>OU898276.1:53883749-54483749 GCA_918026665.1 Diabrotica balteata | reverse complement strand
ACATAAACTTCCGTTTTCTTTGTACATTGCTTGGACCCGCTACGTCATCCATCTTAATGCTCTAAAAAGAATAAACATCAATCATAATATTCTGCTATGTATTTGTTGTTTACTTACCACAAAAACTATTTTAAAATTAATAAATAATAATAAAGTCTATTTAAAAAATATATAAAAGAAAGTCACATGCACAAGAAACAGAACACACCCCGCCTCTGGACATATAAGAATGTGAAACGAATCAAATATATCATCTCATTACTATTTTTTCCAAGGACGTAAATATATAGCCAAGCGAAATGTAAAATGTTTACCGATGTTTTAAAATATTTAACTGAACTGGTCCAACTCTACGTTCGAAAAACGAACCGGTATGCACAATTTATATTGTTACGTGGGCAAATGTTATGATATTATTTCGTATATTTTACTTATTTACATTGTCTATGCATACACAATAAAAACGACCCCGGTAAGATTTTACTCCCGATATTTAGCATTGTTGCCGTTAGCTCTCAGTTAAATTTGTAAATGAGACATCTTTAATTGAAATCTGTGTGACTATAATTTTGTAATGACTTCATCGAAGCAGTTAACAAATTTGTTTAACAACTGTATTGCCAACAGGTGCTATTTTGGGCTCAATTCCCTTCTTAAATCCTCAATTATATCGAGAAATACAAAGATAAAACTCGAAAACGAAACAATAATACGCCCAGTCCTAACATGGAGACCTGAACAAAAAGTATTGAAAACATGTTAGGTTAATTTGAAATAAAAGTACTAATGCTTAATTTATGGATCGGTGAATGGCAATGGAGTGTGGAGAAAACGATACAACTTCGAACATTATAACCAGGAACTTATAATTAGGATTATAATTAGGAACCAGGTATCGTAAAATACTTTAAAATGGGACATCTGAGGTGGGCAGGGCATGTAATGCGGATGGAACAAACTGTCCCTGCTAAAAAAACTCTCCTTTAATAGACCCATTGGTCAGAGAAGAAGAGCAAGACCCAGAACAAGATTCTTTGATAACATCGATGAAGACATAAGAAAGATGGGGGACGGTGCTTGACGGAGGAAGACGATGGATAGGGACGACTGTAGAGAAATTCTTGAGAAGTTTAGAACCTACACTGGGTTGTAAAGCCAGAATGAAGACTAATTCCCTTCTTCTTCTTATTGCATTGTCTCTTTTCGAAGGTTGGCGATTCATATGGTAATTGCAGCTTTGGAAACTGCTGCAGGATTCTGCAGCTGATTCTGCTGATTTTCGATTCCCACTATGCGTTTTTGGAGCGGAACACATGGGCGAGTGAAAAGTAACCTTTGTTTTCTATTACTATTCTTCTTTGAATATCTGGTTCTACTGTTCCATCCGTGTTTAATGCAACTCCTAAATACGTGCAACGTTCTGCAGTTTCAATATTGTCCTCTAATTCAACTGTGCGTCTGTTTACCCTAGCTCTTGCCTGTGTTAGCTTTTTTGTCTTTTGAATATTTATTTCTAGTCCGGTGCACAGATCACCTACCTCCCTAGATGTTCCACGACAATACTTTAGTTGGATATGAAATTCAGCGCTCCATAAGATTAGTATCGGAACTAATTCAAGCGAGAAATTACGCGGGAAATTCAAATTTTAATTTTGGTGGGAAAATTTAAATAAAGTTTAAAATTTTTAAATATAATTTGTTATATTTGAAAAAAAAAATGCATGACATTATTAATTTCAAATATACACAATACAATTTAGGAAAAATAAAAACAAAATGTAATTTATTTATTTATTTAATACTTGTAAAACAACTTTGTAATTTAATATAGAATAAAAATATGCTATTATCACTGAAAATTGTACAATTTTATGGAAAAAGCTTACAAAAAAGTCAGAAAAATAGCAATTTAAAAATTTACTGAAATTACATAAATCGTCAATATCACAAAATAAAAAATAATAAAATACACAATGTATTGCAAAATTGAAATAAATTGCATAATAAATCCTTACGAACGAATACATTTTAATACAAGTTTCTGCATGTGATACCTACTCAAATATATATTTATACAAATTGTTTAGTTACTTGTACATAACACTATTCGTTAAGAAACTCTTCTACTGAATAATATGATCTTTCAGATAGATAGGATTTTGTTCTTTTACGGAACTCAAGGAAAGAAGTTGCAGATTTAAGTTCATCAATCAGTTATTTGTTCTCTAATATCAAATATTTATTGGACTCACCATACAAATGTAAGCTAGGAATTGCATTTTTATACAATTTATGACTCCATGAAGAAACAAACTTATCTTCAGTGTCTGTGGCAGATTCGTTTTGTTTTATAAACTGTACTAACATTCATCATCTAAATTAGGATTATTTATAACACTAAGCCACTTCCTAAATCTTGTAATGTCTTCATCGTGGATTTGGAAAGGTATGTCTAATTAATGACGAATTAGTACATTGTAGGATACAACATTTATTGTGAAAAACCATATTTAACTGATTATTATTAATCTGCAAAATACTATTTGAACACCGCCAGGAACATTTAAAACGTAGATCACTGAGGTAGGTGATTTGTTTGTAATTTACAAACTAACACTAACAAAATCAAAATATAGACACTAATATGACAATTGGCGATTGACAATTATAATTCTTTTCTTAGTTGTGTTCTAAACCTAAACTGCAGAGTAAAAGTAGAGACAGAGTAAAGCGACATCTGAAGATTACTATCGGTACTACAAATGACATTAAGTTTAATTTGACCTTGAGCTACCTACGTGAAACGTCTAGTTATTAGTGGTCTGTGGTCCGGTGTCTTTTGCCCCTGTTTTTAATTGTGAATATATTTCTGTCGCCCCTTCTGTCTTGCCAGACATAATGCTAATGTCATCGGCATAGGCCGCAATCTGTATTGATTTATTTGTTAAGAGATTATAACAGAGTGAAATCCGTATAGACAAAAAGGTGAGATAATCTACAAAACGTTAAAGGTGCTGTGTTATTTATTTAAGAAAACATTAAGAGCGTCTCAATCAATGCTGAAATATAGAGACTCGTGCAGTAACCTTGCGGTATACAGTAATATACATATGTATATAATTTTTTTTATAAGAATAAAATAACGTTTAACAAACGTCATTTTATTTTTTTTATATCCGTGTTAAACAACTCGTGAGCGACTGAATTGATTTGGCTAATTTTCATTTAAAAATATTTGTAGAAGTCCAAGGATTGTTTAAAAGGTGAGAAAACAATGAAATTTTTTAGGAGAAGAGAAATAGCAACAATTTTATTTTTACATACAAACAGTTATATATGAGTGCACGAGATGCAAAACTCGCTAATCGACAAGAATTGAAAAAAGTAGTTAAGCACGCCATTTTGTTCGTACAATATTTAATTATTATTTTATACAAGTATTTGGAGCAAACCTAGCTTTTTAACACACGAAAATCCGTCCCAAAAATCATGACTTGATGCAAAACTTGCTTTATGCATTGATGCCTGCGATGCAAAACTCTCTATTTGTACGACGTTCAATCACAGCATCGGATTTTACTCACGTGGTTAGGGAAGGGCATCATGCAAGTCATTTGTTTCCTGGTGTGGTTTGATCGTTTTGACTCAGTCGCGTTTTGGCGATATTCTGAATTGTTTGTTTAACTTGAAGTTTCTCGTTTTTAAAATTATTAAAATGCATATAGACAGTGAAATTTCTGCAGCCAATGATAGTGTTAGTTCTGCAATACAACCTACTCCAAAGAACATGTCTAGAACGAAAATTACGACGGAAAGTAAAAGACAAAAGCTCAAAAGATTAAGTTAATAAAAACGATGTCAATTTGTTAGAATATTTTTTTAAAACTTTAGGCACACTCCGACACATTTACCAGAGTACCGGACCTGTGGACATAACGGTCAGCCAGGTAAGCCGTACTATTGTGCCATTTTAACAATAAGCGAAATTCAAGATTTTCATAGAAAACTGTATGCTTCTAAGGAAAAATGTAGACAAGATAGTTTTATAATTGCAACTTGTCAAGGCCAGAAGTGCAAAAGATCAAAAGTGGAAAAGGAAAAAATATACATTTTGTATTATGTAACCACTTCTGCTAAAAAAATCCGTGTTTGTAAGATGGCATTCTTAAAAATCGCATCCCTTAGTAGAGATCGGATTGAGAGAGTCATGAAAAACTTTGTTGTAAAAGGGAACATACCACGAGAAACAACAGGAGGTGATCGCATCCTTAATAAAAACGATGATAGAAAGTTAGCAATAAAACATTTCATTTAATCTCTCCAATGCAAAGAGAGCCATTACTGTAGAAGTAAAATCAGTACTCGTGTTTATTTACCATGTGAACTTCATTTTACAAAATCATGGAAAATATACGAATCTAAAGTTCCTGATAACCAACTACATGTTAAGGTGGCATTTTTTAGGACATACATACATAAATTCTAATTACAACATCGGATTTGGCACCCCAAAACTGATTTATGCTCAACCTGCTTAAGATCCAAGGAAAAGTTAAAAAACAAAAATATTTCTGAATTCAGAAAGATAAAATTATTATCACCAACAACGGATACATAGACTTAAAGCAAAGTCATTTTTTGCCTTGTTAAAGCAGCCGCTAGAAAAATACAGAGGTTTTTTTCGTTTGATTGTTAGAAAAATTTGCCTTTGTCCAAGCTTCCTGATCAAGCTAGTTATTTTAGTCAACAAATTCACTATTACAACTTTACTGTAATTCATGGATCATCAGCAGCACAGTTGGTTCCAGAAAATGTTTATTCATATGTTTTCACAGAGGTGGATTTTCCCAAAAATTCTAATTCGATAGCTTCAGCTGTTTTGGATGTATTGAATAAGTTTAACTTTCCCAATGAAATCGATACAATTCGTTTATTTGCTGATGGATGTGGGGGGCAAACTAAGAATATTATAATGATTACCATGCTTTCTGTTTGGTTGATGACGAAAGCTCCCACAAACATAAAGACCATCAACATAATATTCCCCGTAGTGGGACATTCTTTTATACCACCACATAGGTTGTTCGGAATGATTGAAAGAGACAAATCCATTATTTTAAAAACTTTGACTACGAATATATTATAGTAAATAAATCGACAATTAGAAAATTGGGTTTAGATTGGAAGATGTATAACTGGAAGAATGAAGCACAAGTAAACACCAAAGCACCATCCTCATAGCACTTTCAGTTTAATAAGGCTAAAAGGTTTGTGCTTACTAAAGAGAAAACCAATGCACAAATACGAGGTGAGCCCAATTATTAGGTTGACGTCGGTGAAGCCAAGTCTGTTGTTAAGAGAGGAATAAAATTGACACGTATCGATCCTACTCAAGTTCCTATTGGCTGCAAACTCAAAGGCGATAAATCGACAATAATCTCTCTTCTCAAAAAACATTAGGGAAACGCCTGGGAAGAAAATCCTGATTTGGTTTTCTATAAAGAAAATCTTGATAACGCTCAAAGGGTGGAAAACCAGACTTCTGTAAACGATGTTGAAGCTGGCTGCAGTGGTTTAAAACTTTGCGATATTAATTTACCAATTTAATGTAATATGTAAATAACTGTTTAATTTCTTTGTGAATAAAATTTGTTCCAAACTACTGATGTAAAATTTTTTGGTGCAAAACTCGCTAAATGCGTTCTTTTTTCTTCATTTATTTCAAAAATCTGCACTATATTTTTAAAATATGTTAACAACTATTAGAGGTATATATGTTCTAAAGGCACACTAACATCAATAATACAATAATTGGTTATTAACAAATATAATGCAAAAAACGTTTTTTGCACTTTTCTCAAATTCACTTTACATGCATTAAGCGAGTTTTGCATCTCGTGCTCTCATATACTCCCTTCGACTGACGTCACTAAAACAGTGACTATCTTCACTTCTATTTACCTTTTGTACTTTACACGCGAATGTGTGCAGTTCGATTCTCCGCCAAGAAGTTTTTTTGTTTTTTTTTTTAAATCCATTATAATGAAATATAATAATAATAATCAAAATGAAGTAATTAAACATAAACACAAGATAATAATAAAAATGTAAATAAAAATAAATAAATTCTATATTATATTTATTAAATTTTGAAAATTACTACAATTACTAAAAAAAATTACGAACGGTTGTAGAATTAAAAATTAAGATTTTTTTATCTTTAATGAATTTAAATGTATGGTGTTATTATAAAAAAAATATATTAACAATTCAGTAATAAGCAGACATATTTCATTAACCCACATGTTATAGTAATAACGCGCTATACGACGTATTCACTTCTGTTGGCATTCCCCGAGTGCCACTCGCCTTTTTTAATATCCAAGGAAGAATCCAAGTGATGTGCTTCAAGTCATTATTCATACTAATCAAGTATTTTAAGATAACCAATTATTCGTATTCGTTTAACACCCACTTTTCATTTTCAGGCAGCAATAAATCTTGCCTTTTTAAATGCATTATGCAATCTAACCTAATAATTAATGATTCCTTTATGTTACGTATATTCTTACGCTCCTCTACCGATTATAAACCACCAACCATCACGAATTTGGCGTTGGAAGAGGAAAAGAGGTCGGAAACGGAAGTCGACCGGAGACTATCCCGGAAAAGGAGAAATTGCGTGTGTGAGGGTCGAACCGTCTGTTACGTCACAAGCGTCGATGAGAAAATCAGGTCAGTAGGTCGGCTAGACAATCTCCCCGAGTTGTGGGGTGAGTGGCGCGTGCCGAACGGGAAAATGTAGAACGAAATATCGGCCCGGGACATGAAAATCTTGGTTAAAATATTGGTATACTCCCATAGTTTAATCAGTCGGTTATAATTTAAATAACACTACTCACTCTAATTCTAATGGACATCACCAAAATGAAATTAAAAAAATCATGTATAAGCCCCACACAAATAGTATTATATTAAGATTGTAGGAACATGTAGAGGAGTCTTATTACACAAGCTGGACGTTTAGTGAAATAAGTTTTTTAGTAAATCTTTGAAGATAATTCCGAGACAGTCCCAAAACATGGCTGCCATAACTATTGCAGCTGGCGAAACCTGATTTTCTCATTAAACTGACATAATAAGGGCCATACAAAAAATTTAAACAAGCACCTACTATTTACACATATTTTTACAAGGGTTGAGACCAGGTGGATCACCAGACACTTTTAAATAAGCTTTATAAAATATTTTCTATCTGATACCAGCAGAAAGTGAAAATAAGTTACTTCCAGTCTTTTTAAATTGTCATTAACTGTTCCATTGATTCGCCTTAGTATTTTTCTTTCGAAACATCCTAACATGTTTTCATTATTTCAGCTCCAGGTCTCTGAACCGTATGTTAGGATTGGGCGTATTATTGTGTTGTAGAGTTTTATCTTTGTATTTCTCGATATAATTGTGGATTTAAGGAGGAGATTGAGAGGAATAGCATTTGTTGGCCGTGCAAATTCTGCAGTTTATCTCTGCGGTAGTATTATTTTCAGTGTTAAGGAGGGCTTCCATATATACAAATTCGTTCACTGCTTCGATGACGTCGTTTTCAATAAGGATTGGTCGTATGATTTGTGGTTGCGTGCTTATTTTCATATACTTCGTTTTGTTGGCGTTTATAATTAAACCCATTTTTGTAGCTGATTATTTTATTGCTACATACGTCTCTCGTACAGCGTTTTCCGTTCTCCCAACAATATTGATATCATGAGCGTAGGCCAGGATTTGCACTAATTTATTATATACATATCGAACCAGTAGTTATGATTTGTGACATACGTATTACTTTTTCCAAAGCCAGAGTGAACAGTATACAGAAGAGATGGTCTCCCTGGCGCAGCCCATTATTTGTTTTAAAAGGTTCAGACAGTTCCCCCTGAATTCGTACTCTACATTCAACTTTTTCAAGAGTTAGTTTTGTTAAATTTACCAACTGACTTGGTATTTCCAGCTCTTTCATTGCTTTGAACATGTCTCTTCTATTCACAGAGTCCTAGACTGCTTTGTAGTCCGTAAATATGTGATGAGTATCAATGCCATATTCCAGTGTTTTTTCCAAAATGTGTTTCAGGGTTGCAATCTGATGAATTTGCAGATTTACCACCTCTGAAACCAGCCTGGTATTTTCGTACTATCTGTTCTGCATATGGTGCCATACGGTGACATAGTACTGTGGAAAATATGTAATTCATACGCTGCATTTAGAAGCGTAATTTCTCTGTGGTTAGAGCAAAAGATATCTCCTTTTTTGTGTATGGTGCAAAGTATTTCAATATTCCAATCATTGGAGAGGGATTTCTGTGTCCATGTTTCTTTTATAAGCAGCTGTAATGCCATAATGGTATCATGATCTCCTTCTTTGTATAGTTCAGGTGGGAGATTATCTATTCCAGGTGATTTGTGTCAGGCTAGCTTTTAACTGCATCTTTAACTTCAAGAATCTGCATCTCTTTCGTCTTCCAGGTTTTCTTCTTCTTCCTCCATATTAAGCGCCTGATTAAAATATTCCACCCATCTACTCAATACATCTTTCCTTGTTGTTAATAAGTCGCCATTCTGACTTCTGCATTGTTTTGTTGTTGGTTTGAATTTTTTTCTGTTGATGGTAACTTTCTTATAAAATGCTCTGAATTCTTTCTCACTGTTAAAATTTTCTGTATATTGAAGTTCCGTATTTAGGCGGTCTCGTTTTTTTTGTGTATTCCCTTTTTTTCTCTTTTCTTTGTCTGGTAATTTTCTACAGATATTCTAGTTCGTTCCTATTTCATCTTTGGCTGCTTCATTGTCTTCCTTTATTCGGGTCCAGTAGGAATCTATATCTGTCTGGCCTTCTTCATTTACATTTTGATTCCTTAGCCTGTTGTTGATGTTTTCTGAGTATCACATAATAAACAATATAAACTTAAAATTTGTGTCAAAAATTGATCTTGGTGTTATCCTGTATGAAAATTTAGCTTTGGCTAACATATATTTAATTATCATCTAAAGGTGCGTATACATTTGGCGAACACATGTTGTCAAAACGCTTTCGGTACCTCAACAAACGATAGGAAACGCATGTGTTTGCCTTCGCTAGAGTTCGTGTGAACTTTTTTGGAATCCAGTGCGTGCACAACACTTGTATATGAATCACCAGTGGCTAAATATCGTAGTGTTAACAATTTCATTTAATAACCATTCAAAATCAATCGTAGACTTTAGATCATTAAATACGTATATCCCTCTATACCGACTTCTGCTTTCGAACAATGATGTTGTCCATCAGCGCCGTTTTCGTCGTTTTTTTTAGTGAGGTCTTTCATTTCTTCGGCCTCCGCCTCACTAATAATATACAACGCACATGCAATAATTATATCCTTATCCGATGTCATTGTTACAATTTACATAACTTCAGCGCCACGAATCCCCAAAAATACCGGCGAAACTGAACGAAAGACTGCAAACAAATACTTTTGCTGTAGTGTGGACAAAAGACCAAATTTTCCGGCAAGCAAGCAATCAATTTAATTAAACCCAGCCTGTGAGAAATGTTCACCCCTAAGAATTACGTTCGGATGTAACAATTCATTGGAGCAAGGTGTATTAACTTAAGTAAAAACAGGAGTCACTCCACCGCGCTCCAATGCTCCAGACCATCCCTTTCCCCCCTATAGCACTCTGATGCGCGATAGAGGCACAACTATCAGCCAAATACTCTTCATGTGGAGGTCCTGGGTAATAGAACCCCAACATGGTTTCCTAACCGAATGCAAAACTCAGGACAGCTCATTGTCGCTATATTCCTGTTATCTTAAAGTGGCTTATCCGCGAACTAAAATTGCTTAGTTGGGCCTCAAGTCTCCGCTCTGAGCCCCGGCTCAGTTCGGCGACTTGGTGCTCAAGGAGTTGGGCCCTACGTGCCTGGGTTTTTAATGGTTTTTGTTAATATTTTTTTTGTGGCTTGCGCCGGTTTTTGTTAATAGTTTTTTTGATTTTTTGGTGGCCGAAGCCGTTTGGATTGTTTTGTAGGATGCCTGAAACATAAAATCAGAATTAGTGCATATTAATATAATAAATTATCTACTTAAAATTAACTGGGTCCACGCTGTACGTTGCGATTGTCCACGAGTGTTTATGAGCTACGAACTATCTTCATTGTGCGTTGCTGTTGTTTTTGGGTCTTTTCTGCTTCCATCTGTGGAAAGCGTCGTACCTCATAATCTCTCGCAATATGTGGCTGGGGTGGATCTCTATCTCCGCGAATTTTGTCCTAGCTTTTTCTTTCATTGTGTCAGTTACTCTGATTTGTTGTAGTTCTCTAAAGAGGAATCTTTCTGCTACGTATCTCGCTACGTTGACTCCTTCTCTTAGGCTGTTGTTATGTGCTGCTTGTGTTTTCTTTTTTGATGTATTGCGAATGTGTCCCCATGCGAGAGATACATATGTTAGTATAGGAAGAATTTATTATTTTTGTTTTCAATCTAAGTTTGCTTTTTCTTCCTGCTAGGCCTCTTATTAATGCTCTTGCTATGTTGGCTTTTTGTACTGTAGCTTCTACATGTTTGCTAAACGTTAAGCCTTTGTCCGTGATTACTCCGAGGTATTTTGCTTCGCTTTTCCACTCGATGGGATTGTCTTGCACAGTTACCTGTTCTTCTGGTTGTTGGTGCCTCTTTTTAAAAAGTACAGCCTGTGTCTTTTCGGAGTTTATAGCGATTTTCCATTTTAAGCTCCATTCTTCTATGTCGTCTAGCGCTGTTTGTAAGTTGTTTACCGCTATGAGAGGTGACAGTACTGCTCCCTGTGGCACTCCAGCTTCCGGGTTCCCGAGTTCGGATAGGACTTGTCCTATCCGGACTCTGAAACTACGATTGCTCAAGTACGAAGAGATCAGACTTGTCATTGCTCCGCTGTAACCGTATCTTCTCATTTTGTAGATTAATCCTTTATGCTAGACTCTGTCGAAAGCTTTGCTTACATCTAGGAAGGCCGCTCCTGTAAATTGTTTATCATTAAATCCAGCTGCTATGTACTCTGTTAATCTGAGTACTTGTAGCTAACTGGAGTGTTCTGATCTAAAACCGAATTGGTCTTCGGGAATTATATCTAATCTGTCTGTTTCAGCTTGAAGTCTACTGGGTATTATTCTCTCTATAATCTTGCTGATTGCAGGTAGTAAGCTTATTGGCCTGTAGTTTTGCGGAATGTGCTGTTTTTTCCGGGTTTTGGTAACATTATGACATGGGCCTCTTTCCATCTGTTTGGGAATTTCTTAAATCTTAGCATCGCGTTGATTATATTTGTTAGATACACTATGGCTCTCGCTGGTACGTATTTTAGAGCCCTGTTCGTTATTTGATCGGGACCAGGTGTTTTTTTTTGGCGAGCTGTTTTTAATTAGCTCGTCTAACTCCTCCGGTGATGTAAGAGGGAGGATTTCGTTCGGGTTGTTGGGTCTTTCTCTTTGTCTTTCGACTTTTTCTATGAAGTCGATGTCCTCGTTTGGGTGGTAATTTAATCTACACTCTCTCTCGAAAGTACTCCTCATTGCCTCTGCTTTTTGCTCTGTTGTGTAGATTATTCCGTTTTCTCCATGTAATGCAGGGATTGGCTTTCTGTCGTTTCTCAGTATTCTCTGGAGCCTCCAAATGTTTTGCATATTTCGTCCTTGCTCCTCCATTCCTCTTATGTGGTTTTCCCAGCTTTCACTACGGTGTTGTTTGAGTGCTGTTTTGACCTCTCTGTTTAGCCTATTTGCTCTATTTTTGTCTTCCTGGTTCCTTGTCCTTCTTGCTGTTTGCTTTACTCTGTTTTTTCCCTTATTAAGACTTCTATTTCTTGTGGTATCCAAATTTTCCATCGAACGCCAAAAACATCGAAAGAATTCGATCAATGGACTTCGCTCTCATGCGTTCGCCAGATGTATACGCGCCTTAAGATGCACGGTTTTCTTGAAATAAATTAAAAAAAAATCTCTTGATACTGTCAGAGGTTTATACTGTTACTGAATGAGCTCTAAGCCAGAGTCTTCGGTGGTTTGGTCTCCGTAGCAAATAACACACAGTAGAATACAGCGTACATTGGTACGTTTCTGTGAATATAAACATATACTAGTTATACTAGACCATGATTATACTAAGGTAGAAGGACATCTTAATTTTAAAATATAATTATAATCTTAGGTTAGGAGAATTTGATATACATATACAGTTTATTTGTCCTAATCACTTTGATATTTTTGGTATAGGTTTGTATTTACAAGATATTTTAATATCATTCTATAGTAGTGATTGGTTACTTATATTAATTGGATTGGATTATAGTATATTATAGAATATCTTAGACATTGAGATTATTTAAAATTAGTTTTGATTCTCTTCTTTCAATTTAGCTCCATCTATTGTTTTACCGCACAATTATAAAGCAACCCTCATAATATCAGACATATTCAAATATGATAGTATAGAATATAATATATTATGTTCTATTCCAGTATAGAGCTGAATCATCACCATCTCAAAAATAACTGTGGAATTTATGACAGGTACCCGACAAATGCGCTTCAAACAAAACTAATGATGGATTATGTCAAATATTTGTAAAAATATTTGCATGCTGCGCACGTATCAACATTCAAACCTACGCAACGCGACGATAACGCAATTACACACAAAACAAACAACCAAATAACTGACATAAATTCTACTTTTCCACCTGATCAGTACGCGAATTAAATCGAGATAATGTTAATGAATGGTCCAAAAACAGTCAGTTGTCCTTGACACAGTTCACCAAAAAATCGGTCCAATTTACAAAAAAAATGTATAAATTACGTCATAAGTATGTAGCGAAATTAACCGAACGGGTCAATTGCTTAAATCTTTTTAAATGATTTCAGAAGTGGAGGTAAAAAAAGTTGATTTTTGTGTTTGAAATACAAAAAATTATAAATGCTGCTTTTTTAATCGTCTCAATAAATTGTTTAAATAAAACTATGTATAAGTAAATTTGAACATACTAATTAAAAATTTACTACATCTCTAAATTAATGTCTCCTTAATGAAGTGTTCAATATGTCCTCCGTTACCAGTATTCTAAAGAATGGTAGAATGTTCATATTATATTTTTCCATGTTTCTCTAGAAATTAATACGGATTTATCTTTGTGCTAGCAGCACTTGTTGGAGAGCTAAGGCAAACTTGCAACGCTGGTTTAGGTTTATAAATTCTACTTTTCAAGTATCCCTAATAAAAATAATCTTTAGGATTCAAATCAGGTGGACTAGGATGCCATTTACTACATCCTAATGTATCAATCCGTCAACAAAGTTGTTCTTGTTAACGAAGTTCTCGTCATTTACAATTGTATTCATCATTACCTCACTAAACTGTAATCTACGGTCGTGGTCATCATTTAATTCTTACAATAACTGAATTTTGAAGGGTTTAAAGGAATTGTTATGTAATACATGCAAGATTGAAGAATGACGTACATCATGTATTTGTGCAGCTTTTCGTGAGTATGTATATGGATCATTAGTGAAACTCTGCGTTCAATTTAAAGTTTTATTATAATTTATTAAAAACAGGTTTTGGTCTGTCTTCGAATGCCATCTTTTACTCGTCTAGTTTCCTCAAAGCGCTTTACAGTTTTTTGTACCGTCGTCTTATGGATAGAAGAATAGTTTCGTTTTCGTCCTTTTTTTAAAGCTACGTGTGTCCATGAAAGCTGTTTTTGCACGGGTCAAGAAAAAGGTCACGTGAGTACTAAGTGGGTCAAAAAGGTTTATATGAAGTAAAATGCGATTTGCGTTGCTATAACATGACCTGAAACTAACAAGTCTTATACTTGTCAGCTTAACTGACCCTTGTAAAAATAGGACGTAGACATTTAAAAAAATAATATATTAAAATATTAAACTATGTATTAAAAAAGTTTTTATTTTTTTTAATCATCTTATATTTGTTGTAGATCTGACGACCTGTCAATTTCGTTGCTGAATGCGTATTTCATGAATGAAATGCCTAATGGTTGCTTGCCAGCTGGTTTTCTTTCTAGCGAAATTTTTGTCAATCTAGTCTTTATCAATCCCATCTCATACATTTTCTATACCACTTTGTTTCCTGATGACGTCGTTTCTTATTATATTCCTTTTTGTTTTCCCTGATATTGCTCTTGGTATTTTTATTTCAGTTATACGTAGCATACTTTTGGTTTTACTTGTGTCTTCCCGTGATTCTATTCCATTACGGGTCTGATACACTCTTATAAATTTTAACTTTGCTATCGGTTCGCTGTATGGGATATTCCAGACTGTTACGGCCCTAAAATATTTCTTTATTGACAAAACACAATCCAACCCTGAACTATATGTATCACAAAAAATTCGAGTTTTGTTAAATGTCTTGAATGTAAATTTTTATTAACTCATAAATTAGATCCTTTCATATATTTTAAGAAACTATTTATATAATATTTGAGGCACCAACCGGAAGCGACACTAAATCTAGATCATAACTTATTTTATCTGTATGAAAAACAATTGAACCAAACCTTTATACCTTTATTATTTTATAAGCATTTTTTATAGTTCTATTCTCACTAAAAGGGTTTTTCATAGCCGGTCGTAAAAATTTTTTATTGCTTTTGGATTTGCAAAATTGCAATTCCATAAAAAAGAACGTAAAAATTCTCCCCTTGCTTAAAATTACTATAAAAGGCTTATTTTCTTCCACACAAAATGATCTAGTCTTCCTCAATTAAGACAATTAGATCTTCCTCGCGAATTAATGTCTCGATACATCTCGCCTAACATATATCACATCGCAATCTTCAGTATATAATTAACGCAAATCACTGTCACTATGTATTAAACGTACCTATTCGTTTTAAATAGCAAAGTAGTTATTTTATGACAAGATGTTGTAACAAAAGTGTTTGTAAAATCAAGTATGCTCAAACAAAATAAAATACGTAACTCGCAGTCTACAATATTTCTTTAACCAATTTTCATCAACCAATATAGAAGTTTGGTTCTCGTTTAATGTTGGAGGAAAGTACCCAACATCAGATAACCTCTCTTAAACATTAACATATGACTTAGGTCTTATCTATCTGACCTCTTAGGCCTCTGACTGGGTAATCTAATCGTATCTCGAGCTAGTTTTTTATTCAAAAAGTATTATTCTATAAACCATTAATCTTTAGTGTTACCAATTTAAAAAACGAGATGTGACACTCCGGGAATGACTGAGGAGGGGAAGCATAGCGGAACATTCTTGTTTTAGTTTATTTATCGGAGAGGCTTTAAAATTAACATTTCAAAGACAAAGTGGATGGAGTTGGAAAGATTCTCTGGGTCTCAAGGTCTGCTTTCTCTTATTGGAGAAGAGATAGAACGTTTAAATACCTTGGTTAAATGTAAATTGTGATTCTGATGAAGAGATAATAACCAGGATCGAAATATCACGTAAGGCTTTTATGACCTGGAATCCAGTTTCATGTAACAGAAACCTGTTGATCCATATACGCAAGAAGGTCCAATGTTATGTGTGGTCTCCTATTATATGGTTCTGAGACATGGACATTAAAAACCACAATGCCAAACAAATTAGGAGCATTCAAAGTGTGGTGCCATCGACGAATTCTAAAAATATCGTGGGCTTCACACACTTCCAATGAAGATGTTCTTAAAATGATGAATTCAGAATGTCTACTCATAAACATGAGCAGCAGTCGATAAAGAAAGGTTTCAGAAAATTGTAAACATGATGACGGCTAGCGTCTGAATGCGGACACGGCACCTAAATAAGAAGTCTATAGGACAAAATATGAATGTCCCCTTTACAACCCGATTGCGTTTCCAAAATCTCGGTAATTTGGCAAAAAAGTGTGGCCGCATACCATGAATTTGTGATCAATTTTGTTTTTTGAATCTTCGAAAATATTTTTCCATATTAGCAACAACTTTATGTCCCGCTTTGTTTTAATATGCACTTTTTGGGAGTATTTGGAGACCACTTTCTTGTCCCATACATACATGTAAGTCTTACCTGTCACAGAGTCATGAAGTTCTAAATTATAGACGTACATCTTCTCCTTCTTCTTTTTCCTCTTTATAAGTAAGTCTGCTTGCTCATTGGCGGATTAATACCTCTATGGAAGGTTGTGACTCAATCTTTTTGCGGTCGTCCAGTACTTCTTCTGCCGATTGGTGATTTATCAGTTTCTATTTTGACGACACGAGTCTCCTCCATTTTGATTATGTGGTTATTCCATTCATTGTTTCTATTTTGTGTCCAATAATTTATACACTGTACGTTACATTTTCTTTTATGTCTTCACTTCTCATTTGATCTCCCAGCGTATTTCCTGTAATTCTTCTCAGTACTCTCATCTCTGCCGTTTCATTATAGACGTGCATAATTACGTTTATAATAGGCGAAGAATGTTGAGAGTTTTGGAACAACCAACGCCTTTTGAAGATCAAAAGTAATAAACATTTCTCCTTTATTTTGTTTACAAAATTTAATATATTCTGGGACATTCAGACTTGCACTTGTAAATGAAGTTCATGTTGAAATTAAAGCCTTTCTTTCTGTGGACCATTATCACTAGCTTCTGTTAAATCTTTGTCACATTTTTTACGTGGAGTTTGGAAGAAAAGATTAAATTATGTAACGATTTTTTTTGGCTGGACTATTGGTCATACGGCCAGTCACATATGCCAAATTATCTACAAAAAAAGTCACATTCATTTTGTTTATTCCTTACTCTAAACTAATAACAAAAGTAAATTAAATAAGTATAATAAGTAAGAAATAAATACGATTGGAGACAATTAAAATTTGACGCAACTGGCTAAGGGTCTTCTTATTTTTTATGGTTCCTGTAAGTTTGATGTCTTTTACCAAAGTAGATATACACATATTGATATTGAAGTTCGGAAACATGATTGAAATTGGCGTTAAGTATCGATATTGATAATAAGTATATTTTCGCCTACCCAGATCATGCCTAAAGTATTCCCGATTCCCACATCCATAAATGTCAACATAATAATAATAAATCGTTACAATATGGTCAGTGAGCGAGTCCAACGAAATTTAATTTAATTTATTTTTAGTCGGACGGGGACGACTATCGTTTTGTTGTAGCTCAACCTACTGACCTACTTACCCAGTGACATTGGCATCACTTTTATTTTCATTATTTTGCATTCATGTTTAAAATATTATGTCGTAGTTACAGATAGTGTTGCTAATTTTTATCTGTTATTTCAATTATTGTTATTATTGTTTTAGTTATATATATATATATATATATATATATATATATATATATATATATATATATGTATATGTATAATAAAAGATCTTAGCAAAAGTTATCAATATCGGTATTAATAGATTGTTATGACTCATTTTAGCATCCCTGCTTTGTCAGTCGGGCATATTATATATATATATATATATATATATATATATATATATATATATATATATATATATATATATACAGTATTCACTTCTTCATTGCTACTCTCAATACTTAAGTATACATTGACTGTCTATTTCTTATAAAGCTCGAAATTATATCGCCTTCTCCAGATGCCGTTTCCATATATGTATTGCACCAAATATTGTTTTTAAGATCTTTCCTTCGAAGATGGTTTGCATCTGTTTTAGAAATAATCCATATTTCCGATCTTTGTATCATCGCTGATATGATGAATGTCTTATATATTGTTAGTTTGGTTTTTTGGCTGTTTCTGATCTTCAGGTATTTACTTAATCCAAAATAAGACTTGTTTCTGCTATGTTATTGGTAGCCCAACGCAGTCATAGAAAAATATGGGATTTAAAACTTGACATATTATACTGGATTCATTACACGGAGGAAAACCATATGCATCAGTGGTATGGTGGCCAAAGTTAAAGCATAAAATCCTCAAATTAAACAAGTAAAGGAAACAAAAAACTTGGGGAATGTAAAATTAAGAATAAAAGTACATTGCAATTACAGTAATGCTAAGGAATTAAAAAGAACATGTAACGATAAGACTACCAAAGAGAATTGAAATACTATTATAAATTAATACCTCAATCAACCATGGAAGCTTATCGTCTATGCTTCGCCTAGCTCAGTCTCTCAAGTTTGAATCCGTCTTGTCTCAAACTATGAATTACACAATGAAAATTTAGCTGGTAACAAATAAAACAATGATTTAACTAATCATATTTCTTCAACATAAAACAAAGCAAAAACGACCCTGCCTAGAGATTTACAATAAATAAATTTGGAACTGATACTTATGGCATATTTTGGTTGCTTGCTCCTGCTTCGATGTTGCCTTTAGATTATTTCGTAGGTTCTGTTGCCGCCTCCAGAGCATGTTGGTAGTCCTTACAGACAGCTGCAGTTATTCCATAAATTCCATTATTCCAAAAAACATTCCACAGAATTTCAGAAATGATCTAATAAACCCTACTGAATGAACCTTATTCTATATTACCTTCTTTTATAAATTTCAATATAGGACAAAAAACATATCCCACTACGTTTGAAAGCTGATTGACAATAAGTTGGGAGCGACTACAATGAAGTATAGCACAGATGCCATAGGACGTATGTCTATGATGGAATTAGCTGTTCTGTCAACATAGAACAAAATATTTAGCCTACCGGACAGAAATAGAGAGCCAATATTTATTCTACCGGACAGAAAGAGAGAGCGGAAAGAGAGAGAGAGAGAGAGAGTTCCTTTTTTACTATTTTTTGAAGAAAAAATAGTAAAAAAGGAACTGAAAGTAAAGGAATTAATGAATTAATAAAGAAATTAAAATAAAATAATTATTTAAATATAAATTAATAAAGATGTGACGTTTATAACGTTACAAACAAGAAAAGTGTGAAAATGATGGTCCTGAATATTATATTATTAAAATAACAATTTTTTTAGTCAACATCATGATATTTATTTTAAAAAATGACAAAGTAATTTTTTTTATATTCATTATTAATTTTAAAACTTCAAAATGATTATTCAATTTACGAAGAATGTTTTCCTTTTATTACACGTCATATACTCTTTGACCTAATTAAAAAGAATTATCGGCTGGAAATGGGTTGGTCCTTTATTTGGCTTCTTAACTTAATTTAGTACATCTGGCCCATTGACCTGAATAACGTAACATTACTGAGTTTTTCCGAGGAAACGATTTTCACCGTAAAGATGAACAAGCATCGATTACCAATTTTTTCTCTCTACCTTTTCCGAGTGTGAGGAGAGATATCACTTTGTTTTATGTTTCAGATGTCCTTGAGCTGGATTTTTTGTCTATAAATGATTTTATAAAGAAGTATTTTTGATATAGTATTACGAATATCGAAAACAATTGAGAACGATATAAGAAATATTTAATTTGGATTCAGAAGTGGTAATTTCAGCTTTGATTGAATTTTTTGTTGATTTAGATCAACAGATTTCAGTGTAAGTTTGTATCGTTCACCACAGAAAGAATTTATTCTGCACATTATTTATTATAAAACATTTTAAAAATTGGGCTTTGTATTCTCTTTGTATCTGTTCTTTAATTTACTTCCATGTGCACTCCATGTTCCTATAAAAACACAGATTCGTCATTGTATCCAATAATTACAATCCAATTTAATTTCAATATATCTAAACCTCATATATTTTGTATGCTAAACCGTATCTGGTATCAGTTTTTACGTTTCATCCATGGTTGTTTTACAATATCTGGTATGAAAAACATTGTAATTTCACTGCTTTGTCCAATGCTCGGCACTTTTTTTTCCATGATTTCAGAGTTGTTTCAAAATATTTTGGACACAGTTTTGAACACTTTGTCATTTTAAATGGACTTTTATTTTTATCCCGACTTTGATTATTTTATCCAAATTTAGCCATACGGTTCACACTCCCTCTGGGGGGAAAATTCCTTCATCCCAGATACCTACTATATCAAAAGTATTGAACTCTGGTGGGACTCTTTCCGTGTTATCAAGGGTTTGACATTTTCGTACACATCTGGACATTGATGGTAGTACAACTTTCTGCATGGTCTTGTAGATATGTTCATTCAGACCTAGCTTTTTTATGTTTTCTAGGAGGTTCTTACGAATTACTCCAGTAGTAAAGAGAATAATAGGTATTGTCTGGGTACTTTCCATTCTCCACTGTCTTCGTATCGTATCGTATTGTCGATCTTTTCGTTCTGTTTAACACGAAGATTATTGTTGCTGGGTATCACCACATTAATTAGTGTTGTTTGTCTCTTTAGTTTATTAACTAGTATGAGACCTGGTCTATTATGTGCCACTGTTTGATCTGTGAGCACAGTGTGGTCCCAGTATAGCTTGTAGTTGTCATTCTCAAGTGTACTCTCTGGGACGTATTGATAATATGGCAGATGGTTTGTTTAGAGAAGTCTCAGTTTAATGGCTATCTATTGATGAAGGATCTTTCCTACTGAGTAGTGACGTTCCTTATATTCAGTTGCAGCAAATGCCTGGCAGCTCCCGCTAAGATATGGGATGGTTGTTGATCTTGACATCCATATCGGCATTTGTCATTGTGGACCTGAGGGTCTTTGACGATCAGGTAATTTTTCCTGAATGGCGAGTAATGAACCTTTTGTTTTAGGAAATATCTTTCCTGATGTCAGCCAATAGTTCGACGCTATATTGTCGACATGGTCTTGACTGACCTCGTTATTTTATTATTATTATTGTATAATCGTTTGGTAGTTTTTGTTAAACTCCGGTGTCGTTCACTGTATACCACAGTTTAGTTCTAGGTATTGAATAGTATGCTCTCTTGAGATCTATAAATACTAAGCGAACTGTTCTATTTTGCGCCATTCACTTTTCTATGAAGTGTTCTAATGTATCATTATTTAATCTTTCCTTGTATACTGCTGGACGGACATAGATCTCCCTCATAATTTTCAATCTGTTTCGATTTTTTGCCTCTTGCATCCCGTTTGTCTGGCAACGCTTTAGATCGTCAGACCATCGTGTTGGTTGAGAACCTCTATTTTGGTAGGCATCATCTCTCGGTCTCCTTTTTAGTAGCCACTGTGCATTTGTTGCACATTTCAGTGTTGCTATTCTCTGTATAGCATCAGTTACTTCTGATCTTCATTGTAGCTAGTGGTTTGGGATATTGTCTCATAGAGAAACGCTCAACATAGCACGTTCCACTGCTTGTCATGATCAACATTTCCGGCCCGTAAGTCAACGCTGGCAACAGATATTGATTAAAGGTTTTTGTTTTAAGATATTTAAGTCGGATGATTTGAATATCTGATTCAACTTTTCGAAGACTGCTCAAATCAATCTTATACGATGGAGAAGCTCAACGGTTTGATAATCTTTTCCTATGCGAATCTCGTGACCTAGATATTTGTAAGCAATTAGCTTGTCTATGGATCTTATTCCGACGCATATATTTGCAGTGACTGCAAGATTTGTCACCATCTGAGCTTTAGAAACATTGATTTCCAATCCCCTTCCAAAGAAGAAAGGTGGAACTGATTTAGAAGTTCCATGGCCTCATCTATCCCATCGGCTATTAGCACAATATCAACTGCAAACTTTAGATGGCTAAGCTATTCTCCGATTATATTTATGCAATTGTTGGTCAGATTTGCCCTGTTACATATATATTCCAAAACTGTAGTGAACAATTTCGGTGATATGGTGTCCCTCGACCTATTCCACGTTGTATTGGAAATTTTTGGGCCTGTATTTTCTGAGGTCGTTAGTATCGCCTTGGTTTATGAAATAGAATAATTTCTGCGTTATGCCACTGCATGGGTACTACTGCTTCATGTAGACATTTATTAAACAGTTTGGCAAGGGCATGTCATAATCTTTTTCCAGCTGTTGTTAAGCTTGGATTTATTTATTTTATTATTTCATGGCCTCCGGGAGACTTATTGTTTTTCGTTTCTTACACTGACCTTCGAACTATATTTTGGTGTTATGTCCTATGAAATTTCAGATGCCTGATTAGTTATCTTTGGTATTGGTGATCTGTTTTTTTGTATAGTTAGCTATCAAAACTCTGCAGTGTTAATAATTTGATTTCGATTTTCAATGATTTGTATATATGCGATTGACAAATATAAGCATATCTGTGACTTTCCTGTTGTAAATTCTGCTTGGTCTTCTTCAATTTTATTTCGTATCTATTTGTAACTTTTTCTTTAACATTTTTAACTGTTTTTTCGATAGTTCTCGCATTTTTCTGTTTCCTTTCGCATATATGAATGTAATTTACTCATGTGTCCATTCTTTTGGTAAATCTTGTTTACTTAGCCATCTCTCCAACATTTAATAGGCCATGCGGAACAATGTCTTCGAATCCTGGATTTGTGTTCTTTATGGTTTTGATTGCTTTTTTAACTCTGTAAAGGTTATTTCCAGTATTATGCGCTCATGTTTCACAACAATGACTTTGTTGCTGAGACACGATAATTTAAATAAACAAAATTATAGGTTTGAATGTCCTACTTTGTATTCTTACTGTCGTTGTTTGATATTCGCCCTAATATTTTTATGTCCATGTGTTTTATTGTAAGCCGTTTGATAGGCTTTTTGTGCCTTAAACAAAACAGATATCTTGACTGACGAAACAGGCATTTTTTTTGTTTCGTTAATAATCTAAACCAAATTTACCTTGAAACTGAATAGTGGTTTTCAAAGGAATTTCGAAAACCAAATGATCTAAAATACAGTTGATTATAAATTCGCAAAAAATGAGTCCATCTTTTTAAACAACTGACTGAATTGAAACGAATTGTTAATGATAAAGTAATAAAACCGTAACGTTTGTAATCATTCGATCTTCTAAAACACCTATATCATTGTTTAAATAGGACTAGTTAGTCAATCCTTATGGAACAAATGTTTGACTTTTAATCTGCCGTCATATGGCGGCCTCTAGTCATAAATTTTAAAAACTATTAACAGAAACTTAATTCTTTGCAGGATTCTACTCGACTATATTTTCAGCTGTCTGATAACTAATGCGAACCTGTACACGGATGCCAGATTGTAAAGAATATATTATAAGACTATATTATAAGAATACATATATAAAATGCTTATTGGTATTATCGTTGTATGCATCTTATGAAAGATAACTTGACTATTTCGAGCGAATATTTCAAATTGTTTTTATACTTTGAGACTTGCTAAATATAAATCGGTCAGTAATCTATTTAAATAAAGTAGGTAAATGCTACCTTTTTTTTTAATTTTTATTAGTTTACCAGATATTAAATTTGGTATTATGATTTGTTAGAAAAGGATTAAATATTTAATTGAAATATACTCGATTGCTATCGTCTTAGAACACTTATGCGGAGGTTTATTTTTTAGTCAAGACTTAAGTTTTATCATTGTTTAAAAAAGAAAATCTTTTTAAACAATGGTGTTATGTATGTTTTGAGAAAATTAATTTTCAATCTTTTAATCTTTAAAATGACGATTGAGAATATATTTCCATTATGGGAATGGTTTTAAAACAAATAAACAGATCGATATGCCACAACAAGGGGCAACACATATTTGGGGACAAATTAATCTATGTGTTGGGATAAAAGGAATAATAATTAACAAAACTTTAATAAATAGTAGCCTTTATTTTATTTATTTATGTATTTTATAAAATACACACCATTTCTCTATTTCTGCTTACATTAATGAGAATGTGTTTTTTTTTTTTCAATCACTCACTCTTTTTTTCAAACTCACCCGATCTGAGCTGTATATTAATGAAATAATTTTAAATTACAAAGTGACAGATATTGCAAAAATTAAATTCGCATTATTTTAATAGTTATATAACACTTATCAAAATTCTAATATCTACACATAAACAATATAAAAACCAAACAAACTTGTTTACATTAATAGTTATAGAAATTAATTGTAACGTTGTTTTCATAAACTAAAATAAGTAATGTATGAGTTGGATATATGTATGAACTAGCAATACTAATTTAAAAATATTAGATCGTGTACAATACAGATACGTAAGAATATCTTTAACGGCAATGGTATCAATTTCAACAAACGTTATGCTAGCAAAGTGAAATGAAACCCATTAGAATTATATAGACAACTATTAGCACAAAAATACTGTATAAAGATGAGAAACAATGAGTCAGACCTTTTAACAAAAGTGTATGATAATTATGAAATCTTTTTTCTTCACCAATGGTGATAACCGCATATCTATAAGATCATCAACAAAATCGTCAAGTTCAGAATTATCACTGTGCGAAACATTATTGGCACTAGTTGATGGTTGTTTTGCTATCGAATATGTAAAACGCGTGGTGTCGTTAACGAACCTTCCTCTTCTACCTCACTATATTTTTTTGGTATAGCAGTAGCGGGTAAATATTTTGCATTTTGATATTTTTGGTCAAAATGCTTACTGCATAGAAATTTTTCTTACTCGGGTAGCTCCAGATTTTCCAATACAGCATTACCTACAACAATATTATTATTAACACAACTGAAAAATAACCAACTTTCTGCACAATAAAGTAAAAAAAAACAATTTAGTTCTGTTTTGTAATTCTGTACCAAACACCCCATGTTTGGTTGCTTCTTTGGCAAAATGATCTGCTGTTTTATTACCAGTAATTACGGTGTAAGAAGGCAGCCATATGAGAGAGACTGTTACATCGTAAGTACAGAGATTTTGGTATATGTCAAGAATGTTTTGAACTAATAGGTGGTCAGTGAATATCTGTGCAACCGTTGCATGTTAAGTGTAACCGAGATGATCTTACAAGTTCATTTTTAGTGGTTACTGCACGACCAATACCAGTGGTAGCTTTAGAAGTATCTGTATAGAGAACTAATTTCTAAAAATGCTTTCTTTATAAGAAGGTTAGAAGATTCAAGTTTGTTGTAAATGGTGAGTGAGGTATATATTGAAGGGAAATCTTTAGCCCAGAGGGGAAGTAAAGGTAGAGGAAATGAACTAGTCAGAAGGTCAAAATTTTTAAATAGTGGAGAAATTAATCGAGGTATAGATTTTATGATAAGGTGTTGGTTATTGTTGGTGGAAGAAGACGGCATTGCGGCAATTAGGGAATGGCCGGGATTAAAGGGATTTACGGATGTTGATGCAGCATACGAAAGTAGAGTAGATTATCGTCTTAGGGTAGGTGAAACTTCATTAGATTCATGGTATATAATCTCAATAGGACTAAAGCGAAAAGCGCCTAGACCTAGAAGTAGTTTCATCGGCACCTTATTGAAGATGACTGAGGGGTTTAATTAATGTTCAACCTTTTAAAACAATTTGTTCAGAGATTTTATTCTTTCAATTTAATTTGGAGTCAAACATAAAACCTAGAATTTTACATTAATTAACAACATAAAGTGGAGAATTGTTAAATAAAATTTGGGGTAAGAGAGTGGAAATCCTTCTAGAAAATTTTATTACTGTGGTTTTGCTCTGAGAGAGTGATAATCCTAGTTCGTTAAATCTATTTTGAAGTAGATTTACTGCACTTTGTATAAGGTTATATGAGGTTGGGACAGATTTAACATGGCAGTAAATGATTAGGTCATCAGCGTATTGAACAAATTTGATGGTAGGTAAATAGAGTTAAACTTAATGCAGATTCTAAAGGGACACCTTAATTTTGAGGAAGAAAATAAAAAAATTGACCATTGAAAAAACTTTAAAGATTCTTCCAGTTAGATAGTTTTTTACAAATGAGAAAATATTACCATCTAAATTATAGTGGGAGAGTTTGTCAATGACTGCTTTTCTGGAGATGGAATAAAATGCCCCTTCAACGTTAAATATAGTTGCTACGACATCTTGTTAATTAAAGATTGCTTAAGAAATGTGTGTTTAAAAAATAAAAAGGTTATCAATAATAGACCGATTACGTCGGAAGCCGGATTGAGCGTCGAGAATAATATACTGTTTAACGAACCAAGTGAGAATTTTATTGATCATTGTTTCAAGAAGTTTGCAGGTGGTAAAAGTAAGAGAAATCAGACAAAAAGATATTGGAGTTATAGAGGGTTGGTCAGGTTTTTTAATTGGAATGATTATAGAATTGCGCCAAACATCTGGAAATGTTTGTGTGTTTCAGATAAGGTTATATATTTCAAGATGTTTGGAGAGAGATGTATTAGAGAGATTTTTTAAAAATATATAAGAGATGTCATCGGGATCAACAGCAGAGTTTGTACATGAAAACAAGGTAAATTTTAGTTTATTTAGGGTAAAAGTGGCGTTTATAAACGTGACATCGTGTGGAGTTGACGAGATGGTGGAGAAAGATTGAGTGCGTAAAGAAGTGGGAGTGAAAGCCATATTACTTTTATTGAATCTGTCTTCAAACCAATTAGCGAATGTGTGAAAATGAATTGGGTCTCAAAGATAACTGTGTTGTTGAAGATGATAGGAGGAATAGTTAGGATATAGGAATAAAGGATAAATAAACTCATAGGATGAAGGTTAGTTTTATTACCTTGGATTTGTGAAACAGTTTTTTTTTATAAATGAGTGGAGTTTGCATTGTGTGTTAGGGTGGAAGTGTGATTTTGCCATGAGGATGTTTTGATTTGTTTAATAAGGAATTTGGCTTTAGCTTTAAGTTGTTTGTGTATTAGAAGATTTCTCTGGGTTTTGTTTCACCGATACTTACTTAAAGCAATCTTAGATAAACGGATGGTATAATTTCAATCATAGTTCCACCATAGTACCATTTTGTGGGTATAAAAGATGGTTTTTTTGCCGATATGTGATTTGGCAGCAGTAAGTAAGTATTCATAAAACAAATTTGAAATAATGTTAATATCTATAATCTAATAAACAATAAAGCTGAGGAAAATAATATTATTTCGGTTTTAGAATTAAATTTTTACCAATCTAGTGTATCAAAAGTTCCAGAAACTTCTAGTAGTTGTTTGCTTATTGGAGGAGCTGAAAATGATGATAGAAAAGTGGTTGTTATCATGAAGATCATCAAAAACTTCTCAGGCGAGGGAATGAGCCCCAAATTCTGTTATGGGCATTAAAGTTACCAACAAGAATAAACGGGACGGGAAGTTGAAATATTAAATCGACTATCTCTTCTTCATTGAGGGTATAGTTAGGAGGGATCTATATGGTAAGTTTGTTAGGACACCAAGCAGTAACCGCTAATGTATCGCAGTATTGTATAGCAGTAACAAAAGTGCAAAAGATAAAGTAAAAATATTCAGAGAGCAGAAAAAAATGAATAAATGCGTGAGAGAGAGAAATTCTATTCATCATGTATGGTGTGATTATATTTGACATAAGAAGATTTATCAGAGGAGGGCATTTATCATATATATATATATATATATATATATATATATATATATATATATATATATATATATATATATATATATATATATATATATATATATATATATATATATCTTGTAAGTAAGAGGTAGGCTGTTTTACTTTTTTAAGATTCTAGTGACACGGTTTAAAAAATACGGGTTAAAGGATCTAGTGATATTTTCCTTCTACCTGTGTAGAGCTGCAATAAGTCCTTTTGAATACCATCTATGTTGTTGGATTTTTAAGCTTCTGGTAGTGGGGTGATACATACAAAAGAGTTCTTAAGAAATGCTATAAGTTGCGTGGAATTGAGTGTAAAATTAGTCGTATTATCTTTGTAAATCGTTTCCATAGAGGAAATATAATTAGGTTTGATACAGTAATCCAATCAAAGATTAGATTTGGACATTTTTTGGCTGATTTGGGTGGCATCGAGAATGACGAAGGAGGAAAAGAACTTAATAGATCAAGAATACCGGACGAAGAGATAATGGTAGGAGTGTCAGGAGCACTGTCATTAAAGTGTCCTTTTTTGTCATACTGCCAACATGGGCTTTGAACTAGTATGACGAGGGATGGATAAATTTATAATGGCAGCCAGGATGGGTGTGTAGTTAAAGGATATGTACTCAATTTCCGAAGATAGAAGTTCTTTTGATGAAGTTAAGGATTTAGGATTAAGGACTTCTTAGATTCAGCTGAAAACGAAGAAGAGGGAGGAGCATTAGCTCCAATCAGTGTGTGGTCTGGTCAACTGGAGACTTTGCGATCAGACTTCATGTAACGACCCGTAAGCTTACAAAGAAAACACTATAGTCTGTCAGAGAACAAAAATATTTTAAAGGATGTATTTTCATGGGTAATTAACAGAGAAGATTGCACTTCGAAGTCCTCCTTGTCAGGGATTACAAATGTTACCCTAAGAAAACTCATGATATGTGCCTATTGATCATCTGATGTTCCATATTTTTTAGGGACTGTTCGATTAGTGAATGCGGGATGGAAGGAGATATATTTGAAATAGGGATTCGTTTGGTGGCAGAAATAATCCTGCAGATAAAGATGACGGTGGAATTAATTATGACGTTAGGTGTATGTTTTAGTTGATCAACGATGTCGGTAGATGTGACGAAAATGCAGATTCGATTATTCGAAATGCGAAATGGAAAAGTAAATTTTTTTGGATAAACTGTTTCACCAATTTCTTTAATATATTTAAGTAAAACAGTATTCAAAATGGAGTGCATGACAATAAATTGTTCCCTTTTAGAAAACGAACGGGAATTAGGCCTAGAGACTGCGGCAAGGACATATGATTTTGGGTTGGAATTGGAGTTGTTTTGTGTAAATGAAAATATTGAATTGCTGTGCATGATGTGTAGTGCTGTTTACCTAGAAAGTAACACAATACCTAAATGTGAGTACCTAATTGACCCTCTTCCAAACTGGAAAGAAAGAAAAAAAAGGATCTCACCTATTTCTTGAGACTTGAAACTTTAAAAAGGGTGTTTAATCTTTGACAGTTATTTGACGTTTTTTGAATCGATTCTTTAAAGCTTTATTTATAAACATCAACATTTTATTAAAGTTATTATAAAAAAACAGGTTGAAAAAGTACTGATTTTTAGCTTCTAAACATTTATACTCCTTTTGATATTTTTATGTCATACGGCTGTACGTAGGCGCAATGAAAAGCTGGTGTTAAAGCACAATAAAAAAACAGAACTTTTCGTAACCAATAACAAGAAACAAGCTGAGATATTGCAGCGGACAAATCTCCCTTGCATTTTTCTGTGGCGATATTTGACCAGTACCATTAATGTTTTAAAACTAATTTACTTCTTCACTGTGTATGCCATTTATAAATCGAATTATGAGAGTTAGATATTCTTCTACAATGTATTCAAGTTTCAGCTCTTAATGTTAATAAACAATGAAAATATTAGCAATTTCTTATACAAGAAAGAAAAATTCTATTCGATTTCTTCTGGGCCATAGAAGGTTTTAGTTTTTTTAAATGTTTTTTTTATTAGCTTTATATTGAGCCTACATACAAGTGTATGACATAAAAATGATAAAGTTATTAGAAATTTTTATATGCTAAAAATTTGTTATTCTTCAAACCGATTTTTAAAAACAAATTTAATATAATCTTGATGTTTTTTTTTTTATAATTTAAAACGAAGCCATAAAAAATCGATTAATTCGGTATCCGGGATAAACAAATTGAATAACTCATAAACTGTATAATCGTTCTGTATGACATTTAGCACACTTTAAAAATCCAACTCCCATAATTTTAAATAGTTGTATTACATATCGTTATGCAAAAAAGAAAGTTACTAACATTAAGATTTTTTTCAGCTTTTTTAGAGTTGTAGCAGAGAACTACGAACACTGCGTTCGTAGTTCTCTGGTTGTAGATAATAAAAACTTATGTAATTTTTGAGAGTATCAAAAATTAAAATACATGAAACAATTAACCGAAATAGTTGCAAAAAAACCTTATTCTTGCAGTTATTTATAAATTATATTAACTCCTTTTGCGCAAAGACATGTAACATAGCTCCTTGAAATTACGGAAATTAATAGGTTATTAAAGTGCGCTAAATATTAATCAGATAGAGCAAATACTTTATAGGTTATTTAATTTGTTTATTAACAAATATAATAACTTTGATATCGTTTATGCCACAAACTTATATAGAAGCTTAATGAAAAACTGGTGAAAAACACACTTTCTAAAAAAACAGAATATTCTATGTCCATTACAAGCCAAGAGAGCATTCTGTATTTAAAACCATAGCATTTTATTCTTAAAATTATAATTCCACTGTCTATTAACAGTAAGAGCTGAAAATTGAAGAGACCCTAAATGTAGATCTGAATTGTACGATCCAACTTACAGATGGCATATGCAGTAAAGAAGTAAAAATTTATAACCCGTTAAAATGACGGTATTGGTAAAATACCGCTTCGAAAAAATAGAATGAAGACCCATCTGAGCTCGGTTATTTTTTTTTGATTTGAACCTTTTTTAAATTGAAGCCCGCTTGCAAAATTTGCAATATCTTGGCTTCTGTGGCACGTAAAACATTAATTTTCTTGAAACTGGAGTAGCTCAACAAAGAGTTGTTTAAATAATCGCTTTCCATGATAAACAAATCGTTACTTTTTTATTATTTACATTACATACCATTATGCAAAAACAAAGTTATTAAAATTTATAAATTTCTGCAAAATCAAAGGTTTTTGCAACTATTTTGGTGAATTCTTTATGTATTTTAACAGAAACTCGCAAATGGAAGAACTTTTTAAGATCTACAATTTTTATTTCAACTATTTTTCTCTAAACTGAATAAAAAACGTTTTATAGGTAAAAGAATGACCTCTCACTTTTTAAAATTGTTTAAACAAAAACAAACCAAAATCACCTGTATGTCTTCACATATTTATCATTAACTAACCCTTGTATATATTTTAGAATCTTCAAATATCTGTATAAGATTTCCACGTGAAATCAATGATTTTTTCCCAGATGGACTGGTGTATAAATTAGTTCTCCGATAAAGATGAACTTATTTCTACTTTTCAATACAATAATATTAATAGTGATATTTATTCACTAATTTGTTTTTCCGAAGTTTATTATATCATAATTATAATACCAACGAAAACGTAAAATTCAAATTAATGCATCTCGAATATGATGTGCACTGTGGCGATAATAAAAATGATGAATGAAAAAAAAATAAACATTTTTTTAAGTTAATTACGTAACAGAAACGGTGTAAAATACAAGAATATAAAAAAGTTTATGTTTACTTACCAGAGTGTAATATCCAAGTTTGACAAGCCGAAGGATTTTTTGTCGGAAATCTGAAGATTGTCAGTTCATGAATTTTGTATGGTGATAAAGCACATTTGTAATAACAAATATTTCCAGCCATCTGTAAAAAACTATTTATTTATTATGGAAGTAACATTATTTTAATTTAAAATCACTTTCTTTCAAATATTATCGAATGTATGTGTTATCCGATAAAATTTTTTTCTAAATACATAATTTTGTTCATTTCTCATACAAATGTTTTTTTATGTTTTAAACGTATAGGATTAAAATGTTTTACTTACCTCGGACCAAATTTTTTAAATACACTTCCAAATAAAATAAAATATTTAAATTCTTTAAACTCATTTAGATGTATGAAGATTTAGAAGCCAAAGTATGTTTGTGTACTATTTTAGTTGACACGATATTTACTTGTTGATAGTAATAATTATATTTTAAATGAACACCTTAAGTGATTCATGGTCTGTTTTTTGTAACATTTTTATTTGTAAATAAACCTGTTACTATTGTCAGTGAAATATTGCAACGCTGGCGAATTTAATTCATGGGATCAAAAATGGACGTTTAGTTTAGTCTTTAACTTTTTCACATAGCACCATCTATTATAACGTATATCAAACAAACAATGGTACATTAAAATCTATTGAGACAGAAAGAGTGGTGACATCTAGTGACTGTCTCAATTAGAATCAAACAAATTTATACATTGCGTTGGCTAACTAGTCCTATTTAAACAATGCCTATATACTTTTAAACTCAACATTAGAGCAGGTGATTTGGTACTGTGTTAGAAATTTGGCGATGTTTTTATTAATAGGAAATTAAAATTACAGGTGATGGTACAGCTGGCGATTTCTTTTTTTTTTAATTCACCTGCTACAAATAAGTTTCTTTGAAATATAACATTTATATTCATATTTTTGACAACCTCGTATATGACTAAAAAAGAGGTACCATACTTGAACTTTTGTGACATCTCTATATTTATCTAGTAGAATATGTGAGCCAAATGTAACAAAAAATCTTTTCTCAGTTCTTGAGAAAGAGGCTTGAATTGTTTCTACCCCAAAAACGGCGGCATAGGTACATTTGTACCTTGTTCAGTTTTTTAAATAAATGCTATAAACAACAATATATTTTGTAGTTAAATGATAGTTTATTTGAATCAAAATACAAAAACGAATGTTAGTGTGGATTTTCACAACACATACACGTGGTTTTCGACAAAGAATGTTCATCACACACCGGTAGAAACATAATAGAAAACTTTTTCTCGTTTTCTACTGTTTTTTTTTCGTTCCTTTCGACAAAAATGGCAACTTCCGGTTACTGGAGTAGATCCAGTGTAATGCTGGAGTGCTGTGAGATACTTGAGTAGGCGTATAAATACATATAAATATATATAAATACTATATTTCGACCAAGGAACGTTTTTACAGCACTACGAAGAAAATGACTCATCATCATCCGGTGTTTACTTCGAGATTGAACTGAAGGCAAACAAAGATCTTTAGCAAGGTCCTTCAAAAATTTCCTGAGTTGGTTCTTGTTTTTTTTTGTAATGGATTGTGCTCACGATATATAATGTAAGATGCTAAAGCAGTACGTCAATCATATTAAAAAAAGGCCAAGTGCCACCGCCATGTTCGACGCCTGACCGTATGCTCATCCAGTACTTCATCCATGGTATCAACCCGCCTTTGGTTTTATGGTAATACTTAATTATCTCCGGCTTCGCTACTTCACTGTATTCTACTTGTTCTGTCATATGCATGGACGACTGCTTTGTTTTTCTTTGGCACATAAAAGCATACAGTAGCATCAGTAGCTCTTTCCTTGTTTGCTTGTATATTGGTGGGTAGAAATCTCTTATTTTTTCAAACTGTGCCCACTAACGTAATGTGCCATGAATTCCAAATGAACTGGTAAAAAAGTTATCTGTGGTAACATTCTGTCCAGAACCTTTATAAGACGTGACCAGATCCAAAACTGTTCATTCGCCAACGTTAACATGTCAGGAATCATCTGCTGTTTTCAATATAAAGGTGACCTAGTACGGGACAAGAGTTTGATGCATCACAAGTCCAAAATACCTTGATCCTATATTTAGCGGGTTTAGGTATATATTGTAACAATTGTTCGTCAATGGTTATAGATTGGGGTGGTTTCTAGCCTTGTTGCAAATTTTTATTCAGCATTGTCCAGATATCTCGTATTGGCGCAGTCTTATCGGTTTTATTGCGTTCTTCGCGGGTATTTTCGTTGTCAAATCTTATAAATCTTGACATGGTCTTCATACGATCACGAGACATTACTGCACCGATTAGTGGTAGATAATCCATACTCTACATCTCTCACAAGTTTTTTTTTGTTGTTTCTATGTACACCAGCAACAATTAGGTTACAAAAAAATTCTTCGAGTTCACATTCAGTAAATGGCTCAATTTCTTTTCGTGAAGACTATCTTGAAGCATTTGGGAATCTTTGTGCTTTTCTTTGGTAAAAGCCCCACAGACTGTTTTGCCTTTTCTGTTTGTTTCACGCAAAATTATGTCACACATTTCTGGGCTAATAATTGACTTGAATATTTGTTTAGGCGTAAATAAATTGCTATTAACTAAAGTCCCACCTTTTTGTCGTAGGATATTACGGGATTCTGTTTGAGCACTACACAGTGGATCATTGTTCAGTTCCATCCTTGGATATCAAAATGTTGGTTGAAGACTCAGATTTATTATCTATATTCTCTTATGAGTCGTACTCGTCTGCTCGTTGTATAATAAATTCTTCTTCCATGTCGGACTCCTCAGCATCTGCTTGTGGAACATAGCTTTGATCATCAGATTCAATAAACACTTCTTGATCTGAATCGGATTCTTCAACCAATTTTAGTAGTTCAGCGGAATCTTTTAAAAAAATGTAAAATTATGATATTAACCTTTTTTAATTATGATATTTAACCATATTTCATTATTTACCGTCAATTTTTGTATAATAGTATAAACAAAGAATATAAATCTACTTCTAATCTCTTCTGTCGCCATTACGATAAACTTGATGTAGAATGAATCACTATTACTCATGATAATTGTTGGGTATACACGTATTTACAAACACCAAACAACTAAATGTGGATAAAATCTATGTTTCCAATTGAAATACAATACAATTCTACTCTTCCTAGAATTTTTTACGACCACTTTCTAAGGTTGCAGTAATTTCAAAAATTTTGGACAGATAAGCCGGGTAACGTAAAAAAGGCTTCTAATCTTAGTACCTAAATCCTGATCAAGACAAGAAGAAATTATCGAATATTATTATTTTTTTATTGCAATATTCAACAATTTTTAACCAGTTATGCTACTAATAAATAATATTTTCTTAAAACTAACAAATATTTCCATTTAGATTAAAGAATTTTTAAAAAATTATATATAACTTTTACAATAATAATTATGCCGCTTGACAATGCACCTTGGTTGAAGGGCACTAGATGGCCGTCATGTAGAAATAATTTGCAACTTTCTACTTTAAACAATTGATTATTCCTACAGGTATCTCTCATGCGTACAGTAAGTGGATAACGTCTTTTAATTTGACCCTGTCAAATGCCTTTGTAAGGTCCACGAAACATAGATATACCGGTTTGTTGTATTCTAATGATTTTTCTTGCGCTTGCTTCATTATAAATATAAGGTCGGTACATGGTCTTCTCCACCTAAAACCTTGTTGTTCTTCTGCTAATGTTTGATTTCATTCAATTTATTTGTAATCACTTTGGTTATTAATTTTAGTGTTGTGTTTAATAAATTAATTCGTCTGTAATTTTCCAGGTCCAGTTTGTCTCCCTTTTTGAAAAGAGGTATTTCTTCTTGATGCTTGTAGTCAAAAAGTCAAACGCAAGAATGTTGTTTGTCCCCCACTTTATTTAAAATATACCTCAAAAGTGCTTTAAAAAGATGGAAACAAAAATGCAGGTCAATGGGGATACCGCTGACCAACACTATGGTATATACACTCAACTTTGCAGACGATCAAGTAATAATGGCTTAAGATTATGACGATTTAAACTATAGGGCACGAAAATCAATTGATGAGTGTGATATATGGGGTCTAGAAGTAAATAAAAAGAAAACCAAATACCTGTGCATTGGAGTAGAACAAAAGGATCTTATATTAGACGATAACACCACGATAAAACACTGCTGTGACTATAAATATCTAGGTATCACTATTTCACAAGATGGAACATTAGATAAAGCACATTCCAATGATTTCACCAGACTAAGCAGTCAGTTTTTCTGGATATAATGGTTTCTCAACATCCATTACTAGGTCTACACCTTCAATTCTTGCATGAGTTGGATTATTTAAGCACTCAAAGCAAGATCTTTCCGTAATATCTTCCATTAAGTTATGTTACAGCAGCAACAACTTCTTCTGTACGCACTGTACGACGTGTCTGTAGATGCATAGTATCATTTAGAGTAAACGTGGTGCAAAAACTTTCCATGGCTAATCGAATTACTTGCTATGATAGACTATGTTGACCATAAAATGGATAGTGCGCGATTTCGAACAGAACCACAATTTTCAAAATAAATTTTTACAATTTGGAATCATTGTTCAGGTGTCAAGTCTATTCATGCTAAAATGCTTAACATAAGCAAGCTTAACATAAATCACTTGAAAGCTGTCAAAATGGCCTAAAGTTAAAAAGTGGTACCAACTTATATTTCTATACCTCTAAAAAACACCCTTGAGTTTTTCAACACTAAAATCTGTAGGCCTAGAAGACTAAAGACTCGAAGTCAAAGAACTTGATGAGACTAAAAAAGACATGCCGACTATATGGAAGAATTAGGTAAGGACAATTATATTTGAATGTCCTTGAATCATATTTTTACTAGGTGGGAGATTTTTCCTTTTCATCTGTTGCACTTCGCTGCATCTTATTTCATCGAACTATAATTTTTTATCTTTCACCATGATTATCCTCATAGCATACGATTCTTACCTAATAATTTCTTCAAACTGCCTTATACGGCAACGAATGGCCATGGTAGACTTTTCACAATTACAGTATACCTGCTTGTTTAAAATCCATATAATTACGCGAGTCAATCACGGAGACCGAATAAGATTGACAGCTTTGAACGGCAATTAACTAAACCCAAGTTAAATAAGACCATGCTCGATCGCTTTTGATAGCCGTATTCAGATAGTTCAAAAAATTCAATGTGACTGCTTATGTATGTGTGAAGATTGTGTCGTCATCGGTAGTTGAGAATGTCTAGTGAATGTTTTGTGTTAAATATCTTTTTGAAAACAAATATAAAATAAAAAATTATAAAAAAATATTAATGGTTTTTATACTATCAAATGCTGTTTCTTTGTTTCCATTCACTATTTTGTCGTCCAAGAACTTTTTAGCTATACGTATTTGTTTTACTCCTCGTCTTTCTATATCATATTTTATTTTTAACTCATCGACTTTCCTGTTTATAGCATTTTTGTTTTGCTATTACTCTTTTTTAATGGCTTGTTTGCGATGACTATCAAACTACGCCATTTTATTTTTAACTTTATATTTGGTTGTCTTTCTGATTACTGAATCAACATGAAATTAGAACAAAAAATAAGTGATTCACAGATGGGTTTTAGAAAGGGTCTAGGAACTAGAGAAGCATTATTCGGAGTCAATGTTCTGACACAAAAATAGCTTTTGACAGAGTTCAACATGAAAAGCTTTTAAGTATTCTTAAGACCAAAAACATAGATATTAGAGATCTACAAATTATATCGAATGTGTAACAAAATCAGAAAGCAAGAATAAGAGTCGAAGGAGAACTGACAGAGGAAGTAAGTGTACTTAGAGAAGTTCGACAAGGGTGCATACTTTCACCACTCTTATTCAACGTCTACAGTGAAGTGATATTTCAAGCTTTATTGGATATTGTGGAAGATATGCGGACGATAAGGTCATATTTGCAAGTGACATGGAAGATCTGCAGTACATAATACAACATGTATACAATGCATGTGAAAGGTACGGACTGCAAATGAATCTCAAGAAAACGAAATCAATAATGTTCTCAAACAAACCACAAAATGTAGATAACCTGATCATCAATATTTAGGAACGTGGTTAACCGAAGATGGAGATCAAACAAAAGAAATCAGATCTAGAATAGAAATGGCAAGTAACATGTTCATAAAATTTAAGAACTTACTTTGCAACCGTAACCTTAATCTAGAGATCCGCACAAGAATGCTACGTTGTTACGTTTTTTCCACTTTCCTATACGGCATGGAAGCGTGGACAATAAAACAGTCTGAAATCAGAAAATTAAACTGCTTTGAGATGTGGTGCTACAGGAGAATCCACAGAATATTATGGACTGAAAAAGTAACTGATATAGAGGTGTTACAAAGAATGAAGAAAGAATGTGAAGTCATAAAAACTGTTAAAATCAGACAGATTCTATGATGAACAGGCCAAGACCCACCCAGGGTTATAGAGCCAAAGATGATGATGAATAAGGACTTATAACAAGACGGTCGCTCGGGCTGCGGCCTGTATAAGAAAGAGAAACAAGATCTATGGTATTCAGTTTTGCTGGTTTGAATTCTCATTGTAAAAATGTGCGCCCGCCCTGCCGGTTAATATATGGTTAATGTCTGTTTTGTTGCTCTTGTTGTATTTAATGTATTTATTATTGTTTTTTGACTTCTACATTACTCCAATTATTGTCTAGTCATCGTTACCTAAAAAAGTTGTTATGTCTAACTTTCTCGAATTCATAATTTTGCATTTTGCTCCACCTTGAAACGAAATAATTAATTAAGTATTTTTAATTTCAGATGGAATGTCATTGAAGAGAAAATAATTAATAAAAGCGCATATATTTTGCGTACGTTTTTCATGACCTCCACTCGCATGCTAATAGTGAAAAACTTAACAATTACAGATATTATCTATTGCACTAAGGGTATTTTATTGTATTGTACGACACACTGACCCACTAGCATTGGCACTACTTCATAATATTATAGATGACAAGCATGTCAAGGTTTAAAAAACTAGTGTTTAGGTGCAGTAAGGCCACACCGATAGTTTATTTATATATTTCAGACTTGTCGATTATTTCAAACATACTACCTACTATTTTAGCTCTCTGTCAGTGGCGTAACTACTATTTCAAAGCATTGTGTTGTGTGTGTAACAATCTTTTTATAATTTTCTCGTAATATTTGGTATTATGGTATTTGAACTTTGATAAAATGAAAGGCAGATATCGAGCACTGTTTTATTAATTAAATCTTGCTCAAGCACTTTTGCTTCTCAGAGCATCTTCGGGAGCATCTGAAATAAGCCAAGAAACGTTTTTTAAATGAAGAAATTGATTAACTTCGATAAAAAGCTCAAAGTTAATGGTTGATAAAAGTTTTTTTTGTCATTAACGTTTTATACTTACTTCGTCCATCCAACTATCCAACTATGGGTTATTTTGGGCTATCCACCAATCGCAGAATGTCATAAACTTAAAATTAAACATAACATTGAACATAACACTACACTAAACAAGTGCAAACAGTTTAAAATTATTTAGAAAATACTGGAAGCTAAAAAACTATCGAACACGGTGATTAATTTAATCTTGCCCAAGTACTTTCGATCAATAGATCATCTTCAGGGGCATTTCGTCAGTTGTGGCCTATCCGACATGAGTAGAATGTCATAAATGTAAATTTGGACATAACAATATGTTGTGTCTTTGTGTATTGTATTTTGTATTGTTATGTCCAAATTTACATTTATGACATTCTACTATTGATCGAAAGTACTTGGGCAAGATAATTTGGGCAAGATCGAAAGTACTTGGGCATTAATCACCGTGTTCGATAGTTGCCTTGTATACCCTCAAAGATTAACGGAAATGTTAAGGTGACATGTGACATATGACAGCTTGGATGGTCAATTACAATCATTGTGATCTGCACATTTCAAAATTTTATGTAACTAAGCATTGACCAAAGGTCCAACTGATACTACTATAGGAAAACAACTGATGAAATATGACATGTAGAATATTTACTAGATTGCATAATCCAGATCTCACACTTAAACCTGTTTATAATACTTGGGGTGTAAGTTTGAGAGCAAGTGAAGTGGACATAAAGTATGAATGCAAGAAGTAGACTAAACAATCTATTAGACAGTGGGACAGTCAACCTACAATAAAAGGGTCTACCAGGCACTATCAATACTGTAGAAAAGAAGAAATCTGAATATGAAATTAAAATACTAAAAATGAAAAAACCAAAATTGAAAGCAGTGTATAAATGGGGTATAATTCAAGTAGTTCAGTTAAACTCCCACTCAATGGGAGAACTAAAATTAATATGTAAAAGCGTTACTTAAGACCAACTGACCAATAGTGGGAGATGTTGAAATATACAACTGTGGAGATGGTATTGTAAATGTTGAAGAATAAAATAGTAATGTTGATCAAAGTATGAAATTAATAAATTTTTAAATGGTATACTTAGTGCGGGAAATCTAAACAGCCGAGCTGGGTCTACTACGAGGTGAAACTGCAATAAAGTTTTTAGAAATAGGTTTAAATTTAGTACAATTTAAATTAATTTGAGTATTAAGACAGTGAGAGTTTCCATTTGTGATCTCCAAATCCTTGAATAAATCCAACTGCAATTAGTTTTTCTTTCTACTAGTGTCATGTAAAATAGGCGAACCAGTATTGATGTTAAAATTGTGTTTACTAGATAATAAGTGTTAACCAAAACTTGAAGAGTTTGGTCTTTTCAAATGTTCTGAAATTCTAGTAGATAACTTTCTAATGGTTCTACCTACATAAGAAGCATGACAATCATCACACTTTAATTTATAAATACCACTTTTGTCAAGTGTGTTCATCCTATCTTTGGTCTTGATTGAAAAGAAACCTAAAGTGTTGTGTGACTTGAAGGAAATTTTCATGTTTTCAATTGTAGAAGTAAACAGTTTAGATATTTTATTGGAAATGCTGCTAATATAAATAAAGGAGAAATATCTGATGTTGTTTGAAGCATTAGGTCGAAGAAAACATTGTGATGAATATGTAAGCTTTTCTGCAATTTTAAGTTCAGCTCTATTTAGAAGCTAATGGATAATGTTGGGATCATAACCATTATTGAAAGCAATTTGCTTGACAGTATTAAGTTCTAAATTAAAGTTATCATTAGAAAGTGGAAATTTGAGTAACCTATGAATATAACTATTGAAAGCAGCCACTTTATGTTGGGTTGAATGATTAAATGTTTCATGTATAACATGATCTGTTTGAGTAGGTTTTCTGTAAATATTTTACTCTAGAGAATCTTTATTACGAGATATAGTCATATCCGAGAAGTTCAACTTATTGCCAGATTCTGGTTCCAATGTAAAAGAGATCTTAACATGGAGGTTATTAAAATCATCCAGAATCTGTAAAGCGTCATCTTGGGTTCCATGTATGAGAGCTATACAATCATCAACATATCGTGACCAAAAACTATTTTGCTGTTGTTGTTCACAAATTTCTGTTCTAAGCTGTCTAAAAAAATATCAGCTAGAAAAGGTGATAATGGAGATCCCATTGCTAAACCTGTTGGTTGTTTATATATGTTTTGATTAAATTGGAAGAAATCCTGATCAAGACAGAATTTAAGCATAGTTAAGATAGCATCTTTGTCTTTTGCTGGTATGTTGCAATTGTTTAGAAGGTTGTGTATTAATGGTAATGTTTCATCTCTTGGTACAGAAGTAAATACAGGGGAATAACACTCCTAAACACACAAAATCCTTGCAAACATCCTGCTAGAAAGAACCAAAACATACACAGAAGAAATCGTTGGAGATTATCAATGCGGATTTAGACCGGGCCGCTCTACAATTGACCAGATATTCATAATAAAACAGATAATGGAAAAATGCTGGGAGTTTGATCGTGAGCTTCATCAGATGTTCATAGATTTTAAACAAGCATTTGATAGAGTATGTAGGGACAGACTGTGGACAGCGATGCAGGAACTTGGCTTTCCAAAAAAACTAGTCCGGTTGATACGGATGTGTATGGAACGGTTACGATGTAAGGTGAGAGTTGGACAACAATACTCGGAGAAATTTAAAATAAACAATGGACTAAAACAGGGAGATGCACTTTTACCACAACTCTTCAACTTATCTCCGGAGCACATAATCAGAAGTGCAAGAATCGAAAAACCGAATACAGTATTTCATCGAGAAGGACCAAACTTACTACTGGTATTTGCAGACGATATAGATCTAATAGGAAACACGCGATTAAGGATGAAGGAGACTTTCGTAAGGTTTGAGAAGGAAGCAGAGAAGATGGAGCTCCAAATCAACGAAAACAAGACAAAATATATGTATATGAGCCGCAATAACCAAAGCAGAGACAGAATCGGTCAGAACATTACCATCGATGACTTTAACTTTGAGCGCGTTAGAGAATTCAAGTATCTTGGAACAACAATAACTGAAGACAATAACGGATCACAAGAAATAAACAACAGGATTCAGGCCGGCAGCAGATGTATTTTTGCCCTCCAAAACCTTATAAAATCAAAACAACTAACACGACGTACGAAGATACAGGTCTATAAAACAATCATACGACCCGTTGTGATGTATGGAAGCGAAACGTGGACGATAACAAAGGCAAATGAAGAGAGACTACGTGTTTGGGAAAGAAAAATCCTAAGGAAGATCTTTGGTCCGGTGCTTGATGAAGCATCAGGACAATATAGGATAAGAACTAATAAAGAGATTGAAGAACTTTACCCATACGCCAACATCATAAAAGAAATAAAGTCCAGAAGACTCCAATGGGCAGGACACCTCAGAAGACATTCTGACGAACGAACAGTAAGACTGGTGTGGGAGGAAGTCCCAACTGGAAGGAGACCACGCGGACGCCCTCGTCTCCGGTGGCGAGATAATATAGCAGGAGACCTAAGCACGATGGGCGTGGATAATTGGATGGAGGTTGCTCAAGACAGAAAACAGTGGAGGCATGTTGTTGAGTCGGCTAAAACCCACGAAGGGTTGTAATGCCACGGAGTAAGTAAGTAAGTAAGTACAGAAGTAAACAAATTGGAAACATCAAAAGAAACCAAATAAAAACTCTCTTCGATTTTAATGTTATTTAAACATTTTATTAGATCTAAAGAATTTGTAATGGAGAACTTAGGTTTAAAATTAGTGATATATTGAATTGTCTTGTAAACAAACTGTGACAATATAGAAACTGGAGTGTTACAAACAATTACAACAGGCCTTATCGGTATTTTGGTATTTTGTAAAACAGTCATGAGGATTGTCGTTTCATCATTTATATGTTTTAGTATTTAAAAATAACGTGAAATCTGGCATAGTCGTATTAGAAAATAATCCGCCTTCGGCGGTTTAGATTTCTCAATTCTCATGAACATTTCTGACAAACAAATGGTGGTGTAGCATTCAGAATTTATTATTCTATATGATTTAATTGTATAGTGGCGTTTTTTTGGAGAAATATGTGAGCGTCTTCTTCGAATTGATTTAAGATCTGTACAGTCGATTTTTGAAGCTGCGCATTACTCGTGTTTTTTAAAGTCTGATTAAACCTGGTCGATATGGAATAAAAATTTGGATTTGTTCGGACTCTGATACTACATTTTGAACAGTCAGATATACGGTCGAATGATAGAAAATCAACGAGAAATTAATTAGGGTTTTAGGGTAATGTTAGATATGGTAGACCCTATTTTGGATCAGGGCGTGGAGTTACCACATAATTTTTTTACCTGATTCCTCTATTTTTGGATTCCCTGCTAGAGGGATTCAACATTATACATATCGAAGATGCAGTTTTTGTGCCAGATCATGGGATAGAAAGACTAAAATATCATGTAGTATATGCAGAAAACCCATTTACAACATACATCGAGAAGAAAGTAAAAAATTATATATCCTGACTAAAAATAATGATTTTTTTTAATAATAAATCAAATTATTTCTGTTACTAGTACTTTATTGTAAACTTTCCCGACAGTAATGTATAATTTAAATGAATTATTAAAGTATTTTAGTGGAGTACCATGGTTACCCCACACGACCTGAAGAATACGTTTTTGTAGCATGGTTCCGGAAAGGTTAAAAGCATACCATTATATCAGTATATCGTCCACGTATCTTCAATACCAATATAAAAAGCTGTTTAAATAAGGGATGTTTTAAAATCTTTATTTTTAGATGATCGATAACAATATCTGATAGTAATGGGATTACCCCATGATAAGTACTACACTGTTATTTGTACTTACATATTTGATTATTAAATTCAAAGTAATCCTGGTTTATGCAAATTTCAAAAAGATGTAAAATTTCAGGTGTAATGCTTGGTTTTTGTAATATTATGGTCTAAAATATGTTTTACTAGAATAAAAGATTCTGTAAGAGAAACACTAGGAAAAAGATTTTATTGTAAGATCCATCAAGTAACGGTCGAATCCATCACAAATTTTTATCTTGTTTGCATTCGAAAAATATACCTTTTGTGTCTTTTAACGTTATTTCATCGTTGAACTTTTAAACTATACAAGCAGATTTTTAAGTCATGAAATTCCGCCCATCTTTCTTTGTATTAATTGATGTAGACCATATCCGTGACTTCTTGCCAGTCTGTGACAATTTGTTACATGGCCCACCCATGATATTTTGAGAATGTCTTTGTACCTCCATAATTCAAAAGCTTCGTCCTTTCTGCAGATATTCTCGCTGAAAGTCTAAAATACCCAATACTACAAAATATAGCATTTCAACTGTCTAATTTTTGTATTTACAGCTATATAGTGGTATTTAGTTTTGACCTCTCACATATAACTGCCAGTTTGGTTTCTGTTTCTAGAGATTTTCTCATATTAACCATGACCCGTATTTTCATTTGGCTTATTAACTCTATCTGTAATCTTCGTAATTCATCAATTCTTCGAGACTCTCTGTAAAAATTACCATATCTTCAGTTTATCGCAATATAATTTGTTCTCCATTTATTTTAATTCCGCTGAATCTTTTATAAAATTATTCTTGAGAGGTTAATTTTGGCGAAAAATGCCCCATGGTATGTTATATCCTCGTCCATAGAAAAAGATTGGGAAGTACATTCGTTAGAAGAAGTTATAACAAGTTACAGTGTCCAATACGGAGAATGGATAAAAGTAGTACATCCCAATGTACTCGCGAAAGCTGCTTTTCGACAATAATAAAGTGCGTAGGCAAACATTTATTAGACTTAATTTTTTCGGGCTACATTACAAACATTTATTAGACTTAATTTTTTCGGGCTACATTACAGAACGTTTTTGGACTAACAAGTCCATCATCAGTGCTGTTACCAGATATACATAAGTGAAGTCACGAAATATGTGGGTAAAAACCCTTTAACTGCTATTAAATTTGTTATTTGTTACATCTTTGCTGATAAGTTCCTGCAAGACAATGCAAGACTACCAATTAATGTTGCTAACCCTTGGACGTAGTCTCTATATGAACCCTGGGTAGCAACTGATAGCAAGACTACTAACAAAATAAAAAAAAACAGAAGGAAGCCGTTAGATACGAGGTCAAAATCAAAATAGCTGTAAGGGTTCACAATCTTATTATAATTATTTGCGTATAACTTTCTAAATAAATTTACATAGATAAATTTTTTTGATCAAAAAACCAATCCAAAAGTTACCAGACTGGTTTACATTTTATTTTAATGTTTATTACAGGGTCTTTTCATTTTTGGATAAAGTATTTTTAGCTTTTCTAGTTAATTCTTCAATTGTTTCCCTTAGTCATCCTTTTTAATTTAATTTTATCCTCATCTATACATCGTCTTTCCCGACCGTGCCCTTTATATGTGCCCTGGAATTGTTGCACGCTAATGTATCGATTAAAATGGTTAATTAGCACCTACCTCTCAAGGGTATCTACGGGTAATAGCAATGTCCTTTTTATTACATAAGTTCTGATGCAAATTACATATCTATACTTTTAATAAAAATTCGCTACATACTTAATTGTTTTATTTTTATATCAAACTTTGTAGTTTGTTTTTGTTTTATTTTCTAACAAGGTCGTTCAAGATAGTTCTGATTGTATACTTATTAAAATATTATATAAAAATAATTGATATATCTACATTTTTTTTTCTTTTCACATGCTTTCTAGAACATTTTACAGGGAGTTTCGTTATTATGCGTAAATAATTTCTCGAGCATCTTTTTTTTTTTTTAATATGAGGTTGAGATAAAACACGAACAAATATTTTGGTAAAATAAAAATACTTTTTTTTATTTACAAATTCGCATCAGCCTATATGGCTATTAGCAAAAGAAAAAAAAAGTTAACATCCATATAATAGTACAACGATCACATTTTTATATAAATAGTTTATTGCTTATTTATATTCAAAATATTGAAGAATCACTTTGGCACCGTACTTTAAGAACAGTTCTTTTAATTTCTCCGGGATTCTGAATTATTCACCTCTATTCACACTATGTAACGGGCACTCTACTATGGTTTGTTTTTTAACCAGGAGGAGTAAACTAAAAAGACGGATTCAGACCCAAGAAAGCTACTAGAAAAGTCATCAAATATATCTCCCCTTTTTGTTGATTATCCTTATATTCCTTAGTTGTTACTGTGTACTATACTACAGTAATAGTAAGTCTTAATTTTAATAATAACTATTCTGTAAAACTAACCTGTTGCCTTTTTATTTTTACTACCATGGTTGATTTTTCATTCTAGGATTATCTTATTTATTTGTTTGTACATGTTTATAATGCATTGTTTTTCATTTGATGATAAATGATTCAAATCTACTCGGCGTTTTTTAGGTAGCGAAGGATAATTACCATTAGTACTTGGCATTGAATCCATATTATTATCAAACCATAGGAGGTTTTTTATTGTTAGCGGGGTCTCGCAAGCATAATACTCCGGTTGGGGATCTCGTGTCATCAGATGTTCATGCGTAAGGCAACTATAACCAAGCTGCAGTCGCGTGATGATCACCTGAAAAAAAAAACGATTGGTGAAACCATGGTTGAAATGTTGGTTTTATCTCAAGTAATTTCCTCTTTTTTTTTAAATGCCTTTTAATTGCCTCTTTTTTGTGTCATCTGCTATTCCATATGTCAACTATTTTGCTGTGGAAATATTATTTGATATCTGTCACTGGAGTTTTTGCATAGTTCTCAATAATTGCGTCCTCTGGCTTCTCGAGCATATTTATCTGCCAGATCGTTTCCCGTGATTCCAATATGAGAGCACCCACAGGAAAGCAATGTTTCTGTGATTTAGATTTTGCAGTTCTTGTCTAATGAGTTTGGCCATAGGATGAAAGGAATAGATTTTAGAGATGATTTCTAGAGAATTTAGTTAGTCTGTAATTAAAACAAAAATTACTCTACCTATTGGATTTCACAATCTGTCTTATTATTATTCCTTAAAACCAAAAGGAATTCCATTATTTGCATCAAATTATGACCTATTATATCAATGTAAAACATAATTCTTACTCATAAAACTCATTTCTATAGTAAATAAATAATAGATAATATTTGTACAATTTATATTGAGAGCTCCAAATCAACTGTTGAATAAAATGGTGAAAATTTATGCAAAGTAAATTAAAGAAATTTAGCTTTATTTGCCTTAAGAAATATCTCCAAACACCTATAAACAGATGATGAAAAGGTTGCTGGTGTGATCATGAAAAGTCTTCTATTTACAATCCGTTATATAACGGCTTGCGAGTAGAAGACTCATTAATTACTATTTATAACTGGGAATAAGCCACAATTAAAGATAAAAATACGTTTATTGACGTTTCAATTTCCAATTCGGAAATCGTTCTCAAAATACAAACAGTAAATTAAACAAATTTTGTTTTTTTTTAAACAAAAAAAACAAAATTTGTTTAATTTACTGTTTGTATTTTGAGAACGATTTCCGAATGGGAAATTGAAACGTCAATAAACGTATTTTTATCTTTAATTGTGGCTTATTCCCAGTTATAAATAGTAATTAATTTACAATGCCACAAGAAAATAGCTTCAGAACAATAGAAGACTCATTTCCCTAACATTCACCTGTATACAGATTTATCGCAGACGCTCTTGAAAACTTCAGCAATCCTTCCAATCTCATAAAATACATTCGTTTTATGTAGATGAAAGGTCACTCACAACTCTCAAGCAATAAAAAGTAGATTTGTTAGCTAAATATGCTTTGGCATTCTACATGCTATAACCATTCGATGTTTCAATGTAGCTACAATCAAAATACCCCAAAATATTTACTAACACGATGCTCAGCTACTAGTATGTTATTTTGCTCGCAATTCTTATTAGCGTTGAGATTAACTGTTCAATTGTTGGGAATTGTAGAAATATACATCGTCAGCGCCACAACCTGTGGTTGATTTTGACCAATTTTTCACAATTCGCACCCAGTTTCCTCTCATATTTACTAATTTACTCCACTGTCTGACTTGCATTGTTCTCTGATTATCTCCTACGTTTTAGAGCCATTGTTTCTTTGGGCTATGGATTATGTTTTTCTGTCATAAGGGGTTATAACTCTGTACAATCATCATAGACTATACCTTACCAAAACATGAGACTTCGTCTGGTAAATCATTACCTTGGAGAAATGCATGTTTTGGAAAAATTGTTCATGTACTTTTCTTTAGACTCTACTCAACGGTCATCTGGTGCTCACATTCAAATTTTGCAAACGAGACGCACTTTCAATCGTGTACATTCTATCCTATGTATTATCTTGTAAATCTTAAACGACTAACACGATAATGTCTGACAAGAAGAGGTCCTTAGGTAGATCTCCTATTATCCAAATTTATATCCTATAACTATAAGATCAGAAATATCGACGTGACATATTTCTACGATCACATCTGGTAGAAGTTCTGCTTCTCATAAAATTGAGACACAACAAATTACCATCTCTTCTTCGCTCTATGTTGTCCTTGTCCTGGTCATTTTGTGGTTTCCAGTCTCCTGAAAACGTTGTAATGCTCTGCTAATCGTTGTTCAATGCGTGCTCAAAACATGAGCTACCTATCGGTACCTTGGACATTCTCCAAATAAAATTGTTGTCTGGAGAGGTTTATATGGGAATGCTTTATATGGGAATAGAGGCAATGGAAAAAAGGCTTATATTTTGAAACTGCGTAAAAATGTAACTCCTTAATCTGTACGAAGTACTGAATAAACTGTTTGCCTGACAACTGTATCCACTTCTGCTTATTGTTCTAGGAAAGCTATACAACTTTGATTACTGGTATTTCTTTTTTGCAATTTGTAATAATTCAGATTTTGTGAGTTTTGATTCATACTTAATCTTGTTTGTTGTCAACCAGGTAATAATTTTCATTCTTGTTAAAATAGTTCAAGGTTGCTTTTTTAAAAGAACACTGTGATACGGAGCATTACCCATCAAAATTAATTATGGCTGTTTTAAATTGGGAATTACTTGTTCACTTATCCATTTAGGTACAATTTCATTGTTCATTTGCCCATGATAATCAGGTACTTTAGATTGTGATCAAAATAATAAACTTGCTTTAGCAAACAAATCCTTTCGAATAACCAGCGTGAACAATTATAAAACGTTTACCATCATACTCTTCTGGTTTACTTACACTTTTAAGACTGTTGTCTTGCCAGGAAATTGTTTTATTTCGCTTTGACAAAATCCACGTTTCGTCCAAAAAAATAAGGTCTCTGGGACGCACACTATTAAGATTTTCCATATATTTACGAAGGAACTTGGCTCTTAAAGTAGCAAGACTAGTGCGCTCAATTAATGCTCTTCGATTATTGTCCTTTTCGTATTTAAACCCTAATTATTTCAACAAAAGGCTAACAGATGTTTTACCAATAAATACAACTTCTTTAGCCCTAAATTTATTACAAAATAAAGTACAAAATAAATTGCACTGTTATTTTTACAAAACTATAAATATTTCAAATTAAGAAACTCACAAGGAAATTGTAATATCAATCGATGTATTCAGCTCAAATTTTCTCAAATTACTTTCATTTTTTTACAACCTACATTTATATAAAGTTTTGATTAAAAAGTATCTCCTAGTGTATTACCAGATTCAGATTGAAGAAATTGGTACTTACTTTGTTGGTGGATGTCGTATACTGTATTTCGCACTGTCGTTTTTAATCCCTTAGATAGAGCGGTTAAAATGGCCCCAAACACCCTCAATTCATTTTTTCTAATTTGAAATACTCATTTAACACATTTAACACTAGTTGTTGTGCTTGAGAATTAAAAGGTTTACCAGGCATACTCTCACAATAAAATCCCTTAAAAATATTTCATATCACTCTGTTGACATATTCTCTGTTCACAAATTGTTGATAGCACGAAATATGCCTCAAAATCATCAAACGGTCGTAAAATTTGTATCATCATAGGCGTTCCTGAGGTGTTTATTCATTAAAATTAATATTAATATTAATAATGTTTTAATACTGATATATTTAGTAAAAAACAATTAAAACTTTCACGGCTAATGTTGGTTATTATATTATATTAATAAAAATAATAATTTAACCATTAACAATTTTGTAAATAAGAATACCGTATCTCTTTGGACATTTCAATACTAATCTTCACGTTTAATCACTTTACTAGAAAACCTGGTATTTATATCCGAAGGTACTATCGGTTGCAAGATAATTAGGATGGAATTTCCCAGATTTTTAATAATATAATGGGTATAGATGCCGGATTTGGCCACGTACCTCGTCTGTTTAGTTTATATTCGAAACTTAACTTAAAAAGGTGAAGTTATTACGAACGAAAACAATTTGTTTGTTTAGTACGTTTTTGATCGCATGTAATTTACGGGTCGTCGGTGTTTCCGCTTCTACATCAGTAATTAGCGTCTCGAATATTTCTTTTGCGAATTATATGCAGTGCGTGAGTGATTTTTTATTCCATATACCTACGAACATATACGTACCTTTCGCTCGTGCTCGTTTTGTTGGATTGTTTGTGATGGCTTCATCATCAACATCATCAAGTTTTACACCGGTACTGTTGCGTACAGTCAGTAAGTCTGTCTATTCACCAAGAGAGAAGACTATTGTCCTGAATGTTCACGATGCTCTGGTTTCTCAGAATCCCACAAACGCTGTTAGCAACATAGTCGAAAGTTGTACCAACATGACTGGCGTAGGGGAGTCAACTATATATAGGTTCCTATCAGAAGGAAAAAAACACGGTATAGCTAACCCAAACACAAACGAACACTTAAAGAGAGGGAAAAAGCCTATTGAACTTGATGAATTTGCCAAAAATGGTATTCGAAGGAAAATTCATGGATTTTTTTTCAAAAAAGAAATACCAAACCTAAATAAAATTTTACAAGAAGTTAGAGATGATCCGGATTTGCCTCATATCGGACGAACTAAATTGTGGCAAGTTTTATGAGAATTAAATTTCCGGTGGGAGAAATCAGACCGAAGATCATTTTTGATTGACCGGGAGGAGATAATATGTAGGAGAAGAAATTATCTAAGATCCATACGAAAATTCCGGGCTGAAGGAAGGCCAATCTTCTACCAGGATGAATCGTGGGTAAACTCAGGTCATACTCTAAAAAAAGTTTGGTCAGATAAAAATATATTAAGCCCCAGGCAAGCCTTTATGGAAGGTTGGTCTACTGGTATCTCCCCACCTTCTGGTAAAGGCAGTAGATTAATAATTTCTCACATTGGCAGTGAAAAAGGATTTGTTAAGCATGGTTTGTTGGAATTTCAGTCCAAAAGCACAAAAGACTATCACGAGGAGATGACAGCTGATGTTTTCGAAGAGTATTTTGTGCAGATGATTGAACACATACCACCAAATTCAATTATAGTATTAGATAATGCACCTTATCATTCACGCCTAGTAGAAAGACTTCCAACGACTGCGTGGAAAAAACAGGATATTCTTGACTGGCTGCGGAATAAGTACCTGCCTTACGAAGATGGAAGGGTAAAAGCAGAACTTTTAAAAATTGCCCGGCAACACAAATCTAAGTTCAAGAAATACGTAGTTGACAAAATGGCGGAAAGGAGAAACATCACAGTCCTTAGACTTCCACCCTACCACTGCGAAATAAATCCAATTGAACTCACTGAAAAGTTATGTGGCTAGAAAAAATACGTCATATAAAATACAAGCTGTACGTGAATTGTTATACGAGTCTTTACAACACATTACAGAACAAAACTGGAAAGATGCAGTAAGACATGTAATAGAAGAAGAACAAAAAATGTGGGATCTTGATAACATAATTGATGCGACCGTAGAGACACAACCGCTAATTATTAACCCTCAAGACGACTCGGATTCCGAAGTTGATCCTATTTATTTTGAATTTGAATAGTTTTCTAATCGTAATTATATAAGGTAAGTGATAGTAGTTGTAATCGTAAGGTATTAAAGGGGAAAGGCGCAAAAATATTTTATTTTATTATAAGTTTTATTAAAACAAAAATACAATTTAAAAAATATATTTATTTAGTTCAAATAAATGTTTCAATCATATACTCTACGACACTGGTCGGCCAAAATACGTTCCTAATCGGAATATAAGCTTGACCGCTGTATTGTATTCCGGCAGATACAAGGTGGGTTAGTCGAAAACATCTTAAATCGTCAGTTTCAGGTTGGTTTTTACTATTATATCATATTACCTATCCTCTTTGTATTTCAGTTCTCTAATTAGGATTAAACTTGTAGTGAGCTATCAACACATTGTGAACCGAGTATAGTTTAAGACATATTTAAATAACTAAATGTCCATTTCAAGGGTAGAATAAATATTATATTGTTCGGCATTAGCTAATAAATAAATTCTTACAATAGTAAATCGAACACGAAAGTAACGGTTAGTCGTTATAACAACTGTCTGTTAAAATTTACAATTGTCAGTAGGTTAATCAATCAGAGACCATCGTCCTATGGCTGTCTTTGTTCGATGTATATTGGTTTTGTATATGGACAGGCGGCTTAAGTTCATCGATTTGGTTTTTGTGAGTAGGAAAGAAACGTAACATAGAACATAATTCGCGAATAATGTCATACTTCAAACAAAAAATCAGAAGTAAAACAAAACAAAAAATCAGAAGTAAAAAATATCGTTTACAATTTTAAATAAAAAGAACAAATTTGCATTGTAACAATTAAAAGGGCTTCTAGGATCTCCGTGTTCTTTAACAACGCTAAGTATTGTACATTCCACGTTAAATACAATAATTCCAACCCGATAATTAATAATTAACAGCTCTAAAGCAAAAAGCAACAATAAAACTTTTAATTATTTAGCCGACCTAGATTTTTGTTTACACTCGAACACACAACGTTAATTAACTATGAGATAATTCCATTATATTCAAATTGTAAAAACTTCAAAGACCTCGACACAATTTTCCTAAATATTTTTGCCTATTAAATAAATAACAAAAAAAAAAGAATAAGGTAGTGAAATTTGTTAATAAATATATTATTAGTAAACATTTATAATTTGTGTTTAAATTGATTGGTGGACATTAATGAATGTAGAAAAAGATGCTTCTTTCATACGGTGCTGCTTTCGAAAATTTGAATACTATTTACTGCTGTTCTGAAGAGCTGGTTAGATGAGTAGTTCAACTATTCTGTATTCTTGTGAAAACAAAATATTCGTTTCCCTAGAAAGTAGGTTATCTCATAAGTTTTCCTGTATAATAATTTGTAGCAGCTGGTGTTGTGTCAAGATATTGAAATTTTCATATATTTATTAGATTTGCTACATTTCCTCTTTCATCCATTAGTTCGAGAATTTCATCGATCATCCAATCTTTTTTTTTTCACGTGGTAGTTTTCATCAAGACTTTGTTCTATTATATTTTTAGTTGTGTACCATTGATTGTTTACAATCTGTTCTTCTTTTACATATTATGTCATATTATCATATCTGTTCTGTTATTGTTGAAGTGTTTGAGTAGCTTTAAATACAAAGAGAAGGGTGGAAATGGACCTAAGATGTAACATGTTAACTTCTAGGACTGTTGTTTACCTGAGTTCTTTGGAAATTTGTTTTGGGGCTGAGTATACTGGTGTCACCAGTCACACCAGTTTTAATATGAATTTCTTAGAACATATATCTAAACAAACTCAGGCAAGTGACAGTCCTAAAAGTGCACCCCTTGTCTTATTAACTGACACCTTGGCCCCTCGTCTGGTTCCTCCTTAGTGTGGATAGGTCATTGCAGTTAAGATGAAGTTAATTTGCGTTATTTGAACCCTATTAGCAGCATATATGACCACGTGAACTGTTAGTTTACTTTGACCATCACATGGTTACTTCATGCCAATTTTGGAATCATCTAGGTGTTGTGTGTGTGCTCATGCATCGTGAGATATATTCAATCGTGTTTGTATTTTTGTTCTAAAGTTGCTTTCACGTGCTCAGCATTGCCTGGTTTGGGGATGTCAACAACTTTTTCATACCATCTCCGTCGGTCTGAGACCTATTATTTTGTGGATCAGTGTTAAGGCTGATATGGAACTGGTACTTGATCTACGTTGGAGATGTCCTTCTTTATGAAATATTTGTTTGAAGGAAGAAAAAGGCAGTTTTTTTTAAATATCTTACGTTAAGTCACAGAGTTGTGTACCACTTACAAGGATATATTTAATTAGGACTAAGGCATAGTATTGACGGTTTTTCAAGTAAAAGTTGTTGTATTGAATAGCCAATTGAAATTGATATTAAATTCTAAACAATTAGGGTTGCATACGGGAGAACGATTTTTACTGCGGGAGGGGACAGCGATTTTTCTGTGGGACGGGACTGGCGTTTTATCGATATACAACAATAAAACATCGAACACTTCTAATTGATTTGCTGTGTGAATGATTCTGTATAGTATAGTGTCTGAAACAATTATAACGGGAGCAACTCGAAGCCAATAGAAATTTTTACAAGAGACATTGTACAGGAAAATGTAAGATGTACCTTGTAAAAAAATGACAAGTACATTGTACCACTTGTAGAAACTAAACTGAAGTAATTATTAAATTAGTCTAATAATATAATTTTGATGTTTAATCGTTAATACAATTTGTAAAAACAAAATATGGTCCAGGACAGCGAAAATAGCTGAGGGACTCATTGCATGACCATATTTTTGGTTAAACATTTTTGAACTATGAGTTGTAACGCATTTGTTTGACGAGAGGTGAGAATTCTCTAGAAGAAGAAGAACTGTCACATTTAACCTCGGTTCATGTTCACATTGTTAATATTACCTCTGAAAGTCTTCAATAAAACCATTTTCAAATGTCATCTTAAAGTCACTTCTCCCAATTTTTACAAAAAAAAATTCCAAATGTGCATTAATAATTATTATTTCAATGTGTATAGAGTCTTTATGTGTGTGTTTGAAGTGTTTCTATGTTTTTCCTCTTCTTTTTTTTCCAATGACCTAAATATGCTAATATATTATCTATATTCCTTGTATCGGTATGTAAGTACAATTTGTATAGATTCTCTTTAAAACCAAGCACGCAACAAAATGTTTATATTTTGAGAACGATTGAAGTGGAAATTGAAACGTCAATAAACGTATTTTAACCTTTAGTTGTGGCTTATTCCCAGTTAAATAGTAATTGACCGGTCTGGAGACCTGACGATGAACAGCAAATTTTAGTGTTGTAAACTGATCGTCCAAGGATTTTTCCAAGTCTACTTCCTGTATTTATTTGTTTAGCCTTGTTGAAATGGACGTACATGTACAACCGATTCATCATTTAATTTATCTATAATAATCTATAAAACGCTAAAATGAATATATACACTTATCTACAAAACGGAATAAGCGGAAATAAATAAAGCAATGTTCTTTTCTTAACAGCAATAAAGCAAATAGAAACAGGCACAAAAGAGAATTATACAAAGATATGTTCATTCCTGAGGACGTCTTAGCAGATTTTATGCTGTTTTATATCTTAACCAATCATAATATAATTAATTGGGTGTCTTACTATTTTTTTTTATATGTTGAGGCGATTTCCAGGTATATAATCTTCCAGGCAGTATTTTGTAAAATATCTTTGTGATTACCACTTCTCTGTATTGTACAAACTCAACTGTTTTCATAACTCATAAGAACTCAATCTCAAAACATTAACTGCTAAGGTTTTGTAATGCTTGTAAAAGAGAAAAAAAAAACAACTTTTTGTTCTTCAATAAGTTCCAGGTTTGACATATAGATGGCACTACGAATAACAAATGGGTGGATGTAGAACTCCATATGCTTTTCCAAAGAGTCCAAAGTTCCAATAAATTGAGTATGATAGCTACTACAAGATAAAATGCGATTTCAGTCTTAATCGGTTATAGTAACAGATCAAATCGAGTTATTATACTGCGGATAAATTTATTTTCGCAGTTAACGTGTGGTCAGTACTGTCTGACGAGATGAAGTATAATGATTGTAGGTTAAATGTGTTTTCCATATCGACAATGTCAGAATGTTGTAAGGGTTAAAATATATTTCTAAGATTTTTTGTAGAAAGTATTGGGTATTTTTCTTAAAAGTATTAGTGTTGTATACCAATGGATATATTATATCTAATAAGAACCTACACAGTTTGCTGCTAGGAGAACTGATACTGCTGAAAATTGGTCTGAGTCTTTAATACAATCACAGAAATAGAAGCGTCAAACCAAAACAAAATAAGTAATTTTTATTACATTCCGTTGTAGTTTATTCCCATCTAAGTATTTAGTAAAAACATGCCACATGAAATACTGCTTTAAATTTCCACTAAACGATGGCTGCTAAGCTTACTATAATATTACGATCTTTAAGTGATGTATGATATAAGATCCTCAAATCCCGTTTGCCTCAGCAAGGCAAATTTAAAGATTGATTTGTTCCGTAACATTACCATCACGTTCGTGGCTGTGATCCACATGCGTGAACTCTTTAGGACCACGGACTACATTATGGAGCAACTATAAAGGAGGCTAAGTACCAACAGGATTTCCAGGATATTTTTAGTATCCTCCTATAAATCCATGATATTTCGAATGTTTCTTTCTTTCTTTATGCAGCAGGTGTTATCATTGTTCCAGTCTCTACACAATTAGAATATAGGTATGCAACTTGGTAATACGTGCACTTTTAGTTCCAAACTAAAGCCTGCTGGCTAATATTATTTTAATGCTCATAAATCCGCTTGTTGCTTTTTCAAATTTTATTGTGACTTATTTATTATACAGTATTGTTCGAATTAATGGAATCACTGTGAGTTTTTTTTTTCATTTTTTCAATATTCACAGTTGGCAACACTACCTACACAGTTGACAGCTGACCAAGCATTGAAAACATAACCTTACTGTGTGTTGGTGTGTTTGAGTGTGTTTTAGGTTATTTCTTACCAAGCTTGTGTTGTTTTGGGGGTTTTTGTACTATTTTGTGTTGTTTTTGGTTTTATTTCAACATGGATATTACGCCTAGGAAGCGTGAAAAGATTGTCACGTTGAGTGAACACACTAGTATGTCACAAAGAGAGATTGCTAGAACGTGTGGAGTGAGTCAGGGGGTAGAAAGCAAAATTTTGAAGCGTAAACGAGAAACGGGATCAGTGGACGTGAAAAGGTTAGGAAAATGTGGAAGAAAGAGAAAAACAACACTAGCAGATGATAGATTTTTACTTCGAAAGAGCAAATTGGACCCAAGAAAAGCAAGCCAAGACCTACAACAAGATCTAGCAGCATCAGCTATAGTGATTCATGACTCAACTGTTCGTAGAAGACTTTTGGAGAATGGTAGAAGGGCAATTCGTCCACAGAACAAACAGCTTCTAACTGAACGAATGAAGAAACAAAGGCTACTGTGAACTACTGTGAAGACTGGAAAAAAGTCCTATTTACAGATGAAACCCACTTTATAGTTCAGGGACAGCGGTCGAAATTAGTCAGGAAGTCTGACAATGAAAAGCTTACACGATCTCATATTGATCAAACCGTAAAACATCCAATCAAGAAAATGTTTTGGGGATGTTTTTCATACATGGGGGTTGGATCTTTGGTTCCAATTGAAGGCATGATGAACAGCCAAAAATACAAATCCATGTTGGGAAAGTATTTGGACAAACAACTCCAAAAATGTCAACCCCAAGGAGGAGCGATTCTTCAACAGGACTCTGCTCCCTGTCACAAATCAAAGGAAATAATGGCATTTTTCAAAAATAAGAAGATTAATGTTTTAGATTGGCCCGGTAATTCGCCCGACCTCAACCCCATTGAAAATTTATGGGCCATTTGCAAAGCTAGACAGGATATCTGACAACTGCCAGAAACTCTTAGAATCTATGCCAAAACGGGTAAAAACAGTAATTGCTGCCAACGGGGGACACATTTCCTACTGAATGATGTAAGTTTACCTTTATAGTTTTGTCAAAATATAATTTTTTACTAAATAAACTGTTTTTTCATTAAAACAGCCTATGATTCCATTAATTCGTACAATACTGTATTATATTATTTATATTTATTACTGCAAACCTTAAGTAGGTTTATTAATTATATATTTTAAAAGATTTTAAATATTTTAAAGAATTTGGGTATTTTGATATGTATTGTTTATGGCTGATACTATTTTGTTTAGATTAAAGATACCAGCTATCAAGCGGCGATGATTTTCAATCTCGATTAAGATATACTGCCACCTACACGTAGATTAACGTTTCCAACATTAAAGATAAATTGTTTAAATGTTGTTTACATGATAATCTAAAAAGTGAGAGTGGTTGGGAGCGTTCGGCGTATTGAGTATGTCACTGTCAGTAGGTCAGTGTGTCAACGAAAGCGAATCTGACTTAAGTTGCTTATAGCGAATGGTGCCAAGGTCGCTTAGCCACCAACGGCGAGTAAATATGTTTCAATTTTATCAGACAGGCGAGTCGTCCTATTTACGCAAAAAAATCGAACAGAACTGCCAGTAAACACCGATAGCATACAAATTACAATGACTTCAACGTATAAGGTGATACGGCGCACCATGTGAGATAAAAATGTTTGGGTGCATGTGCACATTTTATCACAGATAACTCCATATACAGGGTGTTTCAATGGCATATGTGAATATTCTAACTGGATAAGCCTTGGTCAAAAATAAAATTTTACCTAAAACACATTAAGAGTTGTTTTAGTTATTTACTTTGATACTGATGATGAATATAAATTTTTTTATCATGTTCTACAAAAAAATCACATACCTAGGGATACATTAAATATGTGTAAAAAAGGTTCTATTGCCACAAGAATACAGTGGTGGTTGAAATATAAGTTCTACTTTCCAAATTCTACACCTCTGACGAAATTTTTCAGCAGGTGATAAGCTTTATATATTTTTATCATCATCAGTGGCAATTATTACCCGTTGGAGTCTTAATTGCAGTCGGTACTTCTTTCAGTAAAACTAGTCGCTTATTAAGCATGTTAATCTGCCACATTTTTCCTACTCTATAGACTTGGTCAACTTTTATATTTATTGTTAATGGTCTATATAAAAAACACGCTCAAAAAATCAAACTTTACATTTCCACCACTACTGAATATTCCTACACCCGAACTTTCTGTAGTTTGCTCTGCACCATCCCTCTCGTTGACATATTATGTCCACCTGAAAATGTACTTTAGGCCTGTGTGTGGGTACCATATCGTCAAAAGTTATCATACATTCGGTATACCTAGGTACTTAAGTTTACTCACGAGATCTAAATATCATTTAAGCTTATAGGATACAAAGTTCCTACAAGTTCCTCGTGATAAATTTTATGATATTGGTTTCCTGCGAGCTAATTTTAAGCCCGATGTTCAGTCCGAAGGGAGCTTATGTTAAGCCTAAGTACACTTAAGTATTCTGTAAATCCAATCTGAATTTCTTACATTATATCTCTGACTGTATCATTATATCTGCCGTGGGTTAAGATGAACAGGTCATCCGCAGAGGCCAGGACATAATGTTTTCTGTTGCTATGTCTAGCTATAAACCCATTTATGACCAGATTTCATAAAAGAGGAGCTACTCCACGGCTTATTTTGCTTAGTATGTTTCTAGATTTTTGTATGATTCTCCTGTTTCAAAATGGGGACCATCTAATATTCAATGTGGACTGTGTAAAAAGTATTCCTCCAAGAGCCTCAAAACTCCTTTGCTGAACATAGGCCTCTTCCTCGTGTTTCCAACCCAGTCTTTCTTGAGCCACTCTCATCCAGTTTTTATTTTATGTTCTTAAATCATCAGCCCATCGTGTAGACAGTCGAACGACGCTTCTCTTATTTTCCCTTGCTGTCCATTCCAATAACCTCTTTATCCAACGCCCATCCGTCAGTCTAGCTGTGTGTCTTGCCCATCTTTATTTTAGTCTGGCTATCCTTTTGACGACGTCAGTCACCCTGGTTCTTCTCCTGACCTCTTCGTTCTTGGAAAAAAAGCCGAGTGTCGCCCCACGTTGGGCGCCAATGTGTAACGATAAGACTACCAAAGAGAGTTGAAATACTATTATAAAAATAATACCTCAATCAACCATGGGAGCTTATCGTCTATGCTTCACCTAGCTCAGTATCTCAAGTGTGAATTCATCTTGTCTTAAACCAGGAACCAAACCGTGAACCCTTAGCTGATATCAAATAAAACAATTATTTAACTAATCATATTTATTAAAAATAAAAGAAAAAAACAATCAACCCTGCCAATGCTTTACAATAAATAAATTTGGCGATACTTATGGCATCGATGGGTTATTGTGTGACTTCCTAATTAGAGTGAGGTCCTCCTGAGCTGCAGTTTTTCCATATTATACTTGTGTGCTTCCAATTGGTCCCAATTAGGTGACTAGTTGCTCCTGGCAGCTGCAGTTATTCCATAGATTCTCAAATAAGCCAATAAAACCAATAATACAGCCAATAAATTCTCGAGTACGGCCAATAAACTAACAATATAAGAAACAGCTTGTAATCTCCTGTTTAATCTCCTTGCTATTTTACAAAGTTACAATTAAACAAATAGCAGATGGCAAGGATAAAATGAAATACTATTATAAAATTATTGATATATATATATATATAAAATATTATTATTGAACTTAGCTAAATTTTGTTAACATTCCTACTGCACAAAATTGAAAAACGTGGCTTAAAAGAAGAAAGGTTATGAATATTGAGAAAGCTGTCAGAATTATAGAAAATAGATTACAATGACAGTACTCGCCCCAAGAGAATTCTGCAGACCATAAAATGAAGCTTATAATGAGTCCTACCTTCGTTTGTAAATTTTAATTGCAGACAAAAATAATCCCACTCTGTTAGAAAAGGTGATGTATAGAAAGTAGGAAGGGACTGAAATGAAGTTACCACAGATGACATAGGACGTAGGCCTATGATGGAATTAGCTCTTCTGTCAACATAGAACAGAATATTCAGTCTACCGGACAAAAAGAGAAAAGGCGAATATTTATTCTACGGGAGAGAAAGAGAAAGAGGGCGCCAACTACTTTTTGAGGAAAAAATAGTAAAAAACAAAACTAAAGGTAAAGTAATTAATAAATTAATAAAGAAATTAAAATAAAATAGATATTTAAATATAAATTAATAAAGATGTGACGTTTATAACGTTACAAAGTAGTTAAGAGTATTTAGTTTAAGTAAAAAGTATAGACTACTAATAATTTTGTAGCCCTTAGCTTATATGAAAAACAGTAGAGAAGGTCCATTTATATTTCAATGTCATTCGATACTTAACTTTTGTCATTTATCAAACACGACGATAAACACTTTTGTTAAATGAAAAAAGGTTATACTGTAAGTATAATCTTTAAACTGAAAGATAATCAGACAAAAGAATGACACAAGAGATTTTAAATGATGTACTATATAATCATCCCATTTAAAACAATTTTCAAAATGGTCCTCGTTTTGTGTATACCAAAATTCAATTTTTTAATTTAAAAAAATGTTCCAAATAAATGTGTGACTAGTATATATATATATATATATATATATATATATATATATATATATATATATATATATATATATATATATATTAAAAAATAATTAAATTTGTAACAGATACTGCGAAATTTCATATACTTCAAAAATTCTAAGGTCTTATTCGAACTGTCAATATTGCAAGCCCCTGTCAAGTAACCATGAAAATCCTGGAAAATCCCATGGGATTATATTATTTGGAACAGATAAGTATGGATTTTAGCCGGTGTTATACGTGTTTTACTTTGCGTTGGGGTAGAAAATTAAGATAAGTCAAAGCTTCATAGAATTTCGTTATTTTTTATTTCGGGAAAATTATATATTAGAAGAAATAAATGGATATTAAGACCGAGAAAATGAGGTTTCTAAATTAAAAATGAATTTATTTATCAAAGATCTTTTCCTTTACGTCAATACACTTTTTGTCAAATAATTGCAGTTACCGTGGCAATCTCCTGATTGTTTTACACAAAACTATATCTAGCTTCAAATTTCTTCTTCTTCCTCTTTATAAGCAGTTCTGCTTGTTCATTGGCGGATTAATATATCTATGGAAGGTTTTCTTTTCTCCATCTTTTGCGCAGTCGTCCGATATTTCTTTTGCTGATTGGTGACTTATTTCTTGCTATTTTGACATACGGGTCTCGTCTACGAGGGTGGATTGATATAAAACTAGCCTTTGATAGAAAAAACAAGTTTTTTGTAATTAAATCGATTTAATTCTTAACATAGTCCCCTTTTAGCTCGATACACTTAGTAAGACGATGTTTCAAATTTTTTTTCCCATCCGAATAGTAGTACTTTTGCTCGAGCTCTTCAAAATAGGCCGAAGTTTTAGCGATGACTTCATCATTTGTTGCGAAACGGCATCTTCCGAGCCATTTTTTTAGGTTTGGAAACAGGAAAAAACGCTGGTGACAAGATCTAGGGAATACGGTGGGTGTTCAACCAATTCATAGCCCAATTCATAGCATAATTCATGTAATTTTTTAATTGCGACGGCCGATCGGTGAGCCGGTGCATTGTCTTGGTGAAAGAGCACTTTTTTGCGTTCCAAACCGGGGCGTTTTCGACGCAATTCGGCATCGAATCGATGCAATAATGCTGCGTAGTACTTACCATTGATTTATCTAGTGAGTAAGTTTGGTCCTTCTCGATGAAATACTGTATTCTGTTTTTCGATTCTTGGACTTCTGATTATGTGCTCCAGAGCTAACTGGAGCACATAATCTTGATATCTGAAACTCCTTTGAAGAACTGTCTCGCTTGTTTGTTCTTTCTTTTTTCTTCTATATCTCTGATTATTTGTTCCTGATACTCCCTCTTCTTCCTTTTCATTAGTTTTCTTGTCTCTGTTCTTCTTTTTCTATGCATTTCATTGTTGTTGTGCGAGGGGTTTTGTACCATGATCCTTCTAGCCATATTTCTTGCTGTTATAGAGTTCAGGCAATCATCATCCAACCCTTTTGTTGTTGTCTTTTTTTGTCCTAGTATTTCATCTGATACGCTTGTCAGAGCTAATTTGATATTTTTCCAAGATGAGTCTATGTTGTTATAGTCTTCTGTCTGTGTTAGAGCGATTTTTATAGCCTTTTGAAATTTCTGTTCTGTCTCCTTATTACGTAAAACTTCGGTATTCCATAATTGTGTTGGTGTATTCTTGTATGTTTTTTTGGACGCTATTTTTGTCCTTATCGTCGCTTTTACCAGAAAATGATCCGTGTCTCCATCAGATTTTTTTAGACTTCTTACGTCTAGACTCTAGATAGTTAGTACCCCTCCTGGCATCTACTAGAACATGATCGATCTGATTTCTTGTGACGCCGTCGTCGTTGAAGACCCATGTTTGTTTGTGTATTTTCTTGTTTTCGAACATTGTTGATTTTATTAGTAGGTGCAAATAAAAATTTCTTAAGATTTGGAAATAGATCAAAACCAGAGGATTCCAACTACGGTTTATATATTGCGCTTAAACATTTCTCTATAATCATATTGTATTTTCCATGGCAATTACCTATTTGATACAAATATATCCAGCTACAATTTTGTCGTATGATAATAACTTTTGAATGATATCAGCTTAATCACGTTCATGGCATGAGTAATGAATGGTGTATTATGTTTTGGTCTTCTAATACTCTTCTACATTTCAACAACTCTTTCAGTAACTCTTGAGTTAGGTACTAGGTCTAGAATACATTGAGAGATCCTCTGGTGGTTACCGAAAAGAAAGAAATTTCTGGTTATTATATGAAAGTTGTGAGAAAAATGTATGATGGAGCAATAAGTACTACTAGGGCTTTACTCTTTGGTACTGAAGAAGATTACGCAAAAATTTTAAGGTATCATTCCTTGGAATTTATTGTATAATGATGATATGGTATTAGTAGCAAATACTGAGTAGGAATTATAGCCTTAAACTGGAGTAATGAAGAACGAGCAAAAAAATCTAAAACATTATTTGAAGATGGAGTGGATTACTTCATATAAGAGGATAACTTTGGATGTTAATATCGTTTAAAATGATAATGTTTTATATGTCTAAGATCAATATTACACAGTAATTTTGCACACGTTGATGTGACAACGGCTAAGCTGCTTAGAGTACATTCAACAACCAAAATAGAGTTAAATCAAAAAACACATATTAAACTAATAATTTAATGAGAAGCTAGGTATTCCGTATATTACATATTCAATATACACATTATATATGTAATATTTTTTTGTTTTTGTCAACTAAGATACCAAGATTTACCCTAATTTAGCATAACCCATTGTATAATAAAATGTACCAAGACAATATTTGCAACGACGCTAACAACAACTCTTACTTTCAATATAAATAACTTTCTCAGTTCATTTATCATCGAAAGCAAAAGTGGCCATGGTCACTAGATCAGTAGGTTAAACAATCAGTCGGTGGAAGGGGCAGAAAAAAAAATGAATCGAATCGCACCAAATCGGGCAACGACGGACGCGTTTTAACTCTCGATTTTTATTAAAAATGGCGGCCTGGCCTACTTTTCGCTGTAACTTGTTCGACTTCGATGATTCGCATTATGGAAACTTGCTGCGACCACTCCCGTTTTTCATACTTCGATAATTATTGGGTTTTAAAATTGGCATTTTTGCTAAGAACCGGCTGCAGGTATTCATAATAGTTACACATCAGGTGAATTTGAAATTGGTATGCGTGTTTGACAACACGTTGCAATAGAAAACATATAACGAAACACGTTTAATATTCAAACGGCCAGGAAAATGTATTTGTGAACCTTTGAACCTCGATAGGGCGTACAAAGTGTATATATATATATATATATATATATATATATATATATATATATATATATATATATATATATATATATATATATATATATGTTCGGAAAGATTTCCGCGGTTAGTACAATGAAACTTAGAGCTAAGATTAATATTATTATAAAAATTAATATCAAACTCACCAGTCTTCCGGGTTGAACCGCGTCGATATCCATTTTGCCGAGCTTTCGGCATCCTATCTGATGTCTTCCTCAGGGCTTCCGAGGTCTCAGTCTCCCGAGCCCCCAGACACTACTACACCGTTCACTGATCACTGCACTACTACTAAAAAGTTGGAAGCATTTGAACTGTGGGTGTATAGAAGAATCCTGAAGATATCATGGACCGAGCATGTAACAAACAACGAAGTCATGAGAAGACTCAACAAAAGAATGGAAATATTGGAAATCATCAAGACACGAAAGCTGCAATATCTGGGGCATGTTATGCGTAGTGAAAGATACAACATACTTCAATTAATTATACAAGGGAAAATACGAATCCAGGAAGAGTAGGAAGGAGAAGAATCTCTTGTTTGCTTAACTTGAGGGAATGGTACGGATGCACATCAATCGAACTATTCAGAGCGGCGGCATCTAAGATCAGAATAGCCATGATGATTGCCAACCTCTGAAGCAAACTGTAAATAATAGTAGCAATATAACTGGAAACTTACATATCTGTGTTCTTCTTTTTACTTCTAAATCATAAACTATATACAAATGCAACTTTTGATTTGATTTAAATAATGTTTCATATATCTCAATTTTTATTATCGGACTCTGTTTTAATAAAAAAATCTCTTTTTCAGGTATGTCGTTATTACTAAATTACTCCAGACCAAATCATTGTAAGTACTAGGTTACCATATTATAATTATTTATATGTCTACAAAAAGTTGTTTTGTTATATTCCGAAGATGTGATAGTTGATATCTACTGGATATACGTTTGCCTTTATTTTTTGTAACAATAAAACACTGAAAACTTTGTTTTCAAACTTCCACAAAATTTAAAAAATTTAAAATTTTGTGGAAGTTTGAAAACAAAGTTTTCAGTGTTTTATTGTTACATAAAATGAATTTCCATCAAGTAACGGTCGAATCCATCAATTATTTATTTTTTGTTTTTATTTTGAGATTGAGTTGTTAAAGCTTATGTGAAAGGTTAATGCAAGCAGATTTTTGCTATATAAACTCTCTTCCAACATCCGAAGTATTAGGCTCCGATATACCCATATTAGATATATCCAAGTATGTAGACATACATATCAGTTTGCTTTGCCTTATTTTGAGTAAACAAAGTAATAGTTTTCCAAGGATTACTTTAATAATGGTTTGTTATTGAAATAGTTATGGAAATTGCGGATGCCATTCCGATACATTAATCTAATGCACTAATGTTGGATATTCGAATGTCGCTTTGAAGTAGCCCCTGTGAAAATTTGTTTTATTTTATTAGTGCCGTGTAGTCTCTTCATCGCGTAGTTACATTTAACAGTTCCAACAACTTGTATTTAAAAAATTGGAACATATTTGACTAAAGATTGCAAAACAGGACGATTTCTGCCATAAAAATTGTTCATCCGAAGAAAATCGATTAAAAACGGTTGTACGGTCAATAAAAGATAATGGTTTTTCCTTTGTGCTTAACTCCCGAGAGGTAATTGCTAAGAATGGCGTGGTTCTTTTTATGTTTTCAGTCACATGGCAGATTTATTTTCAGTTTTCAAGGCTTTAACAAAAAAAAAATGCATCTCTATTTAAAAACAGATTAACGTTTGCATTCTTTATTAATATTTTTTCCATACTGATTAATTCATGAAAATGACGTATTGGGTCACAATAATAAAATTTAGATAAAATACATCAAGCTTCATCGTCACCAGTGGAACTCATTAGATCCACAATATTCTTTAAAGCAATCCTCCAGTCTCCCTGTATTTATCAACTCTTCTCCATCATTTAACACCACTTGGTTTTTTAATTAAGTGATCGGGAAAACATTGAACCTTGGCTGTTTTTTTGGGAGTTAAGTTAAAATTGTGGTTTTTAAATTTTTTGGTATTATAAGTTTGAACCTGTTTGAGGAGAATGGCAACCAAAAACGAATAAAGAATAAAATAGCAAGGAGACCAATGAACTGGTACGGCATAGTTGAACAAAAATCTCTAGAGGAATTGAAAATAATGGCAGAAAATAGAAAAGAGTGGAAGGGATGGGCGAATGGAAATTAAAATAGCTAACCCAAATCCGACACCCGGATACGGTAAAAGGAAGAGGGAGAAAGAAAAAAAGAACCATTTAGTATATTTAATTTCTGGAACGATCTTATTCTTTCCTCCTCCTCAGTCCTAATCCCTTTTGAGATGTGGTGATACCATCAGGCCTTTACAGTGTTTTACGATTTCCCTCCATCCTTCCCTGTCCTGGGCTAGTTGTTCGGCTTCATGTAACCCTTGGTTAATTAATATTTTTGTTTGATCTGCCCAACGCCTTGGAGATCTTCCCCTAGGTCTCTTTCCTTCAACTCTACCCTCGACTATCAGTTTTTCCATCGTACCTGTTCTTCTACCAATGTGTCAAATACTGCAAATATGTCTGTTGTATTTGTTTAAGCAATCTATCCTTTACTTTAAGTTGTTCTAATATCGATACGTTAGTGCGATAATCAATCCAAGATATTCTTAACATGCAGCGGTATACCCACATTTCAAAAGCGTCTAGTTTATTTTTATCCGCTTTCTTTAAGGCCCACGTTTCGGATGCATATATGGCTATGGGAAAAATGAGTGCCCTTACCAGCCTTAGTTGTGGGTGCATTGTTATGCTAGAATTTTTTCAAATTGTTACCAGTTTCATCATAGCTGTTCTATCAATAGCCAGCCTTCTACGTATCTCTTTGTCACACCCTCCGTCATTTGTCATTAGGGACCCCAGGTATATGAAACTATTTACTATTTCAAAGCCCCAATTTTTTAATGTGTTGAAGATTATTCCGAGCTCTGTATACTATCATGGACTTTGTCTTACTCCTATTTAGCTTTAGTTCATATGTTTTGCTTTTCTCCTCCAGACATCTCATTATGCCTTCCATTTCTTCTTAATTTCCCGCGATTATTATTGTGTCATATTAAAGTGTCATCAGCATATCTCAAGTTACTGATTTTTTGACGTCCTACTGATATTCCACCCTTCCATCCGGCTAGTACCTTTCGCATAATGCTGTAGATATTAAATAAAGTTGGCGAGATTATGCATTCCTGATTGATACCTGCCTCTGTTTTGAAATGGTCGGAATGGGTGTTGTTTATTTTTACTGTGCACTTATTATTTTCATATAGACTTCTAATTACTTGAATTAAGTGGTGGAATGTTCCCATTTCCGCTTCATAGCTGCTGCATTTGACTTTATCTAAGGCCTTTGTGTCATCCACAAAGCACATAAGCATAGGAGTATTGAATTCTCGAGTTTTTTCATTTATCTGTCTGACATTAAGGATGTGTTCTCTTGTGTCTTTTCCTAGGACAACTCCCGCTTGTTCTTCTGATATCTGAGGTAATATGCATGTATTACATGAAGTAGAACCTTGCTTGCATGGACTATTAGGGTTACCTTTGTATAGTTGCTGCAATTTAGCGGAGTTCTTTTTTTAAATATAGGAATGAAAGTGGATGTTGTCTAGTCGTTGGGCCACTCTCCAGTTTCTCAAATCTTTTTGCAGATCATATGCATAACATTTACTCCAAAATCTTCAGTCTCTTTTAAAAGTTTTGCGATGATCTGGTCTGCGCCAGGAGATTTTCTTTTTTAAGTTTTTGATTGCTTTTTCTACCTCTGACTTTAGAATGTTTGGTTCTAAATTTTCTAAATTTTCTCCATACCTCCGCAATCCCTTTCTCGTCATATGTTGGTTTTGATCCATTATTATTTGTGTGATTGGTTTAAATTTCCTAGATAGATATCGGACTTTGTTATATAGCCCATGGGATTGCATACCGGTTTGCATGTCTCTCTAGTTCTTCGCATTTTTCATTTATATGTTTATTTTTATCATCCCTACTTCTTCTTCTTCTACGGCACTACAGCCCAAAATGAGCCTTGGCCTCCTTTATTTTTTGCCTCCACCCTTGTCTGTCTGTGGCTGCTCTTCTCCATACACGGACTCCTAAAAGTGCTTGTGCGTCGCTGCTTACTGTGTCTTCCCAGCGTTTTCTTGGCTTTCCAACTGGTCTCTTTCCCTGCATTCTGGCGTTCAGTGCTCGTTTTGGTAGCCTATCCTCTCCCATTCGTATCACATGTCCGGCCCATTGCAATCTTTGTATTCTAATGAAGTTTGACAGGGGTGTTTCCTTATACAGTTGATAGAGCTCGTTGTTATATCGAATTCTGAAGATTCCGTTTTCCCTCACAGGTCCTAGTATTCTCCTCAGTACTTTTCTTTCGAATGTGTCGAGTTTGTTTTTGGATGTTTCTTTCAGGACCCATGCTTCGCTGCCATAACATGCTATTGGCCGAATTAAAGTTTTATATATTCTCATCTTTGTATTTCGGTGGACACTTTTAGACCGAAATATATGGGAGAGGGCAAAATAAGCTTTGTTTGCCTGCGTTATCCTTTTTCGTATTTCTCCATCCTCTGCTCCATCGGCATATATTTCTACTCCCAGGTATGTAAACTTTCCAACCGTTTCAATGTCATCTTCATGTATAATGTTTTGTGGGATTATATTTCTTCTCGTCTGTACCATTATTTTTGTTTTTTCTGTGTTAATTTCCAGACCTAGCCTTTTCGTTTGTGTTTTTAACTCTGCGTATGCTTCCTGTGCTCCTGTTGATGTTCTACTCATAATATTAATGTCATCGGCGTAGGCAGCCAGTTGAACCGTTTTATTGGTCAGTAGGTTTTCTCGTCCAGTTTGCATTTGCCTGACCGCATACTCCAGTGCCAGGTTAAACAATGTTGGTGCCAGCCCATCTCCCTGCTTTAGTCCCTGCGAGATTTTGAAAAAGTCTGTCCGGTTGTTTTGTATTCGTACACATGCCTGAGTTTCATCCATTGTGGCTTTAATGAGTCTAATTAGCTTATGTGGTATTGCTAATTCTGCCAATATATAGTATAGTCTGTCCCTTTTGACTGAATCATATGCCTGTTTGAAGTCTACAAACACGTTGTGAACATCAATGTCGTGTTCCCACGATTTGCTCAAGACCTGCTTGACTGTAAATATTTGATCCATTGTCGATCTTCCCCGTCTGAAGCCCGTCTGATATTCTCCAATAATATTTTCTGCTAGTGGTTGGAGTCGCTGGTTTATAATATACGTGAGGACTTTATACGCTGTACATAGTAGAGAAATTCCACGGTAGTTTTTGCATTGGAGTTTGTCTCCTTTTTTATAGATTGGGCATACTATACTTTTCTTCCATTCGTCGGGTATTTTCTCTTCTTGCCATATTTCTTTGATAAGCGCGTGGATATGACTTGATAGGTGGTTGCCACCTACCTTATACAGTTCTGCTGGAATCTCGTCAACTCCCGGGGCTTTATTGTTTTTCTGGGCCTTAATAGCTTCGAGAACTTCCTCTATGGTTGGAGCTTCTACTTCAACTTCGTTCTCTTCTACATGGTTCGTACCCATTTCATCTTCCATATCTACTTGTGTTCCAAGTAGGGTCTGAAAATAATGCTTCCAGGTTTCTGTGACTTTCTGTTGGTCACTGATTACTTGCCCACTTTCATCTGTGCATAGGCTTGTTTGAGGTTTATATCCACTTTTTATCTTTTTTAGGTATTCGTAAGCTCCTCTAATTTCGTTTTTTTTGAAATTTTGTTCCATTTCTTCTATTTGTCCATTTTCATAAGCTCTCTTTTTGTTTCTGCATATCTTGTCTGCTTTCCGTCTTGCGACTTCAAATGATGTTCGTCTTTCCCGTGTTCTTCTTGTTATGTACATTTTGTGCGCTTCGTTTCTTTCTTCTATCGCTTGCCTGCACTCGTCATGAAACCATGTTCCTCTTCTCTTCTTTTTCTTGTTTCCCACGGTGGACGCTGCTGCTGTCAGCACTGCTGTTTTGATATTATTCCATTTGCTCTCTATGGAGTGCAGTTCTTGTGTCCTTAGCTCATTTGTGACTTCTTGCTCGAACTTCTCTCTACATTCCTGAGTCTTCAGTTTTTCCAGGTCTAGTTTGTTTGTTCTTTGTTGTCTTTCGTTTCTTTCTCTGTTAACTCTGCACCTAAATTTGGTTTGCAGTAAAAGATGGTCTGATCCACAGCATGCTCCTCGTCGTGTTCTCACATCAGAGATACTACTGGCTGCCCTTTTGTCTATCATCACATGGTCAATTTGATTGGTTGTGGTTCCATCTGGTGAGATCCACGTCATTTTGTGTATGTCTTTATGTGGGAAGCATGTGGAGCTTATAACCATGTTTTTACTGGTGGCAAAATTTATCAAAAACTCCCCATTCTCGCTTGTTTCATTGTGCAGTGAGTGTTTTCCTGTTGTGCCATAGAACTGCGGTTCCTTGCCTATTTTGGCATATTCATATCACCCATTATAACCTTAATGTCATTTTTTGGCGCGTTGTCATATACTATCTCCAGCTGTTGGTAGAAGCTTTCCTTTGTATGTTGCTCTTGTTCATCTGTTGGGCAGTAGATGTTTATCATAGTAAGGTTGAAGAAGTGGGTGCGAATTCTTAGTTTGCATATCCTTTCATTCACTGCCTGGAAGTCTATGATTTTTGAATCACATTCTTTGATTCCTTGTTCTTTGCCACTATATAGAATTGTGTGCGTTTTGGTGTCCCTGACACCTTTCCCCAGCCATCTTGTCTCCTGAAGAGCAGTGATCATAAGATTATATCTTTTTAGTTCTTGTAGAAGTGCAGTTTGAGCTCCTGGTCTATTTAGCGTCCTCACATTCCAACTTCCAAATGCATAGTCCATGTTTCGTAGCTTTAGTCGTTTCCGAAAGTTCCCCTTGTTCCGAGGCAAATGTTTAGGTTTCATTTATATGTTTATTTTTATCATCATACATGCTCTTTTAATTTTTCTATTTAACCTTGCTAATTCGTTTTTGCCGCTGTCTTTTTGATATATGGGAGATTTGATTCTCCTTCGCTCTTCGAGAAGTTGCAGAGTTCTGTCTGTCAACCAGGGTTTTCTCTTGATGATCTTTTTTTCGGTTCTGGTATATAGCTAATTTAAGGCAGATATAAATAATATGTATGATAGGTGATAAAAGGAAAAATTAGGATTTGGCATTTATTCGCCATAGGTGAATCTGGAACTTCCAAGTATTAATCAAGTATCCTACTCGTTTGTACTACTAGACGAGCTGCATATTTTTTTGTTTTATTTATTACTACTGATAAATTGGAACATTAGTGGTATTCATTATTTATCCGACGACATTTTCAAGTAGTTATTTTGCTAGAACACGAAGTAGCACTTCGATTAAAGATTTTAAATTACTTTTTTATCGAATATCAGGCTTATTTTACTTAAAATAATTGCATTGCAAAAATTTATTCAGTTTATGAAATTTATGGTAATAAAATATTAGCAAATACCCTTTCTATAGTTTGAAAGACGTAGATTAATGATTTTTAATTTGCACCTAAAGACTTGTTCAAATCACTGCACGACAGAAAATACAAAAAATAACTGAAATATATAAAAGAAAAATGAGGAAAGGAAGACGAACGAATATTTTAAACTGGATATTTAATCAACCTAAACAATTTGAAGAACTCTTCTCAACTAGTTTTCAATTGATTTAAAATAGTTTGTACTTCAATATTTGGGTCAGCGTATCTGATAGTGCTTCTGATCACATTCACTAGCATAACAATTATAAATGCGTACGCGCCAATTGAAGAAACTAAAGAAGATATTAAAGATTCTTTCTATGAACTGCTCAAACGAGAATGCGATAAAGCAGCCGGAAATTAGCTCATCATTTTACTCGGAGATTTTAATGCAAACATTGTAAAGGAAGAGCATTGTAGGGATATTGCCACACAGTATACATGATTTAACAAGACCCAATAGAGAAAAATTGTTAGGATAAAGGTTCCAAGATGTAGCTTTATACTGAAGCCAATAAAGTAGATTTGAAATTCAATATTAGTGAAACCAAATCCATGAGAGTAAATGCAAGAAACAACACACTATTTACTATCAACAACATGCAGATTGACAATGTGGAAAACTTTACGTATCTTGGAAGTGTCATAACAGAAAGCGGAGGTACAGAGGACGATATTCGTATGAGGATACGAAAAGCTCAACAAGCATTCAGCATGCTCAACCCTGTTTGGAGATCTGGCGAATATACTACAAGGACAAAGATGCATGTATTATAGTCAAATGTCATGTCCGTTCTACTATACGGATGTGAAATATAGAAAGTGACAAAAACCCTTACAGATAAACTGCAGGTCTTTATTATAAATGTCTCCGAATAAAAAAGGTAGAACATCAAATAAAGCTCAGAAAGTTTGGTTGGATTGGTCACACACAAAATAATTCCAGTATTGCAAAGATTGCCCTAGAGTAGAATCCCCAAACAAGAAGAAAAAGAGGTCGCCCAGTACAAACTTGAAGAATATCTATCATGGATAAGAGAGGTCAAGGAAAGTCTTGAAATAAGGTGAAGGCTTTAGCGCAAAATAGAACCCGATGGCGCGTTTTCATTGAATCTCTATGCTCCACTTAGTTCAAGAAGTTGTTAGTCTCACCGCCCGATGGTCTCAAGAGAATCCACTATCGTATAATAAATTCTCGTAGATGGCTTATGTCAAAATTTCAGTCAAATCGGACTTATAGTTTTATTTTGACTATGTGTGAAGGCGGGCGTGTGGGCAGATTTTAGAAAAATGGAAAAAAGCAATATCGCTCGGTAATTCAATTCTTGTTTTTTGAAAGTAAATCGCGCAGCGAAATCAAAGGGCACTTGGATGCTGTATCTATACGGTGACTCTTCTACTTCGATGACAACCGTCAAAAATTGGTTTAACGAATTTCAACGTAATCGCACGTCAGTTTTTGATACGCCACGCCGCAGTAGACATCTCAAAAGATCGTGTATGTCATACCCTGTATGAAATGGGCATGAGAAAGCTGTCGGCGCAATGGCTGCCGCTTTTGCTAAATCCGGACAACAAGTTTCTATGTAGTTTTGTAACCGTAGACAAAACATGGATCCACTGGTACAGACCAGGTACCAAGAAACTGTCGAAATAAAGGACGCACCCGGTGAACGTGCTCCGAAGAAGGCGAAGACTGTCCGATCGGTTGGAAATGTGATGGTCACCATTTTCTGGGATTTACAAGAGGTGCTCTAGATCAACTACCTGGAGAATGGCAAAACGGTCACAGGGTTCTACTACGCCGAATTATTGGTCCGATTTGATGCCGAATTGCAGAAAAAACGATTCTATTTGGCAAAGAAAAAGTGCTCTTTAACTATGACAATGCACCAAATCGTACCTCCGTCATCGCCACAACGAAATTGGCGAATTGGGCTACGAATTGTTGCTCCATACACCGTATTCTCCAGATTTGGCCCCGTGTGGCTTCTTTTTGTTTCCAAACTTGAAAAAGGCATTCGCCAGGCAGAAATTTAAATCGAATGAGGAGGTCATCGCCGCCACAGAAGCCTACTTTGTAGACGGGTTAAAGAATCGCTGGGTTAAGTGAATTGGGCTAAAAGGAGACTATGTTAAAAAATAAATCCTTTACCAAATAATACTTTACCAAAATTTTATTTTATCGGTATTTATCGGACCGCCCTAGTATTTCAACTAGCAGCACCTACTTTCCTTATAAACCGACCCATAAGGGAAGTTGGAAAATCCCAGTATGGATTGCAATTAGATTCATCATGTATTAATTTCAAAAAGATGGACCTCCTCCATCCAGTGATTACAGAATCAAACAGAATTAAATTAGGATGAAAATAGAACAAAAGTTGCTTAGAATTAGTCAATTTATCCATTTCCGGACTTATTTTGAACTTATGTTTTTTCACCCCCCATAGATGGGTTTTTTTTTCACCCTCCAAATAAAAGCAACCCCGTGGTCGAGTACAAAAGTAAAGTAGAGGGAAAGAGGAAAATAAATCCAAATTTTCAAGCAAATTTGTCGTGACGATGAAAATTACACTCCAAAACGGTAATTTACTGGCGTATATGTGAATGAATGAATCATCACGTTATCAACCTGTAGTTCTCTGTAACCTTTTCAAATGTGGTTATTGCGTACGAATTTCGGTATGAATAGTTAAGCTATTCAACTAGTATTTGTCCTCGAATAGTACGTTTAATTGAAAGAAACAACAACCAAATCTTTTAAGGAATTTTAATATTTTAGTCATCTTGTAGGTACTACAAATGGCGGTAACGTGTCGTTCTGAATTTTTAAATCAGTTAAAATTTACTTCAAATAAGATGTCTACTTAAGAAAAATAAAAATTATTCAGAGGCATCATTCTACACATCGTATTTTGTTATTTTTGTATAATTTTAAAATCTTACTATAAATCAATCTGACAAATGAAGTCATCAAGTAAACATTTTTGATTCTTTCAACTGTTATAAAACATATTATTTTCAAGACAGCAGCAAACCATTTGTAATAATTTCGTCTCTCAATATTTATACTGACACATTAATCTTTAAAAATTAAAATGTCATTTGTAACATAGTCCATGTGTTTTGTTTTGTAAGACAGTGTCTGAGGAATGTATCACATAATTTCAGATTTGATGTGAGTAGTAGAACAAATTGTGATAAATGAAAACTATAAAAAAAACAAAGATTAAGTAATGATCTAGTCAACATTCATTTTGGTGTTGTCGTTTCCCAATAGCTCAATCATTGTACGATAAGCTGCAACCCGGAAAATGTCTGTTTAGGTCATTTGTGTAAATCCTTCATTTATCATTTTTGTCTTTTCCACTGAAAATAGGAAACCTACATTTATTTCAAAAGGGTATATTGCTTATTATAGCTTATTATAGTTAACTTTATATCTATCATACCTCCTTATAAGTATATTTATATGTTATGAAATTTTTTCTTGCTTTTTTTTACTGGTTGTTGTTTTGGGCTGTTGTCATCCATCTTATTGTAGTGTTTTCTTAGTGAGAGCGCCCACCAAAGTGGCGTGGCAGTGGCAAGTAGCAAGTAGCACGCGTCTAGCATAATGTAACCAATGAAAACGAATGATTCAGTTTACACCAAAATGACAGTGACGTCATTCATTCTAATCATTCGTTTGGATTGGTTACATTATGCTAGACGCGTGCTACTTGCTGCTTGCCACTGCCACGCCACTTTGGTGGGCGCTCTCACTTAGGATTGGCATTCCAGATGTTCTGAGATTTCTTCCTTCTATTTTGTATCACATGGTAGACAATTTTGCTTATTCTGTCTACTAATTTGTCTTGCTTAGAATATAGCATCTACCTCTATTTGATCTATTTTGCCGAAAGCCTTGTTTCTCTTCGTTGATTATATACACTTGGGAGCAAAAATAACCGGATACTAATTATTTTTCTAAAAACTGGCGTTTAAAAAAGGTTAAGATATTCCCAATTGAGTATTTAATAATAAACAAAATTTAAAAGTCAAATTTATTACAACTCAAGAATGTTACACAGAAAAAACAATAAACAATTAAAAACATTTGACAATCTGCGAAGAAATAATTTTTTTTTATATAAACATTTTTTATGGAAAATAATATTTAGTAGCGTGTATTACCCCCCAAGAGCCCTAATTACGGCTCTTATTCGATCAGGCATCTTCGAATTAAGGCGGCAAAGTCTGCTTGAGGGATTTGCTCCCATTCGTCACGAACTGCTTGCTCCAAATCATTCATGGATTCAAACTCACCATTGTTACGTCGAATACGTCGTCCCAAAATATCCCACGCATGCTCTAGTGGATTTAAGTCTGCACTCCTTGGGGGCCATGGTAATAAACGAATCCCAACTTCATCCAAGTTCTCCTCCTCCATCTTTTGGTATGTAGTGGCGTCATGTAATCTGTTTGACTATTTCTATACAATTATCTCTTTCCTGTGTGTTGTTTTGCTTCGGAGAATGAGTATCCAGTCATCTCCTTTATTTGATCCGACCATCGTACTGGAGATCTTCCTCTGGATCTTATACCCGCTACGTTACCTTCAATTATCATTCGCTCCATGCCTTATCTTCTTCTAGTTATATGTCCAAAATATTTCAGTATATTTTGGTTGATAATTGTGATAAGTCTAGTTTTTATGTTAAGCTCTGCTAGAATTATTAATGCTAGAGTTATTTGTGCGATGGGCGGTCCATGATATGCGCAACATTCTACGGTAGACCCGCATTTTAAATGCCATTATACGCTTTGAATCATCTTTATTATTGTCTAATTCGTCCAAGTAATCCCGTGTTATTCTTAAGATGTGCGGACGAGCATTATCTTGCATCAGACGAAAGTTTTCTCCAATAAATTGGGCAAATTATACTACATGATCTTACAAACATTGCTGAATATACCATTAGGTCTTTGAATTGCCCCCTTGAATTGTAACAAGTTCTGTATGAGCCTCTAGGGAAATGCCTGCTCTAACCATTATACCACCTCCACCAAATTGAACTCTCGGAGTAGAACAACATTGCTGATAACGGTCACCAGCTCTTCTCCATATCCTAAGCTGCCCATTGGATGAGTATCTATTAAATCTTGATTCGTCCGTGAAAAGCACAGCACTCCAATCGTCAGCACCCCAATTAAAATGTTCGCGAACGAAGTGTAAACGTTGCCTCCGATGATCTGTTGATAGAGGTCCAGTGACAGGTATTCTGGACTTTAATCCATATTTATTTAAGCGTCTCCGAACGGTATAAATGGAAACTGTGTTTCTATATCTGGATATAACTGGATATCTTAAACACGTACTGGTGTTGATAATGTACGATCGCTTAACGCTTGTAACCTAAGAAAGCGATCTTCAACTTGACGTGATTCTTCGTCTACCTTGACCTGGCCTCCTGGTGTATTGTCCTGTTTCCCGAAATCTTTGTATTACACCAAACACTGTACTTCGAGACATACCTAAAGCATTTGCGATGTAACGAATGCTCCGCCCATAATCCTGTAAAACAACAGCTTGTGCTGCTTTTTCTGGTGTCATAATTGTTTGAATGCAATTCCTAAAAGGAGACAATACAAAACCTACAGCAGAACTTATAATCAAGTACAGTAACACAATAAACTTAAATTAATACTAACTAAGCCACTATTTCACAAACCTTATGTGTAAAAGTGTTGTTTCTCACAAAACATCTAAACAGGTTCAAACAAGGCATAAAATACAATTCAAACAAATTAAACAAGTTTTGATCTAAACACCGACAAAAAACAAAAAAATCTGAGTGTCCGGTTAATTTTGCACAATTTTGGGGAAATATCTTTGTCAGAAACTTAAGATGATAATTGTTACGATTTTTACTATTTCCTTTGTTTTTGCTTATCGGTATAGCAATTCTGGTCCTTCAATGGTTTGGTACATCCTTGCTATTTAAAATTTCCTGAAAAAAAAAGTACAAAAAAAACACAAAAAAGATGTATTTGTATGTGAGTCTCAGGTTAAAGTTTATTTTAAATGGATTACATTACTTAATTACAATAGTTTATTTTTTAGCTAATATTATTTTACTCATCATATCACGTCTTTCCTTTTTCGAGATCTTTTCTATTATTATTACAAACGTTAAAAAATATCGTTGAAGTCTGAACTTATTAGCAATCAATAATAATATTAATGAGTTCGAACATACGCTTCAAACAAAAATATCCACGCTATCGGTTTCCAAAGAGATAATAATTATATCTAGGTCTAGTGTACTGTGCCAGTGGGTCGCATTGACCTGTATTCCAACTGTTTTGAATTTTCCTTGAATAATAATATAACGTTTACCGACATAGGAGAAGCTCATTTTTACGCGAAATGTGGTATTTTAAAATTTCGCCAGGTCAGACGTAATTTGCATGAGAAATACTTTAACCTTAGCATTTATTTGTATTTGTTTTGGCAAATCTGCCGAATAAATGACCTATATATTTTTAAAGATAAGTATTAGGTGTTTTGATATGAATAAAATACTTAAAAATAACAATCCGTATATGTAATAAACAAAGTGGATTGAAATATAAAAGCTTTTTATTATATTTTCGTTTTGATGTGGCTCCCTTTTATTTTGAATATTGTAGAGGTATTACCGTCACCTTTTTTTATATGATGTAAACAACTCCTTAAATAATTTGAGGAATTATTTGAGGAAATAAAATTATTTATTAAAATAAAATTACTAAAATTAATTTATTAAAAAATTAAAATAAAAATAAATTTATTATTTAAGGAAATAAAAATTATTTGAGGAATATGAAAAATGGGGGCTTACTGTAAACATAAGCAAAACAGAATATTTAAAAATTGGAGGAAATACCACAGACCTGAGGCTTGAAAACGCATTCATAAAAGGTTGCAACCAGTATAAATATCTAGGAAGCACCATATCAACAGATGACAGAGTTAAGATAGATGTACAAAACCGAATAACCCAAGGAAAAAAATGCATCCGAATACTGAATTCATTACTTTGGTCTAATAAAATAACGATGCATACCAAACTTCGTGTATACAGAGCAATTGTAGAACCGATTACCACATATGGTGCCGAATGTTGGACGATGACAAAGAATGAACGAAATAAAGTAGACGTTGTGGAAATGGATTATCTTAGAAGGTCATGTCGAGTATTGAGAATGGAAAGAATCAGGAATGAGGAAATACGAAACCGTACAGGAATTAGAGATACTCTTTCAGATAGAATACAAGGAAGGCAATTACAATGGTATGGTCACGTGATGAGAATGGAGGAGGAGCGGTGGCCAAAGAAAGCCTTAATGTATGTTCCGCCAGAAAGAAGGAAAAGGGGAAGACCACCAATGCCTGGAGAAGAGAAATTACAAAAACAATGCAATCTAGAGGCTTAGAAGAGGGAGATTGGAGAGATAGGAAAAGATGGAGGATGAAAAGAGCGGCAATCGCCGTAGGACCCCCGTTATATGGTGGTGGTAAACAATTCGACGGTTATGTAGCCACTGTCTCAAATATCATATAAAAATTATTCACTTTTATATGGTATTTTTCCTTTCATTTTGTCTAGAACATAAGAAAGATGGGTTGAATGAGATGAATTTAAATGTAAAAAATACTAGATTGAAACATGCTCGATTGATATTGTTTTGAAACATGCTCGATTCACCGAGAGATTTAATAGACACCCTGTTGATCTCATTAGACACTGTACTCAATATTTGATGTCTCATTAGTTAATAATGGATCAAACTAAACCATCCAACTTACTAAAATACCAACATTTTAGTAAGAATAAAACGGATTTTATAAATAGTTCTGGTTTAGCCTTTATCATTATTCTGGTTCTACAACTCTATGAAGCCTCCTCAAAAATGTGCCATAATTTTTCCTATCCATCGTGTTCTCTCGCCCAGCGTTTATTGAGATGTTTTCATTACTTGTGATATAAAATATCTAATGTGGCAGGTTAGACCGGTTGTTGCTCTTACCAGTAATTGTTAAGGCCCGTTTTCACGCTACGTCTTATTGTACGTTTTGTTGGTCATATAAAACGTACGACAAAACGTACGTTTTGTCCAGTGTATACACACTATGTGTTTCCTTCCGACAAGACGTACGTTTTGCTGTTTACATGCAACGTTTTATTGTATAGGATTTGTCCTATCCAACAAAACGTACAATAAGACGTAGCGTGAAAACGGGCCCTTATACATGTTCTTTTCACCCTTTTTGGTGCAAACTTCATTGTATAGATTTTTATGGACCTTTTTATTAGGTTTAACTACACATCTATAATCTATTCGTTATTTTTGGTAATATTGTGAGGTCGAAAAATTTTTAGCCTTCTTCATTCTATATGGTTTTCCCTTTTCTTTGACTCAACACCAAGTTCCCTCATTCTCAATTTTTTTCTGAGAGTTTTCCAAGTATTTCAATTGCAGTGTCTCTAATACTAGAATTTTATTAAGATTTACTAAGGATATTTTGTCTCTAAGTAACCCCTTACAATAAATTTAAGGTCGTATGAATCTTATATATCTAAATATCTTTATTTTTTAATATAAATAATCTCTTCCATTTCTCCTGGAGTATTAGACAAACAAAGCTCTGTCTAGATTGCATAAATTTATTTAAATCGCATGAAACTGCAGCAGTGTAGTCCGTGTGGAATATCAGACGATCACAGTCAAGGTTTGCAATAAATTTGCCAGAACAGGGACTGCGAATTGGGTCGTCGGAGTAATTTTATCGCAAATGTACATACATTGTCGTCGGTCGATAAGTTGTTTATAGTACATTTCAAGTGTTACATTACCACAAATATTTTTATGACAGTCAGATTAAATTCACATGGTTCTTTTTGGCCTAAAGTTAATTTTTTATCTTCCCTGTTCTGAAGTCATTTGCTAGGCTCTTTTACAAAATTGAGATCTTTTTACAATTTGGTCATAAGCAGAGCATAATTTGGAAATGTATAATATATATCTACCTAAAACTGATATCGATTGGCACATCAAGACTACGAGTAATTATCTGTTTTTAGTACTTCTCAGCTTCCTCAGAAAAATTTTTAAACTACAAAAAGTAGTTTTCTTATAACTGTTTTTATGCTAACCATCTGTAGGTTTTTATTACTTTGCATCTACAAACTGTCTGCTAGACGGAGCGAAGGTCGCTTTCCAATATCTAGTTGTTTAATCAGGTCAGTGTTTTTAGGGCAACTACTTAATAAATCGAAAATAAGTCAAGTTTTTTTTCTGTTTTGAAGTCTATTTAAAATGTGAAAATTACGGTTGTTCATGATTTTCAATAATTAAATGATTGGTATATGGGAAATCGATTTACCGTTTAACAAACTAGCTCTATGTCCAGTTATCCGTTTTTTGAAACTTATGTCTGTTTGACCTATATATACTCCCTTTTGGACAAAAAAGCTTTTTCCTAAAAAAAGTTACTTTTGTCTCTCAAAGTTTTCATGTTTTATAAAGTATGTAAGTGCAAAAATTGCATATTGCATTTTACACTTAACCTCAACTGTTACGTGACAGTGACACATATTGCTTTATTACCTACATTTCTCAATCACCCTATTAATTATAAATAATTTTTAAATAGGTAATAAATATTAAATGACTCACGATTACGTCATTTAATCTTTTTAACTGTATAGTTTCATTAAATCTCGCGTTTTGCAATTGAATGCGTGTGGTAGGTACTGCTTGAAGATTTCATTACACAAATGACATTAATAATAGGTGTAGGTGAGCAGTGAGCAGCAATGTGCTGCGCGGTATAGTCTATTCATTTTTTATGTGAGCCACAATTTCACGCCTAGGTATTTGATGGTCTTACCGTGTTTATTTATTGGTAATACAGCACAAAATTATTTGAAGTAAAAGTTGAAAATATTTATTGAATTTTTGGATTAGTTAAACTATGATAGTTCATTTAAATTATTTTAATTTTTTTTATTAAACATCCCATTTAATTTGCAATTTGTAACTAAACATTTAGGGAAAATGTCCAGTGACATTTACTACTACACTACACCAAGTACACCGTAGAACAGTGCTAAGATTCGAAAAGTCTGTAGATCACATGGAAAATGCCTTCTTAACCTCGCTGGATGGGGCTGAGCCAATACGTTGGGATGATTTTCTATGCGTTCGTCATACTTCTGGGAGAAGTAGGATATCTATTCTTTGGCAGATTTCATTGTAAGATCACGAGCAATAACACACTTTGGACTAAAATCTTTGTAGAATTTAGATATTTGAGTGGGATGCCGTCCCCCACAATTGAATCCCTTAGCTCCATATCGGTAATTTGTAAATTAGCAATTTATTGGTAACTTTTAAGTAATAAATTAGTAACATTTGCTAAGTTTTATTCTATAATTATATATTCTTTAAAATATATTCCCAGATATTTAACATCTTATGTTTTTGTCAGAACCGACCATTTAATGCCACAAATGGACAGGCACTTCTTCGTAGGGTGTAGGTGACTTGGATAGATTTAATTTCATTTGCCTTATTCGCCTGGTTTTTCGCCAAGAGGAAATAACATCCAAGTGAGTCTGCAATATTTGAGAAGCAATGATCTTTGTAATATGCCATAACAACGCGCTGACAGCGGTATCATCTGCATATGTAGACAGACATTTATAGGAAATTACTATTTAAATGGGAATAAGCCACAATTAAAGATAAAAATACGTTTATTGACGTTTCAATTTCCACTTCGGAAATCGTTCTCAAAATACAAACATTAGTAAATTAGACATTTATGGGCTTAGAGTTGTGGTTTTGTCTTGATACCTTACTTGAAAATGTCTATTTTGAAGATAGGATTTGAAGATAGGGAAAATATTGTTCGGTAAGTTTTCTTTGATTTTGTATAATATAAGTTCTCAAAGTTTGGCTGCAAAACTTTTGCAATGTCTAAAAATTCAGCAGAGCAGTATTCTTGACATTAAAAGGATTTATTTGATTTTTTTATAACTCAGTGTACTTTTTCGTTGAAGGTGTGCTTCCCTCTAAATTCAAATTTATAGTTGAGAATTAAATGATTTACTTTCAGGATTAGTTCTATTTTCTCTACAAGTATTTTTTTTAGGAACTTTGTCATAGCAGGAAGTAAACTAATGGGTATATAAGATGTTGTTTCATCAGCAGATTTTCCGGCTTATGGATTAGTATAATTTGGGCTACCTTCCATAAAAGCTGAAACTACCCCGTCCTTAAAACACTGTTGTTTATTTGTATCAAATACCTCAGTATCTTCAGAAAGAACAAAAGTTCTTTCAGAATTTTAGCTCTAATTAAGTCGAAGCAGATTTTTTTTATTCAACATATGTATGGATCTTGTGACAATGGTTAACGGTAAAATTTTGAATAGGTAGTTCCAGTTAATATGGGGAAATGCTTTTACTTTTTCTTCAATGTCGAAGTTATTTTCAGCGGGATATGGTTGGAAGACCCTTTCTGAATGCTCGGCAAAAACATTGACTTTGTCCTCATTATTTTTTGCCCAGTGACCATGTGGAGTACGTATAGGAGGTTTTCTAAATTGAGACCTTTTTTTTACATCTTTACATAAATCAATGAAATTCAAATAAATGGTTTGAATTTCATTGTTTTTATTAGTATTTAGTAAGGTCTTGAGTTATAGCGTACCTTGATTTAATTTAGTTTTGTCTGTTGAGCACGAGTTCTTTGTTTAATTATCGAAGACAGTTCTTTAGGTATGCTAGTTGACACTTTGCTTGGAGTTAAATCCCACATCGCTTTCTGTATCGATCTTGTAAAATGTTTCACTGTGTCCGGATTATTATTATTATAAATTATTTTTATTAAATTGAAATAAGGAGACCATAAACTATAGGGCCATAAAACTACTTAGTTATACCATGCAAATATGGTAAAGAGTAATTGATAGATGGATACGTGAAGAAACCGAAGTATCCGAAAATCAGTTTGCATTTATGCAAGGTAGATCAACAGCAAATATAATTTTTATTATAAGGCATCTGATTGAAAAATAGAGAAATAAATAAATAAATATCAAAGAAACTACAGGGTAACACTCCATCGTGCTTAATGTATGCTGTTGGTAGGAAATACTGAAAGGAATCTATAACAAAAGCTGAAACAGTACAGACAAGCTCTTAAAAAAAGCTTAAAACTTAAGTATTTGGAATGTCCATTTAAAAATGGAGTTACTACCACATATAAGATGGAAACTTTCAACGGTAAAATTATTTTGAAAAGTAATATTTTAAACACCTAGTATCGATGTAGATACAATAGAGTTAGTGCAGGATTGGTGAAATGGAAGGTAAGGAATGGTGTGTTGTGTGTAACAAAACGATTTCAATGAAATTGGAATGAAAACTCTATAAAACTGTCGTAAGATCATCATAAGACTATGTGATGAACGGAAGTGAACGTTGAGCAGTTAAAAAGAAAGAGGAACAATTAATGCATTTGGTGGATATGACATGCTTAGATAGATGAGTGGATTGAAAAAAGGGAAAAATTAAGAATATATATATTAGGGAAAGTCTAGGATTATCACTAATTGATGCAAAAATGAGGTGAGTCGAAAAATTATACAAAAGACGAATAGAAACATCACCAAATGGTTTTAGAAAGAATTTTCGTTTCAACCAAACAAACGTGTATTAGAGTGCCCTTACCAGCCTTAGTTTTGTGTGTATTGTTATGCTAGAATTTTTCCAAATTGTTACCAGTTTCATCATAGTTGTTCTAGCAATAATCAACATTCTACGTATCTCTCTGTCGCACCCTCCGTCATTTGTTATTAGGGACCCCAGGTATATGAATCTATTTACTACTTCAAAGCCACCAATTTCTTTAATGTGTTGAAGATTATTCCGAGTTTTGTCTACTATCATGATCTTTGTCTTACTCCTATTTAGCTTTAGTCCATATGTTTTACTTTTCTACTCCAGCCATCTATCTCATTATGGCTTCCATTTATTCTTGTTTTACCGCGATTATTAAAGTGTCATCAGCATATCTCAAGTTACTGGTTTTTTAACCTCTTACTGATATTTACCATTCCATCCGGCAGTACCTTTCGCATAATGTGTTCCCTGTAGATATCAAACAGAGTTGGCGAGTTTATGCATCCCTGCCTGACACCTGCCTCTGTTCTGAAATGATCGAAATGGGTGTTGTTTATTTTTACTGTGCACTTATTATTTTAATATAGACTTCTAATTGGTTGAATTAAGTGGTGGGGTGTTCCCATTTCTGCTAGTATGGACCATAGCTACTGCCATTTGACTTTATCAAAGGCCTTTGTGTAATCCACAAAGCACATATGCATATGAGTATTGAATTCACGAGTTTTTTCGATTAGCTGTCTGACATTAAGGATGTGTTCTTTTATGCCTTTTTCTGGGACCAATTCCGCTTGTTCTTCTGATATCTGAGGCAATAGAAAAGCTTTTAGTCTGTCAAATCAAATCTATGAAACAAGTTTCCAGCGTCTTTGGTAGCAAGATTCTTATTAGTTTCCAGTCGTTATTGGAGTTGCACACTTTGTCCATTGTCCATTTTCGAAAGCTATCGCAATTTGGAGATGAATATATAAACCGCAAACGTTTTGCTAGCATTAATGTTCAAGCAACGTGCGATGCAGTGGCGCTGGTCGACACATGACAGTAGAATCTGGAAAATGTTACCATTATTTGTTTCGGTATGCATCGTAATATACAAAGATCTTAGCTCCTGGCAAATGTAGGGTATGGAATAGAATCCTCTTTAATGATTCCTTATCGAACGCAAATATACTACAATAAATCCGATACAATAATTTGTTGAAGAAACAAAGAGGGTGTATTGAATGATGCTTTGGACAGTTCAAGCAAAAATTTTCCATACTTCAATATCAAGCTCCATTGAAGTTTGAAAACATCCGTAAACTAATAGTGTTCTGCGTTTTAACTACACATCGCAAATACACTACGCGATGGAGACTGGGGGATGGACTCCCTGCTGCAACGTATGCGTTAGCGTTGCACACTTCTAGTTTGCTTCAATCCCCCACTCCTCCAATCCAAAGGCAAGATCGCGCGTTTATATCAATGTTAGGAGCCGTTATTTATATTTTTCGCTATACTTAAATGAAATTCCAAGATATCCAAGTTTATAGAATAATTGTTAAACTAAACTTTAATATTGTGTTTTCTAAATTAAAATCGGATAACTTTAATTAATATGCTGAGTCATCCCAAATATCGGGGCAAAATATTAAAACTAAGATTTTGAAAAAAAAACTATTAATTTCATAGCTTCCATCTTGGGCCGGGTTGAACAACATATTATAAATAAACATTATCCAGAGAATTAGCTTTCCAACTTTAAAAGTGCAAAAAAAAAAGTTTGATTTTGATTCTCTACAAAATTCTATACATTGACATATATGTGATAAATTTTGTTTGATTTTAAGGCAAAACCTATGATCCTTAATTGATAAAATGGTATTAATATAAATTTATTAATAGTAAAAAAAGCTTAGACAAATTATTCGGAGAATTTTTATTTTTCTGAAGTTTTTCTGCAACTGTGACCTTTTACGTTTTTTTTTTCTAATGATTTATTATGATTCTCAGTTGTCTACTAAGTGCTATTCATAATTTCATATACATAATTAATATTGCCACGGTGTGTTCGATGATACCATAACTTTGCAACTGAATATATATAATACTTGAGAAAATCAAGAACTTATACCAAAATAAATACGGGAAAATCTTAAGTAATTAAGAAAGAACAAAAATACCTCTCCGTATTGATGATTACCTCATTCCTTACAATCGCCACCTCTTGTAAGTTACATTCCATGCTTAATTAGTTTAATTAAAAATTTTTATTTTGAGTCACACCCAAAGAAATATTTCAAAGAATGTAAAGTTCGTTGTGGAATCAGCTATGAAGAAACTTGCTTTATCTCTTACTTTGCACTATAGTGTTATGTTTCTATGTGAAATCATCCGTTAAATGGTAGTCTTTGTTGGCGAGGTGTTTTAAATGTCTCGTTTCCATTTTTTTAATTTAAAAATGTGAATTTTGGACCCCTGATTAGACCAGAGAACTAATTATTTTTCCGTGACATTCGTTGTTGCAGCTATATAACATTTATCTTTGATAAATTTGATAATAGCAATATGTAATAAAGAAAATATACAAAAGAGTGACCGTCATTTTTTACTTATAAACAATATATAAAGAATCTAAGATAGCTATTTGATTTTAAACACTAATGGTGAAGATTAGTAAATTATATGGAAGAGTGGCACAACTATAGTAAAAAAGCATATAAAATTCTTTAAAATGAAGGTTTGCAAAGTTATTTTTGTTAGGTTGTTGCTTAACTATTGAAAAATAGCTTCAAAAGTTTATTTTTTGAAAATTAATAATATAACTTTTCTAAAAATGGTTAGCTATTTCAAAAAGTTTCACTTAATAGTTATTACAAAATTCAAATTATTTATTCCAAAATGCTTTTTCTACAATGTTATTATGTGTAAACTATTGGATCTACGTGAATACTGAAAGCACCAGATTAAAGCAAAAGGCTTACTCTATCAAACTAAATCATAAAACGATTAAAAATTTTATGCTAAATATTGTAAAATAGGTTTGCAAAAGTACTGTTATTTTAAGCTTATAAACAATTAGAATTAACTCAGACCCGATAACATGTAGACAATTAATTTGTTTGTATTAGTTATGTTGGCATTTTTACAAGAATTCTAAAAAAATCATAATATCCTACGACCCGAGTTTTAAGGTTTTTGTCAAAAATTTACACTGGAGCTTTGTTTATTAATAATGTGCAGTTGAAAAAAAATCGTTTAAAAGATTAAAGGTTCAAGTTTAGACAAAAAATTTTAAAACAATTCATTTAAAAATGAGCCATTCATGAAGCGCCAAAGATAAAGGGTTTAAAAGCGAAACGCTTTTACTATTTCAAAAACTGAATTCATAAATTCTAATTTCTAAAAGTTGCAATGTGTCCGGTTTTAATCGACCTAATATTTTTTCTTCAATTTGGGGTACTTATGTCATATATCATAAAAATAGATTTAGGTAATTTGCGAACTCTTTATTTGCCCGATTAATTTGTTTACAACAATTTAAAATAAATATATTTATTTTGCAAAATTTATCTTTCTCTTATTATTATTAGTAAAAAGGTTATAAAATAATATGTTTTATCAATAAGTTTTACAAAAATTAATTTTTTATTTGAAAATCAAATCTATACGTGAGAATATGTCTTGAATTATGCTTAATACTTTTACAGTTACTTTTGCTCCAAAACATTAAACTATCTTTTACACAAACTAATTGTTATAAAACTTTTTAGTTAGGGGAAGGGGGTGGACTATCGACTACTTAAGACAAAATTGTTGTAGACCGTTTGCTATAGCTTTTACCAATTTGAAAGTTATAATATAGACATTTAGTTCATTCAGTTAACCAATTACTGCTTCAAAAATATAAAATAATTATAAATATTTTAAAAATACATATTTTTGGAACTCAAAAAATTCGGGTAATATCGATCAATCGGGTAATATCGACAATGGAGATGGGTAATATCGATTAATATCGATCAAGGATGGGAAATATCGATCACATATGGACAAGTTCATTGGTAAAGTTTACTTGGGTTTACATATTTCTTTAGTTACATTTACAGTTTGAGCAAATATAAAGAGTAGTAGTATCCGCTTCCGTGCCGTCTGCATGAGCCCAGAGACCCAGAGACGACATCTCCACCATAATTCATTTGATCCAGACTCCGAACATACTGCACATAGTTCGCTTTCTCGTGTTTGGTGTGCTTTCACACCGTAAGTCTTCCTCTTGACTAATTTTTCTGTTTTTATCTTAGTAGCTCCAATTGTTCGTTTAACTTTTTTAACCTTATTCTTCTTGTTCCTTATTTTCTAATTGTTCTTTTAATGGTGTTGATGTTAAAATGGTAGAGTGTTGAGTTCGCCTGCTTCTAGTTTTTGTATAACTACTGACTGGTAGTGCCGGTAGAGTGCATAATCCACTGAAAGATATACGAGATAAGCTTTCATTTTTTAGCTGCAGATTTATCCTCGTATTTATCGTCGCTCAGATCAATGTCTGAAACTTCCTCTAATTCTGATAAAAAATCTTCGGCTTTTGGTCTCAGTTTTTATTTTGGACTCCACGGGGCGCTGGTACTTCGTCTAGGGGAACTGGTGTTGGCGATGGTGTTTTATGTGTATCGGGCAATGAAGACACATTATCTTGATATTGTTCAACTACTGGTATATATATATATATATATATATATATATATATATATATATATATATATATATATATATATTAGTATAATGGTAAGGTTAATTGGGTTAGCAGCTGAATAATGAAAGCCAAAGTGTGCTCTTTTCAACGATTTCGTTATATTTCGTTAAATTTCTTTAACATCTTCAGACGAATGTTGTGTGAGGTTGCAGGCAAAAGTGGTATTTGAAAGTTCCATGTTGAAAAACTTTTTTGAAGATTTTTTTATAGCAAAAAAATAAGTTGTATGTGTTATATGGTGGCTTGAAAACTCAAACAATACAAGTGCATTTTTGTTATTTTCCTCCAGTGTGATAGTACAATACAAATATTAAAAACATTAAACATTTAAGAAACAAAACAGTTAAAACACAACTACATATCACATTGTCATTTTTTGGACCAGAGACTGGTATCAAAACCATTTGACGTATGGTACGGGACATAAGACCAAAAAACGCCTTCTACAGTTCTAAAATTCTAGATATAGATTTCTCTTCTTTGGTAAAGAGCTCTTAATCGGTCTTGCAATTTTTCATGTTGGATGCTCCTCTTATCGAAAGTATTTTGTCAGCTATATAGCTGTGGGCTCTCCATCGCCTCTTAGCTCCATCAGGACCGTGTTGTTTTTCTGTAATATGTTCGTGGTATTTGAAATAAATGAGACCTATCACAATTAGGGTAATATCGATATCGTTGGGGTAAAATCAACCACTATGATCGATTTTATCCGAAAGTGTGCTCATTGTTGACATGAATTTTTTTAGAAAACACTTAACCTGAAATTATATGATTTTGTGATATCTGTATTCTAGAAATATATTTGCATGCATTGTGAATACTAAAATGCCGACTTCAGCTAATAAAGGAGCCCTTACCTTAAAATACGATTGTAGAATCTTATAAAAATCTTCCACAAAACACAAATTTACTAGGTATTATTTGTCTATGGCGCGTGAAAAAACGACTAAGTGGCCAGTGCACCACCTGTGTTGATGCATTCAACATGTGTGCATTCGTTTTGCTCTGCGACATCAATTAGATAAAATTTGAGAGTGATTGATATTACCCTGCGGTCGATATTCCCCCACCTTCCCCTAATCTGTAGTATATTTAATTAACATTATTACAATTGACATATTTAATTTTACTATTTTTATTTTTAATTATACAAAGTTTATAAAAATTAATTTGTTTAAAATATATTTGTAATATTTTTTAGTCCAGAAAAGTAATTGTAAAAATAATATGCATATTCAAGAAAAATTAACACATAAAGATTTGAGTTTCAAATGAAAAATTAATTTTTTTGTAAAATTTATGGAATGTTGTTTTTCTTAAGCAATTATGATGCGTGCTTCCAATTTGATTAGCAATTCTGGTATTTAGTCGGAGCTAGATGGGGTGGCTAGAATGGGATAAATTATAAATACTTACCAACTGAAACACCCTATACTAATGATTGTAAGTACATCACAAGGGATAGTGGCTTTCATGAGGAGGTCTATAAGGGTTCTTAGTGCTTTGTTCTGGCATTTGTTAATGATTACTCTATTGTCTGTTTTGCGCTAGAATAGAAATTAACATCGATAAAGAGAGAAATAAACTAATAAGAAAGAAAAAAATGAAAGCATGGTCACAACCAAAAAATGAAACAGAGTTTGCAGATCAAATAACGGTACGTCTACAAAATAGGCCCCCCACAAATGATATAAATCAGCTAAATAAACTAATTACTAATACCATAGCAGAAGCTCAAAGAAAATGTTGTACAGGTAACAAAAGAGAGGAGAGAATCACTGCTAACACCAAACTTAAAATGGAAGAAAGAAGAGAAATGCTAAAAGATAAGAGTATAGAACAACAAAGCATAAATACAATCAACAAAGAGGTCTCAAAAGCAATTAGAAAGGACATAAGGGCATATAAAAATGAGAAAATCTCGCAGACAATCGAGCACAACAAGAGCGTGAAGATATTAAGAAGGAAATTGACGAACAGCAAAAAAGAAATCATCAGACTTAAGGGAAAGAATGGCAAACTAACGTCCAACAGAGACGAAATGCTAGAGATAGTAGAATACTTCTATAAAACACTACACAAATAAATTGGACTTAAACCCGACAGAACATACAGAACAAAAAATTATGAATCAAGGTTCAGAAGATATTCCCGACATATCAACGGCTGAAATTTACCATGCTCTAAAGAAAATGAAAAAAAAAAACAAAGCACCAGGAGAAGATGGAGTAGTGGCGGATGCGCTAAAAATCGGAGGCTCTGCTCCCATCAGGACAATCAAGCAGCTCTTCAATATATGCTTAGAAAACCAAGCAATACCAGCTGAATGGAATAATTCTATAACGCTCCTCATGCATAAGAAAGGAGATCAAACAGACCTCGAAAACTATAGGCCAATCAGTCTTCTAAGTCACCTGTATAAATTATTTGCTCGAATTATCACTGCCAGAATTGAGAACAAACTAGAAACATGCCAACCAAGAGAACAGGCAGGTTTCCGCCCTGGATATGGTACAAATGACCATCTAACTTCTCTAAAGGCCCTAATTGAAAAAACTATAGAGTACAACCGGCCACTAGTTCTAGTATTTGTTGACTATAAAAAAGCCTTTGACACTATCGAGATGGTAGCTATCTTAAGAGCTTTGAGAGATTGTAGAATCGACTACCGATATACCAGCATTATTCAACATATATATGCAAATGCCACAACAGCAATAAACCTCCACACCCCTACTCAAAAAATAAAACTAAAAAGGGGAGTTAGACAAGGAGACAACATGTCACCAAAACTATTCAATGCCGTAATGCAGCATGCATTCCAGATGTTAGAATGGGAAAACAGAGGTTTGAGTGTCGATGGCGAAAGGCTGAACCACCTACGATTTGCAGATGACATAGTTCTAATAACCGACGACTTAAAGGAGGCCAACGAAATGCTACAAGATTTACAACGAGTCTCCCAAAAAGTAGGGCTGGAAATAAACTTTGCGAAAACTAAAATGATGACCAACTTAGTACCTAGTGGACCATTGAAACTAGAAAACTGGCATATTGAAACGGTTGACAAATACATATATCTACGAAATACAAATAAGTAGAGACAACCAAACATGCGAATTATCTAGAAGAATAGCTTTAGGATGGGCAGCCTATGGCAAGCTAAAAGACGTGTTTAAGCTAAAGAGAAAAGCATTTAACCAGTGCGTACTTCCGGTGCTCACTTATGGAGCTGAAACACTGACATTGACTAAAGCATCAATAAAAAAGTTACAAGTAGCACAACGAAAAATGGAAAGATCTATGCTTGGCGTAACTTTGAGAGACCGAATACGAAATGATGAGATACGGCGAAGAACTGGAGTGGAAGACGTCATAAAACGGATTACGAAGTTGAAGTGGAAATGGTCAGGACACGTCGCAAGACAGAGAGACAACAGATGGACAAAGAAGATTTTAGAATGGCGGCCAAGGGCAGACAAGCGAAATCGTGGAAGACCACCTACCAGATGGACGGACGACATTAAAAGAATAGTGACAAACTGGATCGCAGCTGCACAGGACAGAGAAGAGTGGAGACATCTTGAGGAGGCCTATGTTCGACAGTGGACAAATTTGGCTGTGTGATGATGATGATGATGTCTGTTTTGGTACCCGTAAAAAGTGGGTGACTATAACTTTGCATTTGCATTTGTTCTTCTTCTTGTAGTTCCTCCTCCTATCGGAGGTTGGCTATCATCACAGCTATCCGTACCTTATTGGCGGCTGCTCTAAAAAGATCTACTGAGCTGCAACTATACCACTCTCTTAGGTTTCTCAGCCAGGAAATTCTTCGTCTTCCTATGGATCTTTTACTTCTATTTTTGCCATGCCTTTTTATACATTTGTTATTGTTTGTTTAATAATTCGAAGCTTATAATATAGACAAGATAGAGATGAATGTTGATATACGCTAAATATCTGTATTTTGTGTTTTTGTCCTTTTGTTTGTGTGGTTTTCCTACTTATTTATTTGTTTGATCATTAGATGATTCTAATTTCTTATTCCCGTTTGATTTATCTTATTGGACTTACTTGATAAAGCAGAAATTACTTTTCCATCGCAATAAAGCACCTACCTAAAATTGTGCGGTTGCATTAGTAAAAATTTATTGAGTTTTACTCGTCTTATTCTGCAGATATAACTCCTAGCGATTATCATGAAAACTGAGAAAATGAAAAAATTCCCTGTTGCCAACAGATTTTTGTCTAATTTCGAGGTGCTGCTGCCTTAGGACTTATAATCATCGACTTATAAAGAAAGTTGCGTCTGGAATATATTGGAAGTAATTACATAGTACCTCTTTATGAGAAAACTTTGCGTTTTTTATTTTCTTCTTTAGGTCCTATACTTATCGAAAACCCCAAAAAATCCTGGCCGCAAGAATCAGTTATGAAAATAAAAGTAGCTTTAACAAATTTTTCATGTTCATACAATCAAACAATATTTCCCTAAATCGAACTAAGCGCCCCAACTAAAACGTTACGGTGTTACGTGTGCAGGTGGCCCACTAAGCTCACCAACGACGAAAAGATGAGAGTGAAATTGGTCGATTACGTATCTGAATATTTCACTTTCTGCAATATTATATGAAATGCTGCTGCTGTTTCATAATCTAGGAGAAATTTCGTACGCACATTATGTAGGTACGACTACGGTTTTACTTTCTTCGGCGGGAAAGATGCAATCGCGAGTGACTGGGTTTTGGTAAAAGAACAGCAGACGGTGGTACTAAAAAGAAGTAGGTTACTGTTACTTTTTGATATAATAGAACTACTACTGTTTATAGTGTGGTATTATAACTGTTATTTCGACTGTTTTGAAAATTTAATTATTTTATAGTTATATGCTGTTAATGCTTAACAAGGGTTGACAAGCCTGTGACACGGTGTTTTTTATCTTCTGCTATATCTCGTGCTTTCATTAAAAACTTTAATTGGGAACCAGTCTAGAGAATTGAAAAAGCCAGAACTGTAGACTTAAAACTTCTTTGCAATATCTTCTTAATCTGCAGTCCAACAATTAGTCATCTGTTTCGACATCAAAATTCGCTCCATCTTTTTAAGGGTTTTAAATTTGTAATTTAGTATTTGTTTAGTTAATCGATTTTCATCTATTCTGTTTATATGATTTTCCATTTAATTCTGTATTCTTTTATTTTGTCATTGATCGATTAGATCGTCAGTTCTTATCTTACGTCTTCATCCCCCATTATATTTGCAATTCTTTCACTCCCTTTACTATTTAGAAATCTTATTTTGCTAGCTTGGATTCTAGAATTATTTCTTTAGATAAGGCGTAAAGCTCTGGTTCGTTAGGAACAATATTTCCATGAAATATTTTTGCCCATACATTCGTGGGACGCCTCATTGTCAGGTTCGTAAAGTAACAGCGGAGGATCCAGCATTGTTAAGAGTGGAGGTCGATCATGTGAGGGAACCTCATAAAGGCACAAAAACAACACCCTTGAAGTGCAGTAGAAAAAACGACATTACCGCGGTATTTAGGAGAACGAGGATTTATGGATATAAGTGAGCAATCAGAAAAAAGTTAAAAAAAGAAATTGCTTCTTTCATCGTTCCAATTGAATTTCTCACAGATTTGAAAACAATTTGAACAAGTTTAAAAAAAAAAATAATTCACTTGGTTTGAGAGAGGGCTGATCACCCCCATCGGGTACACGTAAACTCATCACCAATTAACATAAATACCCTCGTACATAGTACAAACTCATCACCGCCATAAAAGCCAAAAAAAAATTGAAAATAGACCCCAATAGATTGGTAAACTCATCACTGGCCTACCTGCACCCCATGGCAGGTATAGAAACCCCTTGAAAATTTGGTAATTTGACAGAATAAATCTAAAATAGATGTATTAAATGCAAATGTAATTTATTGGTTTTTATTTGAGAATTCCACAAAATTCTATAGATAGGACCTAAAACTATGCGAAAAGAAAAATTTCTCTTCATTTGCCCTTGTTCCTTTAACATGAATAGTGAAATGCTCATTGATTACGTTTTGAGCCAACGTGGACGAAAATGGTAGATATCAATAAGTTCAAATTTCAATTGCGAAAGACTCTAAAATCGAATTGCATTTTGTGGACTTGTGCGACGAAAGGGTGTAAGACTAAATGTCTTACAACTGATGGATAGATTTTATACCGTTTTTTTATTTGTTTCGCAATGGTGGCGGATCATTCTGATCCAAAATAAAAAAATCAGAGTAAGTTCTTTAAGTCAACTGTAAAAGATGTTTCTTGTAGACAAAGTAATAATATTACTTTGTTGCTTTAAGTAGATTAATCTTTCCGATATTACATTTTTAGATTTCTGATTAAATTGTTAAGGTCACATTGTTATAGCTTCACTCAGAACATTTATAATGACAGCTTTACATCAAACACCATTTAATTAATTAAGTTTGAGTGTTGGTTATTTTCTGGATTTTAATTGAAATAAGAATAAGAAAATTAATATTTACAAAACTGTTAAGATGTTAGATACAAACCAAAGTATGGTAATAATACATATAAAAGTACGGTAATAATAATAAGGGCCATCGGTGTAATATCAAAGATGGTGTTCTATTAACACGTTAAGCGCCACCATGTTAAAAAGAAACGCAGTTTGGGGGGCCGCTGTGTTAAATTCATAAATATGTATTAAAAATGCACTATTTAACTGTGTCTTTTATTATTTATATGTTATAATGTTATTTTCCCATGAAAACATTGTTGTATCGAAATGGATACAAGTGGCCCATTTCCATAAATTGACACTGTTGGCCACTTGCATCGATTTGGATTCAGCATTATAAACTTTAAAATCCGGACCTTATGTTCAAACAGAAAAAATAATCCTCCTGAAATTGTGAGAGCAAAGTTAGAGAAGTGTCAGTCTACGACTTTACAAAACAACACAGGTTGTACTGTTTTAACATGGAAGGACAAAAAAGATGTCTTGGTGATTTCAATAAAGCACAACAATGCAATGACCCCTGTAAGAAGATATGGCGAGGAAATAGAAAAACCGATAATAATTTTAGAGTACAATAGATGTACTACTAGTTTACAAAAAGGGATCAAATTGTATCGAAAATTAGCAATAGAATTACTAACAGGAACTACGCTAATAAATGCGTATTGTGTACATCAGATCGTAACGAAGAAAAAAAATGTCCATCATCAAATTCAAAGAACAAGCTCAGCTTTTGGACGAAAATTTTACAAAACTTTTTCCGTCTAATAACATGTATGGCTTGAAACAACAGAAAAGAAGATGTATGGCTTGCTACGAAAGGCTAACAAATAGCCACGATTGGAAATATGCACAAGCCAAATCTTCGTAAACTCGCCACAAATGTAGTGCTTGTAAAGAATTTTATTGTCTCAAATGTTTTTTTTATTTCTCATAAATCTGAAATATTAATGTAATAACATTTATTAAGAGTTTTTATTAATAGCTACTAAAAATAAATGTGTTATTTTTTTATTTAAATTAATAACATTTTATTTTTAACAAAATGTGTTATATAATTATCAACTTATAAAAAAAATCGTTGGCCAAAAACAAATTTTGGACCAGCCGGCCATGCTTTATAAGTCCCCCATTCAATTAAATACAAACCCTGCATTCTTTTGAATTCAGCTAGCCTAAAGTGATAGTATTCCTTTGTATCTGTTTGGATACAGATGGCCGAAAATGATCAAAGTCATTTGTATCTAGTAGAATACAAATGGCGCTTAAGGTGTTAAAAACAACCTAAATCATGCCACATGCAACAATAATTTTTGGTGATAGACCACTTAATTCTAGAAAACTGCTATTTTTCTTACTTCACACAATTTCCATATTTCGTGAACGGTGGTAGAGTGAAACATCCTGCATGTTTAGAAGTTAAATAAACACAAATGTATGTCAATATTGTACTTTAAAGTTTGTTAAGAAATACTTTACATTTCTCTTGCTAGATATTTTTGATAAATACTCGAAGTGCCAGGATTGGAAAATCATCATAACTAACTAGTTTCTGTGTAGAATTGCAATAGTACTCTTATAATAAGTTTTGCAATACCAGCTGAAGATCCAAATATTTTTTTGACTTAACCTTGAATGGATCTTTTTTCATAATTCAATAAATTATTTTTCCACATGTAAAAGTACTGCAAATAAAATGTTTCTTTTTTAAAATTCTACAATGATTATTAATATGAAATTTAAAACCCTTTTTTTTAATTTCTCACCTTAAAAAATTAGAAAATTTTTTATTGATTCTGAGTACATACATATATTATTTATTTTCTTTTGCCTACCCATATAGAGCTTGTAACGTTTCAAATTTATATAGTTTTCTTCATTTTCATATTGGCGAAAAATTTTAAATTCAGTTCCATGTTTCAAGTGTTTAAGCCATTTTAATTTTTTAATTTTTTTTTGTTTTCACAAAGCGGTCAAGTAGACTTTGACCGTTTATAAAAGCCAGGAAACTGTACTTAAGCATTTTGATTTATTCTGTGCATCGAGCAAAAAGACAAAAGAGGGAATCTAATCGTTATGAAAAGGAGACCAAAAAAGTGGCCACTGATGGCGGACATATCCGGAAATGCAAAGGCGCTGAATTTAAATTTTCCGTCACTTATTAACAATAGCTATAAAATATTTTTCAGACAAGAAAGTTTTAATTAAATATTAACGATAATAGTCTAAAAAGTGACACAATTGGTAAAAAACTTCAATATAAATAAAATTTCATGTGACAGTTGGGACAAATAATAACATAACCAAACTAAATTTGATTTCTTAAACAAGGAAAGAGACTGTCTTTCCTTGTTTAAAGTGGCCTCTCAAGATAGCACTTCCTGTCTAACAATATTTTTGTCCCCACTACCTTTACATTCCCTCTTTTGTCTTTTTGCTCGATGATTCTGTGTAATAAATAGATTTCTAATTAGTTAATAAGTTTTTAATCGGGTACTATTTCCAACATAAACGAAAACAGCACATGCTCATAAATATTTTCATTATAAAGTTCATTATGGAAAATCTATGTAACTGAATTTTCAGATCTCAAAAGCGTTTAGATTGGCAGATACGTCTAATACACGCCACACCGTAAGAAATTCGATATTAGTATTTATTTTAAAGCAATTTGCCTAAAATAGTTTCTTCTGAAGTTAAAAATTACCATATAAACGAGAGGTGTAACAGGTATACTTTTTCCAAAGTCAATTTTCCAAGTGGCGGCTTTTGAGCTTCTTTGATGCAAATGCCGACCATTGGCGTGGAAATTAAGAAAAGGGATCAGTTCATCAAACGCATATTTCAAGAAAAATCATAATTTTTATTAATTTTTACATAATTATATTCAGGAAAATTTTTTTTACAGAACAATTTTTTAAACAAATTCAAAATATCACCTTTTGTGCTCCAAAAAATATTTTTTAGGTTTTTGGGTGACTCTAAATAAGATCTATGTCATTTTTCTCAAAAGTTAATAGTTTTGGAGATATAGGCGATTTAAAATCCGAAAAATGCGATACCTAATATGCATTTTCGAGGCTTGAAAAATATGTAAATGAGTATTTTTGAGATTCAAGAGTATTTAAACTAAAGTCTCGACATTGATTTTGGTGAGAAATTGGGGTAATATTTTCCGTAGCAGAAAAAGGAGATCTTTTGAATTTGAATTGTTTCCGGCAAAAATGTCCGGCACCCTTCAACCTTCGATTTGTTTAAACGCGGTATTTTTGAATAGGAATCTTCAAAGGACAGAATCAGTTTTTTTTTTCAAATGTGAGCGGGCTCACAACATCTAATAAATAACAAATTAATTCTTTCAAATTAAAGCTTGTTAATTTTAGTGATTTATAAGAATATTGGACTTATTATTTAGTTTTTACATAAACCATAATATTTTTTTACAATTATCTGTAAATAATGGTTCATTCTGTCAGAAAATTTTAAAAGATTGTCTATCCAGCAAGGACAGAAAATCTCAAAATATTGTCTGTCCAGCAAGGACCACGAGGAGGTATGAGCCTTCCTTGCCAGGAAAGGAAAGGGTTAGGTATGTTAGTAAGAATATAAAGTTAGTTTTTTTTTCATTTTGTTTTTATTATTTTTTTTTTTTTTGTTTTTTATATTTTTTTTTGTTTTTTGTTTTTTTTTGTTCTGACTCTATACAGTGTGTCGCATTTAAGATGAAGATACCCCTATATTTCGGCTATTAGAATAAATACCAATTTGAAATTTTGCACAGTCATACAGGTTGTCAATTCACATTTTTTAAGATAATCAACTGAAATTTAATTTTTAAACACGGCCTACTGTTAATGCACAAACAGGGTGAATCTTCAATATTTTGCTTCGAGTTAGAGATATCGGAAAAAGTTATTTGGAAAAGATGTTCCAAATATTATTATAACCCCACATAACAAAGTTTTATGTCAAAATTCGCACTTTTACTTTTTTCAATAATTGAAGAGCTTATTTCCAGTGTCTTAAATCCAAAATTTCGATTTTTTTAATTTTCTTTTTTTAAACTTTATAGATTTCTTCAAGTCTAAAATAAAGTTATATGTACCAAAACAACTTCTTATTTGCCATTTAAAAGTGCATATGAAAATTGTAAAATTGTATAATTTGTATGTTAAATTTGTATGAAAATCTGTAATTTCATGGATTTCATTATATGGATTTAAGACACTTTGGAAATAAGCTCTTCAATTGTAGTCAGGATTCTAAAACGGACAGTTGGCTGTCCCGAGATGCATCTTTAGACAGCCAATTGTAGATTTAGGATCGAGATTACAAATAATACTGAAAAACTAAAATTGCGAATTTTGTCATGAATTTTGGAATGTGCGGTTACAATAAGTGGAATAACTTTTCCAAATAAGTTTTTCCGATTTCTCTAACGCGAAGCAAAATATCGAAAATTTACCCTGTTTGTGGATTCGCAGTAAGCCGCGTTTAAAATTTAAATTTCAGATAACTAACTATCTTAAAAATATGTGCACTATCAACATGTATGACTGCAAAATTTCTAATCTGTATGTATTTTGATAGCTGATATATAGAGGTGTCTTCATCTTAAATGCGACACACTGTATAATAATGAATACTAGTGTTCAAGATGCATCGCGATAGCTGTAAAGAAATTAATTAGAAGGACTAAAAAGAATCGTCAGAGTCTTCTGAAGTCGAATCGTTCCCAGGTTGTATAACTATTGGTGCTATTGCCGGTAAAACAGGATATTCATTTTCTATTTTTACAACATGAGCTTCGCAACTTTTCCACACATCGCTATTAATGCCACTAATTACTTCTCGAATATTCTCAATGGCCACTGCGCTTAATGTTGGTGACTGATTATATTTTCGCAATCGTTTTTTTACGGTACCCCAAACCATTTCAATTGGATTAAAAATGCAATAGTATGGAGGTAATCGCAAAAGAGTATGGCCGTGCCTGCTGCAAATGGTGTCAATAACGTATTCGTTTTTGAAATTCCGACTTTTGATCATTCTAATTAATTCTTTTTTTACTGGAATCTTTTTAGGAACAGTGATATTTTTAAGTTCCATAAATTTTAAAATTTCGTCCTTTTTCGTGTTATTATTAGGTATTTTATTTAATATGCGGGAATGATACGACGCATTATCCATAACAATCACTGAATTCGGCGGAATATTGGGCAAGAGTTGTTCAACAAACCACTTTTCAAATAAATCGGCTGTCATATCTTCGTGATAATCGGCAGAAGACTTTGTTATATTTTTGGCCGACAATAGCAATGCATTAGATACAAAACCATCTTTGCTTCCGGCATGAAGAATAATAACACGTTTTCCTCGTGAACAGGGTGTATTTAATGCACACTTGTTTGTGTCGTCAACCCAGCCGTACTTGACAACATCATGCGTATCGAACCAGGTTTCATCTAAATAGATTATGTTTCTGTTTGAATTACGATACTGTTTTATTTTACTCAAATACTCTCGTCGAAGTTCAACAATACGCCGAGATTCCATTATTACCATTCGATTATCTAATTTCTTATATTTAAATCCACAACTTATCAAAATCTCGCGCAGTGTTTCCAAAGATGTATAATTATATTCAGGGAAATCTCTCAATTTTTCACGAATCAGTTCTAAAGTAGGCACTCTATTTTCTTTGTAAAAATTGTAAACTGTTCGCTGAATAACGTCTTTTGCAGCAGTGTCAATCCTACCCAATTTTTTATTTGGTCGCTTTCGTTTTAAGGAATGATCTGTAACAATGCCTAATTTAATAATTGTATATATCGTCTTATACCCGATTTTTGTTAATACATGAATTCTCGAAACAATTGCATTATCAGCCATCAAAATATTTTCTTTTTTCAAACACTCATACATATTTAAAACTATTCTTTGGGATTGTACGTGCAAATCTTTATTTTTTAATTCGGGGCTGTCATTAACATAATTGTCATTATCTATTGATAACACAGAAGTTGATGCATCTTGATCATTCGTATCAAATGGTCTCCAAAATGCCATCCTAGAAAAATATAATATTACTTACCTTATTATCCGCCTCTGATAGCTGCTTGCAAAATGAACTATTTAGGGTGTCATATAGCCAGACAAACAGGTGTTCCATCAAGATTTATTGCGATGCGCTTCGCTGTTGCCAAGTTTAAAATTATTGAATGTAACTTTAATACCATAATTAATATATCTGCAATTTTTCATGTTTCCAGGTAAGGTATAAAATCAATAAAATTTGGAAAAAAATAATACAATTCTTGAAACCGTTTTTCAGAACTTGGATTCTTAAAAGTTGTCTGATTTCTTAAAAGTCGATCATTATATCTATAAGAGTATTACCGCTAAATTCACCAACATGGCAACGTCGATATAGACCGAACATCGAAATCACCTCGAAATTCTGTCCAGACTACAATGTTGCCGATATTCGAAAATTACTTAGAGTATAAGTTATATATACAAAGTTCACAGTTGCTTTAATTCATTAGTGAAGAGTCCATGGAAATATTAGTACCTAGTTAATTAATTTATATAGATATATTTTTTGAGAATATGTTCATATTATTTTTTAAGAGTGTCGTTCGTTGACTAGCAATTGAATAATAACGAATAGAGAATAGAGAATATTTTTTAAATATAACCTTAGGAATTTTAGGAAATATGTCTGACAACCTTGATTTGAAAGGCGGTCTCTTTGAAATCAGAGTGAGGCATATTTATGTTGGAAAATTATTAGTGGATGTACTATAACAGGCAATCTTCCGCAATAGAAACCAGCGCCTTGGGTCTAAAATGCTGGTGATGAGTTTACCTATCTGCGGTGATGAGTTTACCTATCTCCAAAGGATTCCGGTGATCAGTTTACTATATCTCGGAGGGTCTAATAATTTTATGGGGGGCTATATAGTGATGAGTTCGTACATGTCCCCCATCGTCCCCCTTGGATGCGTCTATGTAAAATAAGCCAAGCAAAAAGTGATTCCAATTTTATTTAAACCATTTTTTGATTGAGTTTAAAGAAAGTATATGCTGATTATAGCCGCAAATGTCAAACATGGAACAAAAAAGTTCGGTTTAGCAGTGTTGGCATGTTTTTATAATGTAGATGCTGTATGCTTCAAATATATAAAGATAAAGCTTTAGAAAAGTATATTTTGTTTCTTTGGAGATTAATTCCATTATTAGTAATTTTTTTAGCAATTACCCTTTGATAGATTAGGGTATAACTTTGGCAATCTTGAAATCAGCAGTTGCCAGATTACAACAGATGTTTGCAATTAATTTCGAAAGAGATAAATATCTACTCGTTACTGCTTCATATAAATTAAAAATTGCAGAATTCATAAAATATTATAATCAAAATGTACTTTTTAAAAGCTTTATCTCTTTATATTTGAAGCATACAATATGCATTATAAAAACATGCAAACACTGCCAAGCCGAAATATTTAGCTTGTACTTTCGGTAAACTCAACCCATTTTTTTAAACAAATAGTAAAAATGAACTTTTTCGGCTTGTATATTCTTTTTGTCATTTTTAAATCAATGTTTTGCAAAAAATTGATTGACACCTTAAGCGCCATTTGTATCCTATTAGATACAAACGACTTTGATAATTTTTGGCCACCTGTATCCAAACAGATACAAAGGAGTACTTTCACTTTAGGCTAGCTGAATTCAAAAGAATGCAGGGTTTGTATTTAATTGAATGGGGGACTTATAAAGCATGGCCGGCTGGTCCAAAATTTGTTTTTGGCCAACGATTTTTTTTACAAGTTGATAATTATATAACACATTTTGTTAAAAATAAAATGCAATTAATTTAAATAAAAAAATAACACATTTATTTTTAGTAGCTATTATTACAAACTCTTAATAAATGTTATTGCATTAATATTTCGGATTTATGAGAAATAAAAAAACATCTAAGACAATAAAATTCTTTACAAGCACTACATTTGTGGCGAGTTTACGAAGATTTGGCTTGTGCATATTTCCAATCGTGGCTGTTTGTTAGCCTTTCGTAGCAAGCCATACATCTTCTTTTCTTATTATCATCCACTAAAATATGATTTTCGTTGATGTTATTAGACGGAAAAGGCCTTGTTAAATTTTCGTCCAAAAGCTGAGCTTGTTCTTTGAATTTGGTGATGGACATTTTTTTCTTTGTTACGATCTGATGTACACAATACGCATTTATTAGCGTAGTTCCTGTTAGTAATTCTATTGCTAATTTTCGATGCAATTTGATCCCTTTTCGTAAACTAGTAGTACATCTATTGTACTCTAAAATTATTGTCGGTTTTTCTATTTCCTCGCCATATCTTCTTACAGGAGTCATTGCATTGCTGTGCTTTGTTGAAATCACCAAGACATCTTTTTTGTCCTTCCATGTTAACACAGTACAACCTGTGTTGCTTTGTAAAGTCGTAGACTGATAGTTCTCTAACTTTGCTTTCACAATTTTAGGAGGATTATTTTTTCTGTTTGAACATAAGGTCCGGATTTTATAGTTTATAATGCTGAATCCAAATCGATGCAAGTGGCCAACAGCGTCAATTTATGAAAATGGGCCACTTGTATCCATTTCGATACAACAATGTTTTCATGAGAAAATAACATTATACTATATAAATTATAAAAGACACAGTTAAGTAGGGCATTTTTAATACATATTTATGAATTTTACACAGCGGCCCCTAGAACTGCATTTCTTTTTAACATGGTGGCGCTTAACGTGTTACGTGTAACCAAAAACTACTTTATGTACTTAAATATATAAAAATGGCGTGTTTTGATCATATGATAAGAAATGTAAGTTCTATATTTTTTTAGTTATATTTCAAGATAAATTAAAAATAAGTAGTGGGCGGGAATCAGTTGCGAATCCCATGTACCTACATTTAAAATCCCAAAACACCATTACAACTATTCAGAATCCCTGTAAACAAATTTTGTGTAATATCTTCAGATATTACATATATTTTTCTTATAAATACTGATAGATATAAGAAAAAGATAAACATTTTAGGTAGCCATTTTTAGCAGAAAACTTCGAATCATCTTTATTTCTACTAAAACCGTTTCTATCAAATATTCTATTTGTCTGTTCAAAGAAATCCTCACTGGTGATTGAATAATTCATTGTGTAAAATCTGATTGATTGTCTCTCAGGAAATACTGTATTCGATGTAAAAAGATGGCGCCAGTTTCATACGTGCAGAAAATTCCATTCAAAAACGGTACTTTTAAGGTCTACGACATGGTTGTAACTACCTTGGTCTGCAAAATATAAAATATTTGAAATTCCAACGTTGCGTTATTCCAAAAAATATTTTAGAATTTCGTCAGATATTATTATTAAATAAATTGTATATATATTACAATACAATATGCTGTAGATCCGCTGCACATTCCCATCATTCGTTTTATAGGAAATAAACGAAAACATGTGAGCCAAACTTTGGTCGGATATAAGAATTAGAAAATGGCTAATATTACAGTGGAAACTTTTATACTTCTCTTTTATTTCAATTAATGCATTTTGAAAACTGGGTAAATATTTATAAACGTGATTTTCCAATTTTTGGAATCCTACAGGTTGTCCAATATTAACCGTAGTATCATAAATTAAAGTGTTTTCATTGCATATAAGCAAATGTATGGGTTATGATCTAAAAAAATTGAATAGAAATCTACTTCAGAGCTCCATTATCTTGATCATTTTGTTTATTTGGTGTTAAATATGGTTTTCAGAATTAATTAATGACTTTGTTTTTACTATTGTTAAGGAGATTGATGGATTCAAGATCAAAGAGCTTTGAGCCTTATAGTGAGTATTATTCTTCATACAAAAAAGCTAGTACTGTAATAAACACAATAGACTAGATGCAGGTTACACATATTATCAAATTTAATTGAAAACAAATGTGCATATAAAAATCACAACAAAATTCAAATAAAGAAACCTATGTATAATAAATTGACAAATAGAAAACTTTTGAGATGGACAAAAAACAATTTATTATAAATATTTATTTAACCATCGTATACAATCGTTGTTAATAAGTTCTTCTTCAAGTGCCGTCTTCGTTCCGAAGTTTGGCTATCATCAAAGCTATGCGTATTTTTGATGCTGCAGATCTAAACAGTTGGTAATTGGTGCAATTGTACCATTCTCTCAAGTTTTTCAACCATGAATGCCTTCTTCTTCCTATAGATCTCTTTCCCATTATCTTTCCCTGGATAATCAATTGCAGCAACTGGTATTTATTTCTCTTTCCGCACTCTCCGCAAAACCTCCACATTTGTTACTTTCTCTGTCCAGGGTATTTTTAATATTCTACGATACATCCACAACTCAAATGCTTCTATCTTTTTGGTATCGATCTTTTTCAATGTCCATGTTTCCATCCCGTAGAGGAGAACTGACATAACGTAACATCTCAAAAGGCGAATTTTAAGTTTTAGACTTAGATCTCTTCCGCAAAACACCTTTTTCAATTTAGTAAATGTGGCTCTAGCTTTCTCTATTCTGGTTCTGATTTCTTCAGAGCAGTCATTATTTTCGTTGATAACAGTTCCCAGGTAATTATATCTTCTTACACGTTCGATTCTTTGATCATGCACGGTTATGTCAGGGAAGTTTTGTGGTGATTTAGATATTAGCATTATTTTTGTTTTGCTTATGTTAAGTGATAATCCGTGTTCTTCACTGCATTCTACTATTTTGTTAATTAGTATTTGAAGATCTTCCCAAGTTTCTGCGATTAGTACCGTGTCATCGGCATATCTCAAGTTGTTTATTCGGATGCCATTTATCTTAATACCTATATTTTGATCCGAAAGTGCTGTGTTTATAATGTCTTCGAAGTATAGATTGAATAAGGTCGGTGAGAGTATACAACCCTGCCTTACGCCTTTCTTGATCTCGATTTCCTCCGTTGTCTCTTGCTCTATTCGGATATTTGCTTTCTGGTTATAGTAAATCTTAGAGATAATTCTAATGTCCCTTTTATCCCTTTTATCCAAGTTTTTTTTCTACTAGCAGTAGAATAAGTTAAGGTTTCTTAACTGTCAGAATCTGAGCTACTCATATTACCAGTGTCTATTATGATTGGTTGAATGGTAACGTCAACTGTCAACCATATTTTTTCTCGGATATACCAATTTTTAATAATTTTATAAGTATGTCTCACACATTTCTCTCAGATTTCTGTGTTACATTGGTTTAGTGCCTCTATCCACATATTTATAACAGCTATATCAGAATGTCCATCTCTACCAATTTACTTATTGTAATATGACTTGCAGTTTACCACATTAAACCATTAATGCCCAAAATTAAATTTTTATCAAAACGAAATCAAAACTTCACAATGAAATAAAGATAGGTAGTTTTTAATAGCTATGTGCAAAAATTTACATTTTTTTTCTTTGTAACAGTCTTGTTTTTTTGACGTAAGATATATCACACGCTGGCCAATGAAGGACACAACATTTCATAAAACAATATTTATCTTAAAATTTTTACATCGTGTGATATTTAACAAAACATTGTTCAGGATAAAGTCCTACATTACATTTAATGCATCGATATTTGGTACACTTGCCACATTTGCTGTACCTGCGTTTTTTTTTTAATTTTGACCACCCGAATTTCGTCAGCAACATGTTTTGAAGATTTTAGACCTACTCCACGTGGCGTTGGAATATCTGGAGCTGTCAGCAGGGCCCCCACAATTCGCCTGTAAAATTCTAATAAAGAAATTGCCCCAATATTACGGTAAATAAGCCACATGTTGACTGTTGCCCCATTCAAACAAAATCTATATATCGCCCAATACCATTTTTTAGATAAAATTCGAATCCCACATAAACCTCTTGGCGCATCCCCTCAACGTCGGTTGAGGGACCGATATAATTTTTCTGTATTTTCTGGACCATCTGTTACAGTTTCCTATAGTAAATATTTCTGGAGTTGAAGTATTAGTTGCCATAGTAACTTTATTATTGTCATTCCAGCGAACAAGAGTGGGCGGATGTTCTTTGCTATGTAGAGCGTGGGAAGTTCCACGAATTTTTTTATTTCTTTTCTAATTGTACCGATACAGTGTATCTTTTGATTCGTCAACCCTGTCAGTTAAGGTAAAGATGTAAAATTATCAATATAGGTAACATAGTTTTTATCACATTCTTATGGTAAAAACCCTGTACACAGCTTTTCGGTTACGGAATTTCCTAACGAGTTACCCTGTAATTTATCTCCACTTCCGGTGTAGGGATGAAATTTTTCAAGGTAACCTTTATTGGTCTCAACGCATCAGAATTTATATTCGTAACGGATGGGTTTTCCTCGAATAAACTGCTTCATTGAATGATGTCTAAGAAAAGGCTTCGTCCTCTGAAAAGCTTCTGTTCACTGGCTGGAGGTAATGATGAAAACGTTGATTTAGATGGTCAATTAAGGGTTTAACTTCGAACGCTTTATTGGTTTGTTGGTACAACGTATTATCGATAAATTATCGATGAATCTGTTGAAATTTCTTTCGATTCATAGTATTATTAACTAGATGTGATTGAGAGTCGTCTATTCATTCCCAATACATTCTCCCAGAAGGCAATGGGTGATATCCTGAGAAATAAGGATGCCAAAGTATTTATATAAATCATCAACGGACAAAGAGAAAGGGCAGGGTTTTTGTGAAGCGTACTTTACCGTTTCTTTACAAAGATGTCCATGAATTTTTCATCAAAAAATTATTTAAACACATCGATTGGCTTCAAATTTTGTTGTTTTCATTCATTTAGTATATGACATTTCATAATGGTTTCATAATGGTTTTAAAAATATCATTTATGGCTCCTTTTTCCAGTTTTTTTCTTACTATTTACGATCGATTATTTTCAAAGATTTTTTCTGTTTTCAGAATATTGTGAAATTTCTGCCCCTCATTCATTTTTTCTAATACGAAATACTTTTACATATGTATCACAAGATACTTTACAAGATACAAGATTTTAATGGTTTACCAGACATACTTTAAAAATAAAAACATCGTTTAAAAATATTTCATGTCACTCCGTTGAAGTGATTTTAGCAATATTTAAATAAATGTCAATTTAGAGGTTATGTAGAATAAATATTATATTATTCGGCATCCAGCGAATGGACCATATGTTTTATTCATGTTTTATGCGTCTCCGATATGTTTGTTGTTTCGTTATTAACTTATCAAATATGATGTTTGTTCTCTTTTTAGCAATCTTTTTTATGGACAACCAAATAAACATGCATTCTGCAGAGAAGTTTACAATGCAATCTATTTCGTTTAGTAAAATGAGAACAGTTGTTTTTTTAGGAAATGATGTTTTTAAAACTATTGATAAATTTGTCTTTTGTCTCTGTTCGTTACCCTACGCATGTTTGCATATTGGTCTAACTATCAAAGTCTCTGTTTTTAATACAAAATTCATGTTCACTTTTCATGTTCACTAACATTTCGTCATCCTGCAGTTTCACCTAGATAAAACTTTCGCATTTAAAAGGTATTTTATAAAAACATGTTTTGAGCTTTTGAGCACTACTATGTTTTCTATCTGAACAATTTAAGTTTTTCCCAAAATCCTTTCCCGTTTCATTTAAAAGAATATTATATTTAGTTGAGTTTATTTTTATATAAAAACGTATGTAATTACTTACATATATACATCAGGAATACAAGCAACATCAGCCTTCATTGCAAAATCTTCACTATCCTAAATTTAACTTTTATTTTGGTAGATAGTCCATTTATAAAAATCAGCGCATCATTAATTAAAGCCACCAAACAATATTCAAAAGATTCTCAGAAGTTCAAATAACTTAGCTAAAGGAGTGTTCCGACTTTTTCGCTTTTGCAGTCAATGGCGGGTGGGCGTGTGGGTAGGTAGGTAATGCTTATACTTATGACGAAATAACGTATGTATTTTAAATTTAATGGGCCAATAATTCGCGTCCAAAGGGGAACCGATGCGAAGAAATGTTCAACGAACAACAAAGTGCCATAGTTGTCATGTTGAGACGGTATTTATGATTTGAGAATTAGGCGCTTTCAAAATGTTAACAAAGAGAAAGGATTCTTTGTATACATTAATGATTTTGTAAAGCAAAGTCCGTGTTAGGAATGTTGTTAAAAATATTAAAAAATTAGATAATTGTAGTATCAAGTTTTGCGTGTTAATAAACGTTAACAACAATTATACCTACGACAACAAGGTACCACTGGTATTCATATTGTGTTCCTTTTTATACAACATTTTTTACAATAAGTTACACAGCCAATATATGGATGACAAAAAATAATCCTGAAATAGAAAAACATAACCATTATGGTAGTGATATTAAAATTGCAATTAGAATCAAAGTTATCACCAAGACGGTGTTAATGAGTTATGCAAACTACCTGGAAATCGATCTCAAATTTGTTAACACCCACGATGTATGAAGTGGTTTTCAAATAAGAAAGTAAAAACGGTTATACACAAAACTATGCTCCAACGTTGAAAAAGAGCAAGGTAGAAATCAAATATAGCGGAAAAATAAAAACGGAATACATCAAATTGAAACTAATTATTATCGATAAGAAAATAATTCCGCACACGGCATTTTGGAAACGATATAGCCTGTCTTAAAATATATTATCTTGATTTTCCTCTCGTTAAAGGATTAGTGTTATTATTGTTATTACCAATAATGGTATAACCAAGGTTATTGGTTCTTAGTAACAAAACATCAGAAGCAGACTCCAGGTAAAAATAATAATACAGTGATTTTATTTCAATACCTTCATTTTACTGTAAAAAAAGTTTTATTGCTTAGATTGATCGCTTTAGAAATCATATAATAATAATAAAAATATTAATAATAAACACTATTCCATGCCTAATATGTATCATTTTTGCAGTCCTCATTTGGAATAGTTACAATGGGTTGTATATTATAATATGTTGTTCTGAAAATTTTCAGCTTTCTACCGAAATATTATTTATACAGTTTTAATAAACTGATGACAGTAGCACTAAGGTTAGGCGAACTATTTTTCGCCCTCACCTTCACTTTGACTTGATGCCACATATGGGTTAAATACCCAGTGGTCCTGAGGAAGACATAACACTGTATGCCCCATTTGCTTTGCGAAGTTATCACATACATATTGCTTTTTAATATTAAATGTACTGTACACTTCCAGTAGTTGTTTCTTGTTGTAACTAGTTTTAAATTAAATATCATTTTTTAAGAAATACTCACGAATTTCAGTTTTAGATTTTGTTTGGCACTTTTTGTAGTTGACACTGTGATAGCTTGCGTTATACATGACGATTACACTATTTTCAGCAATATTTTTCAAAAGAGAATTTTGAAACCAATTTTCAAAAAGTTCTGCACTGGTATCTTCATGATAGTCTAAGCTAGAGTCTTTAATATTCTTCGTAGATAAGAGCAAACAGGTTGGAACCTGCCTGGTGTGAATTATTGTTATACTTTTTTCTTTATTTGAAGGTGCTTTCGTCTGGCAGTTTTTACTAAAATTGATCCCATTCTGTCATGAGTATCAAGCCATGCTTCATCGAGATACATTATATATTTGTTTTCTAAACTATACCTCCTAATTTCTCCAAGTGCGCAGTTTGCGCAGGACTTGATGGTAAGGATACAAGAGTGATCTCAAACATATATCTCCAACAAAAAGCAACAGTACGATTAGAAAATGATCTGTACGAGATCTTCACAGTCGAAAAAGGAGTTAGACAGGGTTGCATATTGTCACCGGAATTATTTAACAAATACTCTGAAAACATCTTTAGAGAGGCCTTGGATGAATCAGAAGATGGGATTGCTGTAAATGGCCAACTTATAAATAACATTAGATATGCAGACGATACAGTATTGCTGGCAGATAGTGCTCCAAATGATGATGGATAACGTTGTAGAAGCATGTAACAAATACGGCCTAAAACTAAATTGCAAGAACACAAAAATAATGATCATTAGTAAGAACACCGGCATAAAGGCGCAAATTACAATTAACGATACACCGTTAGAAAGAGTGGAACACATATGCTATTTGGGCTGCAATATTAAGGATACTTGGGATCACAGTTACGAAATAAAAACTCGTATTGAAAAAGTTAGAAGCTCTTTCAACAGCCTTAGGAAGATTCTCTGCAACTTATCTTTAAGTATCAATATACGCATGAGAATTCTTAGATGTTACGTCTTTAGTGTCCTCTTCTATGGAATAGAAAGCTGGAGCCTTACAGAAGATGCCATAAAACGATTGGAGGCATTTCAAATGAGGTGCTACCGACGTATGTTGAGGGTCTCATATATACACCATACAAGTAACATAACTATTCTCTAGAAGCTAAGAAAAGACAAAGAACTTAACACCATAAAAAATAGAAAATTGGCTTACTTCGGCCATATCATGCGTAATGATAAATACCGACTTCTACAGTTGATTCTGGGCAAGGTTGATTGAGGGCAAGATTGAGGGTAAGAGGGGCCCTGAGCGTAGACGTATATCCTGGCTGGGCAATCTTAGGAAATGGACTGGTCTAACGTCAACTGATGGACAATGAGCTAAAGATGACAGCTCCCTGGGAGGATGCACAATGGGTCAATTGTGGCCTAAGTGCTGTGAAACTTAACTCGCCCTCCCTACTCTACAGATACAGAACGTCAACTGATCTATTTGTAGCTGCTGTGAATAGAATAAAATGGGTCAATGTGGTCGCCAACATCTCTAGAAGATAGGCAGATTTAAAAGAAGAAACGTCTGATTTTCATAAAGAGAATATATTGTTTTTCTTATAATATATCGTTGAGTAGTGCCCAAAGAATGGGACTGAAAATCACTATGTTTTTTTCGTGATACCAATGGCTCTTGGTTTACAATATTCTTTATCGACGATATTGGCGTTTTTGTAGGTAAACATCTATTATAATCTCATACATATTTTTAACCATTTCTTTTGCGTTTAGTGACAAATGCTTTCAGTTAGATTTAGTAGATGTCGAGCGAGTATTTTTCCAAGGACGGAACATATTTGTTACGAACAGACTTCGCTAATATACTTACTATACACACAATAGCAAGTACAGATTCTTAATGACCGATACTACCTATTAATTTTAATTCCCTCAACATTAGCCGTAGGTATCTGGTTCAGACCTGTGCGGTTAGGTAGAAATTTAAACGTGGTTTTCTGTTTATAATGACAATAATACCACTAATCATTTAACGATGGGAAGGCCAAGAGGATATATTTTGAGTCCAGCTGTAAAGTTTGCTTAGCAGTAAATGGTTGACTTCAATTAGTACTGAATATAAACATCCTGGGTTAACAGATAATAGTTTAAAAGGTCCGGTTTTTGGTAACAATGGTTTACCTGAGGTACACGGTCTTAACAATGGGCCAAGTCAAATAAATTTAATAATATTTACGACCGCATAAAGTCAACCATTTTCTGCTAAACAAACTTTACTACTTTTCATTATTGTCCAATGGACACTGCAAGCAGTGTATCGCGTTATTCATTGTATCAATCCGTCGTAATAAACCACTTACACTTGTTTATTGACTCTCCGATTAATAGTAAAACAAAACGTTATCTATTCTGCATAAATATCTTTTCTCCATTAATTTTTGCACAATTTATCAACTTTTTTTATAATTTTGTGCAATAGAATGAAAATAAAAATTTCTGTGAAATGTTTGACCGGTTTTAACTCATTTACGACCATCTTTGCTTTGTCCAAGGCCTCGATTCAAAGAAAAACTATAAAATTGTGACCGAAATTCAAAAAGAGAACTAGTAATCGATTTTGTGTGGTAAGGTCGGAGCGTCCCAGATACCTAGTGCACTAGACCCACTTTCGGCGTCGACGACGGCGTTAAAGGCGTTCAGGGACGTCCGCGTCCCCCCGGACATACTCGAGCTTGTTAAGAACTCCAAGATGCCAAGTCGCCAGCGGCGTGGTAACATTAAACAATCATGAGACGTATGCTACAGCTAATATTTTTAAACTAATTGTAAAATAATAAATTTTGTTTAAAGATAATTGATTTTTAATATTTCCAACAAATATAATTTTTTCTCATTTGTTGTCTATGGGTAACTGTTTATCCGTTTTTATGTAGACTTTTTGGCATGTATTACAAGTAATCTTGTATACTCCTGAACTTCGGCATCTATCATCTTTTTTCATCAGTTTTTATTTTGAAGAAAAAAAGACAAATATCTGGAATGTTAAAATACATTTATTAGAATTTTTTTTTGTCAACTTTGTGCCCTCAACTGCTTTGAGGACTACAGCTGTTCGTTCCCGCCCTTTCATTATCGAGTCTTCTTCTTGGTTGCAGTCATCATCATAGCCATTAAAATCTTGGCAGATGTGTTGTGTTTCATCATTGAGCTTCAGCAGCTCGGGTAGTGCGATCAATGATACTTCTTCATTGTCTACTGAATATTGGCAATCAATTGGCACCGTAATATCTTTTATAGTAAGGCGACAATTTTGTGGTTTTTCAATTTTCTTATATTCCATAATCAAGACATTTCTTGTTCCAAATTTGACCACGTCTTCTGGCCATTGAGTGGATGAGATACCGCTTCTTCACTTCCTTTTTATTGTAGTTAATTCTTTCTCCTTTCTATTTCGAGATAGGGTTTTTTCAATGCTCTCAGCACCATACAGTACTTACTCTTAGTTTGGGGGAGCGTACACCAAAGTAATGACTGATCTTGGATTGACCGAAAGGTCTCCAGTGACGGTTGATTTGTATCAAGGCTCTTCACTGAGTTCCAACCTGTTTAATTTTGATATAGATGTACTGATAGAGGAGTCAAGAGAGGGGGCTCCGTGGTCAATGCTCGTTGCTGATGATATCGTGTTATTAGAGGAGAGCAAGTTGGAGAGTTGGAGAAGGGTTATTGAAGAGGCAGGACTTATGATTAGCTCGTAGAAAACGGAGTAATGTGGTCAGTAAACGGAGTAATGTAGTCAAATTCTATTAACTTATATATATGGCTGAGGAGGCTAATCGGTCTGTAATTCTCTAAATTTGCTTTGTCTCCTGCTTTGTGTAATAGAATCATAGTAGCCTTGTTCCAGTCTGTTGGAATATTGGCGCTGTGAAAGCAGATATTGAAAAGTTGTTTAATTTTTTCAAGTAATACATCCCCTCCAATGTTTAGTGCTTCTGATACTATTCCATCTTCACCCGGGGTTCGATTATTTTTCATTTTCTTCAGGGCTTCTTTGATTTCTGATTTTGTTATCTTCTTCTTTGGGTGCCGTGTCCGTATTCAGACGTTGGCCGTCATCATGCTTACAATTTCCTGAAACCTTTCTCTGTCGGCTGCTGCGCGAAATAATTCTTCTACTGTGAAACCACACCATTGTCTAATATTACGCAGCCATGAAAGTTTCTTTCGACCAATCCATCTCTTTCCTTCCACTTTTCCTTGTATTATAAGGCGAGATTTTGTTATATCGGGCATTAAATCTGATCCTTGGTTTAATACCCCAGTTTTTAGTGTAATTGGAGGTTCCGTATTGTTATCTTTTTTTCTTGATCTATATAACTCTGTGTAAAACTCTTCGACTATTCTTAATATTTCATCTCTGTTCGTTGTTTCTTCTCCAGTTCTGTTTCTCAGATTGTTAATTTCTATTTTCCCCTTTTGTACGCTCCTCTTCAAAACTTTCATGTTCTTATTTTGCTCTATTGCCTGTTTTGTTTTTTCTACATTGTAGTTTCTTATGTCTTTTCTTATTGCCTTTGTGATCGTCTTATTTATTTGATTTATCGCTTCTTTGCTTGTAGTGTTATCTCCTTTCATTTGTCGCCTTAGTTCTATAAGGGTTGTTGTGGGTTGTCTCTGTTTTTCATCTTTTTTGCTTGTCTAACAATATTTAGTTTGAGCCTGTTGTATTGTGTTGACTATTTGTTTGTTCAATATATTGATGTCTGCTGTTGTTGTATCTTTCAATGAATTACCAATATATTTTTCGAACTCCTGAATGTTAGTTGGTTTTGTTCATTTCTTTGGTTGTTTCTTATTTATCATTTTGAGTCTTTCTTTTTCGGTTGATATCGTTATTTTAGCTCTTACTAACCTATGATCACTGGTTGTACTGAACTGGCTTAGCACATTTACGTCTTAAAATAATTCTTTTTTGTTTTTTAAGAAATAGTCGATTTCGTTCCTTGTTTTTCCATCAGGACTTTTTCATGTTCATCTTTTCTGTTTTTTCTTTTTAAAGAAGCTGTTCATTTGATAGAGATTGTTTTCCAAAAGGAAAATCAGTAGTTGTTTGTGTTAATATAAGCTCCCGTACTAATGTAATATTCAAGATATAAGAAAAAGAAGAATTAAGTTTTTAAGGTTATGTCAATGTTCTCTAATATGTAATAACGGTTACACATGTTTAATTAATATTTTCAGTTTTCTCAGGCTAATAATTATTGTTTAATAAACTTTTACAATTCGACAGTATAGTTATTTTATTTATCAGGTTATGGTTGCCCAGACACGGTATTACGGAATTTGAAAACTAGCCTGTCGTTCACACCACACCGGTGCGTGGTAAAATTTATACGTCCATGTGGTAAAAGTTGTTTCACGTTTAAGTCGTGAGTTTCCCGTGTTTATTTTTCGTTACGTTCGAGTCGTACAATTATAAAATAAACATTCAGTGAAGTGCAAAAATGGCCTCAGCTGTGAAAATTGATTCTGGGAATATTACTAAATTTGATGGGTCAAATTTTCAACTATGGAAATTTAGTGTGACCATTTTGTTTAAAGCAGAGAAGCTGCTACCAATTGTGAATGGGACAGTTAGAGAACCAGAAGACCACACTAGCAGTGACTGGAAAGAATGGGATGACAAAAATTCAAAAGCACAGGTAATTTTGTTATCTACTATATGTCAAGATCAAATACAACATTTGATAAATTGCGAAAATGCTTCAGAAATGTGGTCAAGACTGATCACAATACACGAACAAAAGACAGAAATATCTAGAGAGTTGCTATGGCAAAAATTTTATGAATATAAAATGCATGAGAATGCAAAAGTTGCAGAGCATATATCAACAATAGAATTATTAGTTAGACAGTTAAAAGATGTTAAAGAAACTATTAGTAATAGTGCTGTTTGTTCCAAAGTAATTAATAGTTTGCCTCCTAGATTTAATGCCTTTCGTACAGCCTGGGACTCTGTAGCTAGTGATCAGCAAACTTTTGAAAATTTAGCAGCAAGATTGCTTAAAGAAGAAACTAGAATGAATAATGATGACTCTGAAATATCTCGTCTTGCTTTACAAGTAGAGGCTTTACAAAGTAAACTGGAAGCCACCAGTAAAAAGAAAACAAATATACAGGACTTAAAGAAGAATTCCACCTGTAATTATTGTAAACGCAAGGGACATTGGGTTAGAGAGTGTAGAAAGAGAATACATGATTCCAAAAATGAAGATAAAAACAAGTCATCAGCAAGTAATATAGCATCAAGTTCAGCTTATATATGTGATATTTCTTCCATGTACTTGTCAACCTCCAGTGTAAATAAAAGTGAGTGGATATGTGATTCAGGAGCAAGCCTACACATGACTGGTGAAAAATTGTTGTTTTCAAAATTAGAATCTCTATCTGAACCTATGTTTGTTAGAATAGCAAACGACAAGCTGATTCCTGCAGAAGGTAAAGGTGTTATTGAAATACAGGCATTTGTCCAAGGTGAGTGGTATGATCGTACTATAAATAATGTCCTATACATTCCTGAACTTAGTCACAGCTTATTTTCAGTGGGAGCTATGACAGATAAAAACTTTACCTATCATTCTCATAAAAACAGGTGTCAATTTCTAGAGCCAAATGGAAACATTTCATGTGTTGGAGTACGTAGAGATAATCTGTGGATCATGAAATTTAGAGTTAAGCCTATTGTAGAATGTAATTTAGCTTGCAAATCATCAATAAAGTTATGGCATGATCGCCTAGGGCATATCAACTTCACTACAATTAAGAAAACAGCTAATTTGGTTGACAATATGAGAGTTGACAACAAAGAAGAATTTTTCTGTGAGACATGCCAGTATGGGAAGCAGTCAAGAAAGACCCATAAAAGTCTTACAAGAAGCAGATCAGACAAACCAGGTGAAATGATTCACACAGATGTATGTGGACCAGTAAACATTTCTTCTCCAAGTGGATCAAAATATTTTGTTTTATTTAAGGATGATTGTAGTGGTTACTGCAGTGTTTATTTTCTAAAGCACAAGTCAGATGTTCTTAACAAGTTTAAAGATTTTAAAATACTGATTGAAAATCAAACTGGCAATAAGATTAAGATTTTAAGAAGTGACCAAGGTAAAGGAGAATATATCAATAATGACTTTCAGGACTTTATCAGGAAGAATGGAATATTACATGAATGTTCAGCTCCTTATACACCTCAACAAAATGGCCGCAGTGAGAGGCAGTTAAGGACAATTGTTGAAAGTGCAAGAACTATGCTTATCAACAAAAATGTGTCACAAGAATTGTGGACCGAAGCTGTAAACACTGCTGTATATGTTCTTAATCGAACAGCTTCAAGTCAAGTGCAAAACATGACTCCATATGAAAAGTGGTTTGGGAGAAAACCAGATTTAAAGCACATCAGAGTTTTTGGCAGTACAGCTTACATGTTGATACCATCACAGTTTCGTAAGAAGTTTGGCTCAAAATCGAGAAAATTATTGTTCGTTGGATATGATGGATATTCATCAAATTATAGACTTTGGGATTGTGAGAAAAGAAGAATTGAAGTGAGCTGCAATGTAAATTTTAATGAAGATGAAACAATTAAAAATAAGGAAATTTTTACATTAAAATTTGAACTCTTAGATGATAATGAAGAAAGAGACAATGATGATATGTATGCTATTCAAGAAAGTGACAATGAAGAGAGTTTAGACATGTCACAAGGTAGTAGGTCTCAAGCAACAGATCATGATGATGAGGATTTTGATTGTAATCTGTTCTATGATGCCAATGATGATAATTTTAATGATAGACAGCTACGGAACAGAAATACACTGTCTAAGCCTGACTATTATGGTGTAGCAAACTACTGTGACATAGTTGAACCCATAAGTTATGAAAGTGCAATAAAGTGTGAGGACTCTAGCAAGTGGCAACAAGCAATGCAGGAGGAAATAGATGCCCTCAAGTTTAATAACACATGGAACTTGGTGAAATTGCCCAATGGTGCAAAAGTGATAGACAATAAGTGGGTTTATCGTGTTAAGACTGACTCAGACGGTAATCCTGTTCGTTATAAAGCACGTCTGGTTGCACGCGGTTTTATGCAAGAACGTGGAATAGACTATGAAGACACTTTCGCGCCGGTTGTGTGGTATGACTCAGTGCGGATTTTGTTATCGTTAGCAGTGGAAAAGGACCTTAGACTTGCTAATTTTGATGTACAGACTGCATTCCTATATGGTGACCTACCAGAGTGTGTGTACATGAAGCAGCCAACTGGTTTTGAAAGTAAGAAGTCACACAACTTAGTGTGTAAATTGAATAAAAGCTTATATGGACTTAAGCAATCACCACGATGCTGGAACCAGAAGTTTGTATCCTTTCTTAATAAATTTGACTTTAGACAATTAAAAAGTGATCAATGTGTTTTTGTTGGTAATTTTGCAAATTCTGAAACTTATTTAGCAATTTATGTTGATGATGGACTTGTCATGTCAAAATCAGAAAGAGCTATTAATGAACTTTTAGAAACTTTAAAGCAAATATTTAAAATAACTGTAAACTTAAATAGTAAATTACATTTTGTTGGACTTGAGATTGAACAAGATCTTAGTGCAGGTACAATTGCTATTCATCAACATAATTATATAGAAAAACTTCTTGTTAAATTTAATATGACTAATGCTAACCCATTAAAGATTCCTGCAGAGCCTAGTGTACCTTTGTCTAAAGGAAATATTTTAAATTGTAATAAATCTTTGCCATATCGTGAGGCTGTTGGTTCACTAATCTTTCTGGCAACCACCAGTCGCCCAGATATTACATTTGCAGTTAATCAGGTGAGCAGATTCTTTAATGCTTGGAGTGATGAACATTGGAAAGCAGTAAAACGAATTTTTAGATATTTAAAATATACTGCTCATTATAAAATTGTGTACAGAAAAACTACACAAATCAAGGTAATAGGCTACACTGATGCAGACTATGCTGGCTGCCTGGATACAAGAAAATCTACTAGTGGATATGTATTTATACTAGGCAATGGTCCTATTACCTGGAAGAGCCAAAAACAAAACATAGTGGCACAGTCAACTACAGAGGCCGAATATGTGTCCTTGGCTTTTGGTGTTAGAGAAGCTTTATGGCTTAGAAATTTTTTAAAAGAGATTGGAATTGATGTCTCACCTGTCAACATCTTTGTTGATAATCAATCTGCCATTAAGCTAACACAGGCACAACAATTTCATAGCAGAACAAAGCATATTGATATTAAGGTTCACTTTGTTCGAGATGAATGTGAAAACAAGAACATCTGTGTAAGCTATGTCAATACAAGTAATCAGTTAGCGGACTTGTTTACAAAAGCATTGTCAAAGACAGTTTTTAACAATTTATTGAATAAGTTAAATTTGTCAATTTAAATTATGTATTTGTTAATTTGTATTAGATCTTTGCTTTCATGTCTTTTGTATTAGGTTTTTGTATTCAAATCTTGAATAAGTGGGAGTGTTAATATAAGCTCCCGTACTAATGTAATATTCAAGATATAAGAAAAAGAAGAATTAAGTTTTTAAGGTTATGTCAATGTTCTCTAATATGTAATAACGGTTACACATGTTTAATTAATATTTTCAGTTTTCTCAGGCTAATAATTATTGTTTAATAAACTTTTACAATTCGACAGTATAGTTATTTTATTTATCAGTTTGCCTCTATCTTTTCTGCTTTCGCTTCCAAAATTTCCCAATATTATTTCAGAGGTCTTCCTTAGTGCCTATTTTGGCGTTGAAGTCACCACCTATTATTAAGAAGTGGCCAGGATTTTCCTTGATTGCACAGGATATTTGGTCGTAGAATATTTGGACTTCTTCGTCTGGATGTCCTGTAGTAGGAGCGTACACTTGAATGAACTTTAGGATATATATGTCGTTTTTTTTATGTTTAAGTAGACCACTCTTGTTGAGATGTTGAGGTTTATTGACACAATTCTGTTAGCAATTCTTTTGTGAATAAAGAAGCCGTCGCCTCCGACTGTCGATTCCTATTCTCCTTTGTAATAAAATAAATGGTCTGATGGGAGTGAGGTAAGACTCTCTCCCTTTTTTCTAACTTTGCTGTTCTGCTCATTAATTATATTAATGTTATGTATCACCACATATAATATTAATATAATGTATTATATTAATATTATATGTATATTTGCACCATTTGTAGTTTGGGTCACATAGGTATTAAACAATCTTTTTATGTTAAAATAATATAAGAATAAACACTAAAATCCAAGCTTAAACGTTTATCCAAAATACTAAGAGGAACTTAAGGGAGAATGTTACTTTTAAATGTAATGGAACTGAATATTGGATTTCTACCTTAACTGAGTTGATCAAGTAAACAAAAGTAATTCTAACACACCTATGACTGCAACTAAAACAGTAAATAAAATATATATCGTTCATTTAAAAACGTTTTAAGCAGCTATTTTAATTCTGCTGGTATTTATGTTAAGTTCAACTACCCTTTACACCCCAACTCATTAATAACACTGGAACAATCAACGATTACTTTTGAATCCTTCATAATTCATCTAACTTGTTCTCCTTTCATTTATTTTCGAATCAACAACAGAGAGCAGTTAATTCTGAAAATATCGCCGAATTATGCAACTTGGTATTTACTTGGTATCCGTTTCAGATCATGATCTCCATTTTGAGATGACGGTGGGCGACGTAATTGCTTTTTATTGTGTATCTGACTGCCGTTTATGCTTTTGTAGAATATTTCTACTATTTTATCGCAGAGGCACCTTGTAAATGAACTTTTCCGAAATATAGTCGAGGAAGCTGAAGGAGTTTTTATTTGTTCTTACTATCACTTAGTACAAGCTATAAATATTGCGTGGTCTTAATATTTTTCATAAAATATCGTTACCAGATGGTTAGATGAATGTAAAATTGGATTTTTGGTTAATTTTTGTATTTATGTTTCATTAATTAAAAACACTTGACGTGTACCAGTACCAGGTTGATTTATAGAATTTTTCTAAAATTATATATTTGAATGTATCCGTGTCTACCTAGTAACAGTAGAGTTTGTTACTCCCTCTCTGTACCTCTCATCAATGTATAGATGTGGGATAAACATCTCCTGCAATGAGATTGTCGTTCAAGGAAAAAAGAAAAAAGTGAAAATACTATTTTAATCTTTTAATAGAAACCATACCATGCACCGTCTTTCTGAACTTCAATTCTACTAATTCTAAGTAACATACATGCGAAATAATTAGGTTAAAAATATGAAAGCAAGAATTGTTACTAAGTTAGGGACCTGGAGTATTAAAACATTACACAATAAAAACAAAGAAGAAGACAATCATTTATAAAAGAAGGCAAAAATTATTATAAACTTCATTTTATGATCTACACATTCTCTTCATCTAAACATTCTCTTGGGGTGAGTACTCTCATTTATAATCTTTATTCTATAATTCTGACAGCATTTCCAATATTCATAACCTTACTTCTTTCGAAACCACGTTTCTTGATTATGATTTGTTCTTAATTATATGCATTTAGAACTAGTTAACAGAATTTAATTAAATAATAATAATTATATTTCATTTTATCTTTGCCATCCGCTATTTATTTATTTGTAATTTTGTAAAATGGCAAGGAAATTAAACCCTTTTTGATGTGTCTATGTGTAATGCAGGCTGTTTCTGATATTTTAGTTTATTTTCAACTTTATTGACGACTTTATTGACCACATTCAAGTTTATTGACGAATTAATAGACCATATTCAAGAATTTATTGACCACAATTAAGTTTATTGACGATTTTATAAACTATATTCACGGTTTATTGGCTGGATTAATTGGATGTATTATGAAAATTTATTAACCACTTAATTGGGAGGCTACATCCACATGTTACAACTGCAGCTCTCTGGAGGACCTAACATCTAATTGGGAGGACACACAAGCAGCCCATCCATGCTATAAGTGTCATCCTCACTAATTCATTGTTAATCATTGGCAGGGTTGATTGTTTTTTTATTATTTTTTTAAATAAATATCATTAGTTAAAAATTGTTTTTATTTGCTATCAGCTAAGGATTCAGGTTCAATTCCTACTTTTAGACAAGACGAACTCACATTTGAGATACTAAGCTAGGCAAGGCATGTACGATAAGCTCCCATGATTGATTGAGGTATTATTTTTATAATAGTACTTCAATTGTCTTTGGTAGTCTTATCGCTACACATTGGCGCTAAAAATTGACTTCGGAAAGGCCAATTTAGATAGATAGAAATAGAAAGAGATAGAAATAGAAAGCAGAAATGGGACTAGAAAATGGAAATTTTGTATTATACAGTGGAGTTGATCAAAAAGAAAGGACAGCAGGAGCTGTAGGTTGCATATAATACATGCCAATAAAAGAAAATTTTTGCGGAAATGGGGAACTATATCAGAAAGAATAATGATAGTTGAAATTAATCATAGTGAGCAAACCAAGAGCTTAATCATCGCTTATGGATCGAACGAGGATGAAAAATCAAAACGAAAAGAATGATTCTGAGAAGAATTATCGCAAATAACTGTAGCTAACAAGGAACACAAGTATGTTGTAGGAGATCTTAATGGCAAAGTTGGGAAAAATGTACCTGAACAAAGAGAAATCAAAAGTATTGATCAAAGCAAAACATAGATAATATCCAAGTCTAGACTGAACGAACAGACACAGATAAAAATGTTACTTAAACAGATAAAAACACTCAAGAGTGATGATTGACGAAAACTACCCGTCGACTATATTAGGAAAATCTCCTAAAAGAGAGCGACAACCGGCAAACTATAGACCTAACTGAAGAAGAAGAAGAATTCGTATAAGAAGGGATGTTTTCCATTTTTGAAGCGAAGCTTCTATCAAGCGTGATGGAACTAGCGCCAGGAGAAGGTGTCACGGGTCACTAAATAGCGGTTGTTCACATCGATTTACTACTCTCGATCAATGCATTTTTAGTCATCATATATTTATTCTAAGCAGGTTTAAATTAAAACTGCATGACCAAATAACTAACAAAATTATAAACAAACAAAAAATAAAAGATCGATCCTAGAATTCGATTTGTAACGATTGTCGACAGTCAAAATATAAAAGTGATTAATGTGATCCAATTATTAACAATATTGAATCATCTGTTTAATTTTATTACGTAGATGAAAGTTCTAAACAAAGGCTAAAATAAAAAAAAATCATATGTTTAAATTTTTATGACACACAACAGACATTTGGAAGAGTCCATTTATGTAGCTAGGGAGAGTGCGTTGTACAACATGTCAAAACTGATATACAGTGAACATAATTTGTTATTTTAATTTTTGAAATGTTTTATAATTTTTTGCTTAATAAATTCTTTCAAACTACTCAAATTTTATTTATTAACATCTTGTTTAGTCTATATAATAATTAAATTATTTTACTATAATTTAATTTGTTTAAAATATAAATAATAAATAAATAATTTAATTACTCTTTTTAATTTTAAAAATTTTATTTAAATTTTAAAAATACAGAAAACACAGGAGGAAGCTTCACGCTAGTCTACTGTACCGCCTAGTGTACCACCTTTTATTATATTTTTCTCTAAAGCTACGTATACATATAACTTATATCTCGATTAACTATTAGTTAATACGATGAAGTGACACATGAGTTCTCTTCCACTGTCCTGGTCCATGTCCGCATCATCTTTGTTTCCTGCCAGAAGCATTCTCTCGGTCTTCCCCACATGTGTTTAAGTGTATCTTTCACAGCTTTATTAAATAATACCCAAGACTATTTTTTCATTATAATTATTTTCCCCTTATAGTTGAAATTTGATTAATCATTTTAAAAAGATGAGGATCAAATTCTTTGGTTTTGCCTTCTGATAAATTAGAAAATATTTTGCATCAATTAATAATCACCATCTATATACATCGGAAACGTCTAGGGATGTTTTTATAATGTAATAAAATTAATGAAAATAAATTTATGTGTTCGTTTAATTTCAATTGAATTTGTCTGTTCAGCTGATTACCCTGTAGATTTTTTGAGAAAATCAAATTGACAAAAGTGATAGCAAGTATTTGACAGTTTTTAACGCGAGAGGAAAAAACTATAGTTTTTATACCGCAGTAAATATTCTGGTAGTTTCGATTTTGTTCGTGCTATAAAGTTCTTGTTTAGTTAGTGCATTGAAAATATTGTTTTTATCATGGAAAGACGTAATCTTACTCTGGATGAGACATGAGTGCCGCCAGATTTATTTTTAGGGGCGCATCTGCTTTTCACGGAGGTGCATTTTCATCTACAAATACTATTAACCAATATAAAATATAGAAATATACAATGTATACCTATAAACTTTCTTTCCGGATAGGGAGTGCAATTGCCCTCTCTTGCACCCCGCTGCCGGCGCCCATGGGAAGAGATGACTTCTTTAAGGTAGCCGACAAATTAATGTAACTGAGCGCATGGGACTCTTCCAGTGATATAAGTTGACTGCGGCGGCGTTTTTGTGACACTGCAATTCCAGCCGAACGTCATCCAGGACGTGAGCGCGCTTCAACTGCAGCTCAAGACCAATTTTTAGTGTGACCAACTGCTAGAAGGCAACCAACATTTACAGCACCTGATTTGGTTAGTGCACACACCTGATAACCATAGACCGTGATATTGTAAGAAATCGTCTCCATGAAGCCAATCTCCACAGTCGAAGGCCATTGAGATGTGCACCTATCTCAAGGGACAATCACGATGCAAGATTTGAGTGGCGTCAAGAATATCAAAACTGGGATGCAAATGATTGGGCTACGGTTTTATTCTCCGATGATTCTAGATATGTATTTCATCCAGATTCTCGTCGAGTAAGAGTGTAGATCTGGGAGATTGGAAATATAGAACGCTTAAGACATGTTTATTAAGTTTACACATACAGAGGTGGTAGAGTAATGGTATGAAGTGGAATAATAATCGGTGGTAGAATGTACCTCGTTTTTCCAGAACGATTCCTTATAGGTTAGCAGTACCTCGACACCATTCTTCAACCTATCGTTCGTCCATATGCTGGTGCTGTTGGACACAGCTACTACCGAATGCTTGATAATGCTCGTCCACATGTCGCACGCCCAGTGACAGACTGGCTTACCATCGAAGGAATTGATGTTTTGCCTTCGCCAGTACAGTCCCGTGAAGAAATTCAGTCGAACATGTATGGAACATGCTTTAACGAAGATTTATTCATTAATTACGTTTGTGAGAGCGGCAGATAGAAGAATGGACAAACGTACCTCAACAGGATATCGAAAATCTTATTTTGTCTATGAACAACAGATGTAGAGCTGTAATAAACCAGGGTTTTTGTTTTTTTTATTACGGCCATATTCTGTGATTTTTGTGATTGTCCTAATTTTTTTTTAATTGTACATAAAGGCATCCTCGTTATTTTTGACATTTCATTAAATTTTGTTGTGTATTGAATACCAATAATCGTTACAAATCGATTATTATGTATCAAAAACGATCGAAGAAGAAATTACGACTCTTTCTAAAAATATCCTTAGACTTTTTCGATGTGTATCTATATAGCTATATTCTTCTCGCCAGTTGTTAAAGTTTTTCTTAAAGGCCACTGTTTTAACTCATTTTTTAGACCAATGTTTATCGAAACCATTTTTTAATCTCTTCATAAAATCATAAAATCTACATGTACAGACTTTAGGTCAAGTTTAATTCACCATTTCTTTGTCTTTTTTTTTCCATTTTAGTCAGCTATAATTAGAGCCTATAGCCGTTTTTTATTATTATTTTCGTCTCTATTTGTCACCTGTTATTTGACAATAAAAAAAACCTTATATAATCTAAGTAATTATATTTTTGTTATTAGACATTTTCATATTTAATAAGCAATAAAACTTCGCAGCGTACGGATTTATTTGACACTCAAATTCACTATTTACACAAATACTACAATCTGTAAATACAAATCTCTCTAATTGAGAGGTTGATGTAATTGTTGCATTACTGTTATTACCAGCGTTTTTCCTGCGTGGCTTTTATCTGCCTTCATCACGATACTCCATCAACTGGTTCTGAAAATAATCGGTGTCAAGGCTTCCGTGCCCCCCTTCTCGAAACAAAAAAAATGAACGAAAGACATATTTTTGGTAATCGTTGCGTAAGATCGTTAACAGGTATAATCATTTTTTTATTATTCTGTTTGGATCGTAGTAGCTTTTGATTGTTTAGGTCGGTTCATTGGTGCAGAAATAATTTTAATAAAGGTATATTTTTTTTTAAGAAAAACTTTTTCATTATCCCCTTCTTTCCACCACTTTTACCTAAATATATTACTATTTTATATAATTACACATGCAGTTTCAATTTCATTAACTACGTTTTCTTGTTATCGAGCTGTTGAAAAAAATTATAATTAGAGTAGGTCATGAAATAAGCGTTCCTTCGGTTGGAAATTTAGTCGATCGCACACAAGAATTCAATATAAATATAATATAATCTAATTTGTGGTTTATAATTTTCTGCTTTATTTAAAACACAGCTTTAGACAAAATAATGTAAGCTAAAGCACATTAAGCCTTTTTGGTTACTTTGTAACATATACACAATTCATAAAAAATGTCTTTCAAAGCTAAAAATCATTCGAATATTATGGACTATTTTAAATATTTTTAAAAGTTCTGAAGCATATGGAAATCCTGCAGAATGAGAATGAAAACGTGTACAAGACAATATATAAGAACTGAATAAGCTTATGTATGTATATGTATATTTTTTATAATCTGTTTCCAAACGTCTTGCCAAATTGTCCACTGTCTAATTTCCATGCCATTCGATCATTCCATTGGCCCTCTAAGGTCTTTTGTGCTCATTGACTTAGTTATTCCTTCTCTAAAGGTTTTTTTTAAAGTTGTCTGCGGTTTAGTGGAACGCATTTCACATTTTTTTGGGAGTCTTGTATTTTCCATTCTGTGGACATGTCCGTATTCTCGCATTTTCTCCACATATGTTGTTATTGAACCTTCAACTCCTATTCATCGTGTAATCTCTTTGTTGTGAATTCTTTCTCTGCGGTATATTCCAACTGACCTCCTAAAGACATCAGCTTTCTTTTGTTATTTTCTTTCTACTTCTTTTCTTTTACTTCCTTTGAAGTTTGGCACTGTATATTAGACTACTTTTAATAAGATAGTTTCATAAATCTTATGTTTCTTCTCTATTTATTGACTACAGAGGATGCTGTTTAAACAGCCTATCGTTCTCCCAACTTGTGTTAACCTTCTTTTTTATTTCATGGTCATGTTTCCTGTCGAAAAGCCGGGTAAACAGATGCTAATAAATTGTGAAAGTAGCTCACATGCTAGTTGCTGGCATAGGCCAGTAACTGGCAAGCATAAAATACATTTGTTAGTAATTGGCAGGCCAGTAGCTCGCTTGCCTATACTGGCAAGGCGAAAAAGCAGCGTAGATTGTTACACATGCCAGTGCTAATAAACAATCGAGTGGTTTTCATCTGAACCTAAAGTACTTGTTTTGTAATTAAAAGATTTTGAGTTTCCAAGAAAAAAAAGGAGCCCATGAATGAATTCAACAAGCAAATATTGCTGATGACTACAGATATTGTTGGAAATTTAATAATGAATCCAAAGCGGAACCCAAAAAGAGAAAAACTTGTGTGAGAAATTGGATTGGTAGGCGAGAAAGTCTTAGAGAAATTTTTTATTTTGGCCTTTATCTCATTTATAATAATACTTTCACTCATTTTTTCTTGCATTTTTGTGTAAGCATTTTCACGGGCTATTTTATTTTTATATAGATAGAGATGATTTAGAATTCAAAAAACACTCCCAATTCTCTATATATGACAATAAATTTGATGGTTTTTTCATCACCCCAACGAAACATTTTTGAAATTAACGTTTAAAAATAAAACGATTCATTTTTATCACCAACACAACAAATCTGACAATTCTCTTCGAGCTACTGGCATACTGGCATGCCCGTAGCCGTAGCGTGCGTTCACACATGCCAGTGACACTCCTTCACTGGCACTGGAGGCAAAGGGAGTGGCAAGAAAAATCAAATTCTTTGGGATTAGCTAGCATGCCAGGAACTAGCATGCCAGTTAACGTACACACTTGTAGTTTGGGGACAGTAGCTGGTGCTTGTTAGGTACTGGTATGCCATTGTGCTAGTAACAAGCATTTGTATCTCCGGCTTAAGATACGTGTATTGGTCACAGGGCATAATTATTATGTTTCCATCTTCTAATGTGATATTCGTCATCTCGGTTACTTTTGGCAGATACTAAGTTTTTGCTGTATTTATTTCCAACCTCCACTTTCTATATTCCCCTTGCAGTTTCCTTGCCAATTATTCCAGATCTCTTTCTAATGGCCGGGTTTTATAGGAATAAAGGACTAAATATCTCTAACAGACGATATAAGATTCCACATTCTTGCATTTGTTATCATCATCATCATCATCTTGGTGCTACAGCCCTTAGAGGCTTTTTTCTCAAGCTTTCTACGCCATTCTGTTCTGTCCCTTGCTTGTATTTTCCAGTTGCCGACTGCGATCTTCTCTGCATCTTGTGTTACCCCATCCATCCACCGCAGCTTTGGTCTATCCCGTCTTCTCATTCCCATGGGTTGCGCTCTTAGAATCTTTTTTATCATGTTCGATTCAGGGGCCCGAGCTACATGTCCTGCCCACTGCAGGTGGTTTATGGTGGTAATATCTTTACCACCAAACGTATGCTTGTAGATATTCTGCAGTTCAAAGTTATATCTAAGCCTCCATATTCCGTTCTCACAGACCGCTCCAAGTATCTTGCGTAGCACCTTTCTTTCAAAAATCGATAGAACAGATTCATCTGTTTTAGTTAGCGTCCATGCCTCTGATCCATATGTGAGAACGGGGACTATCAGTGTTCTATACAGCCTTATACGAGTTTTTTTAAACAGACGTTTGTTAGCTAAGGACTTTGATAGACCATGATAATACCTGTTTGCAATTATTATTCGTCTTTTTATTTCCTCAGATGTGTTATTATTGGGGTTAACCGATGCGCGATGTCCCTAGATATATAAACTCTTTGACTGCGTCGAAGTTTTGGTCATTGATGATTAAATTTGCGTCAACATTTCCAGCTCTTGTGTTTGTGTTAGTCGCCACGAATTTGGTTTTATTTTGATTTATATGTAACCCCATTCGTTCTGCTGTTGCTACTAGGTTGGTTAGGATTTCAACAGTTCTCGCCCTGGTTCTTGTTATAATGTCCACGTCGTCTGCATATGCTGTATTTGTTATCACCATGTTTTTTTTTTCATTTTTCAAAAGCTCTTTGAATGCATCTTTGTTGGTGTTTTATTAAAATATAAATGTTTTAGGTAAACCTCGTTTTTGAGTTATTCAAAACTGCCATTAGCTACACTGATGTCCGGAAAACATCAGTAAAATTGGGGTAAGGAAAAAGACATTAACTTGGATAGTAGCATTCAAAGTGCTTCTGAAACTGAAATAAAATGGTAAAAACTGGAAGAAGGAGGTGATATGTATCGTACGCATCGTCTGTTATGGATTGAGGTGATGTTGAACAGAAATGTTTTGGAAAATTAGTGTCTAGAACATCTGTAGCCTTTAAATGGCGTAGATAGATTGAAAAAAATCTAAAAATAATATCGCAACATTTACATATTTACATACATACGTACAATAGCTGATCCTTAACAGAAAGTGGATAATTAAATGCAAAACTGACAAGAAATATTTTTGGGTTATTGTTTTTTTTTTTTTTTTTTTTTTTTTTTTTGAAAAATGGCTTTGGCAGAGCCAATTAGCCAGACTTGTTTGTGTTGATTGTTAAAATCGACTGAATTTTAATTATTATAGATTGCAGATTCATAGTCAAAATTTTCTTATCAGTTATCAATGTTATTACTAGATTACTACATATGCCTAATATTTTAATATATACATAAATTATGTTTTGATATATTTTTATTTTGTTTTTTTTTTCTTTTGTTTTCTTGTTTTTTGTTTGTTTTGGTTCCTCTTTTTTTTGTTTAATTTTTTTATTTTGTTTTTTTTTTTGTTTTTTGTATTGTTTTTTTCTTTTTTTTTGTTGTTTTTTTTTGTATTTATCTTTTGTTTTTGTTCTATTTCTATTTTCTTAATTCTTTTTTTTTTTTTTTCAAACCATATTAACAGCTTATGACTATATACTATTTACAACTTGTATTTACATATTTTAACATGTTTGTAAATGTAATGAAGAATTTCCATATTATTTGAAAATAGTAAAATATTAAGGTTTATTGGAAAACAACACTTAGAATTTATTAATTCCTTATAAAGTTCGTTTATATTATTCATTTGTAAATCACATTCTAATATAATATGTGTTAGATCGCCTATTTTGCCGCAAGTATAATTGGGAGTATTTGATAAGCCGATTCCATTCATGTAAGATGGCGTAAGAGCATGATTTGCTCTCAGCCGATTAATGGTCTTTATAAAATGTCGATTAGATTCTGTGTAAAACCATCTTCTTGAGGGTATCCTAGTGTTACAATGATAAAAGTTTAAGCCCGTCTTACATTCTCTGTAATGTAAATGCCAATTATTTTTAAGTTTTTGTCTACTAACGGTGTCAATATCTGTCGCTGGAATTAAATTTTTGTTTACTTTTTCTCCAAGCATATATGCTGTTTTAGCTAAATTGTCAACGATCTCATTGCCTTTTATTCCTGAATGGCCCTTGATCCATGTAATGATTACATTTAGTCCTAATTGTATGGTTTCAGAAAGAATTTTTAGAATTTTCAGTTCAATGTGGTTTATATGTTTGGCTGTTTGAATGTTGTTGAATCTGTCGACCACACTTTTACTGTCAGTAAATATAACATAGTTGCTAGACGGCTTCAGTACTACATACTGAAGAGCAAACATTATTGCCATCATTTCTGCTGTGTATATTGAGCATTCACTGGGTAAGCTATACTGGTGATGGTAATTTTTATTTTCGTGGAAAATTGCACAGCCCGTTCCATTTGCATCTTTTGACCCATCAGTAAAAATGTACTGATAGTTTGTCCATTTTTCTTTAATAATTATATCAAACATATTTGGGAGTAAATGTGAGTTTAAGTAACATATTTTAACCTTTTTAGAAAATAGTGTTTTTGCCATTTCACCGTAGTAGGGCGGAATTTGGCTTGTATAGAGAATATCGTTATATTTAATCGTACTTAGATAGCTTTCTACCAATGGTATAGATTTTTTAGTTCTCCAGTATCTATGAGTGAGATCTAAAACTGATAGCTCATTAAGATCTTGCAGGTATTTAAAATTTTTGGACATAATTCGGACTGTAAATTTGTCGCTAAGGAATTGGCGGCGTAAATGCAATGGAGGTTCCACCGCTTCAATTTCCATTATTTGGACTGGAGTGGATTTTAAATAACCTAGGCATAATCTCAGGCATTTATTTTTTTGAACTTCAAGTTTGTTTAGATGTGTATTCGTCGCTGATCCAAATAAATGACAGTTATAGTCGAAAATTGGCCTGATCATGTTACGGTAAAACATCAAAGCAATATTTGGGTCTGCTCCCCAATTTGTTTTACAGAAAGCTCTTAAAATGTTTAATGAGTTTTCTGATTTTTTAACAATTTGATGAATGTGATCTTTCCATAATAATTTTCTGTCTAGATAGGTACCAAGATACTTAATACAGTTTTTTATAGGAAAATTAAATTTTCCCACATTAAGATTGCCTTGTGGAACTCTATGTTTTTGTGAAAAGTAACACACCTCAGTTTTTGTGTTAGAAATTGATAATCCTATTTCTTCATAGTACTGATTTACGATTTCTAATGTGGCTTTCAAATTATCCTCACAGTTACTTAACAATTTTCCTGCTGTATATAAAACAACATCATCAGCATATTGAAGAATTTTTGTATGGTTGGGTATACTAACTTCAAGATCTATGTTGTACAGGATATATAAAATCGGGCTTAAAATACTTCCCTGTGGCAATCCAATATTGGTTAGTCGGGGGTATGAAAATTCCTCATTATTAATTTTTAAAAAAGTTAGTCTGTTAGAATATAAAGATTTTAAAAAGAGGGCAAATGATCTAGAGATTCCAATACACAACATTTTTCGGTAAAGAATGTCTAAATTGACATTATCAAAAGCAGCAGAAATGTCAAGGAACGCAGCTGCTGTAGACTTATTTGACGTAAAATTAAGCTGAATTGAAGTAACTAGAGCTGTAGTTGCATCTTGAGTGGACCTAGACTTGCGAAAACCATATTGGGAACTTGGAAGTATACCATCGTGTTCTAGCCAATGTTCAAATCTATTTTTAATTATTCTCTCAAATGTTTTTAAAAGACATGAAGATAAGGAGATAGGTCGGTAAGAACTTGGATCACGTTCTCGTCTGCAAGGTTTTTTAATCGGAATTATCAGGTACTCTTTCCAACTATTCGGTACTGGTGTCTTATTTGTCCAAATATTGTTGAAAATGTGTACTAGTGAATTTTTATATTCTATAGGTAAGTTGTATAACAGTGAGTATGACACATTGTCAATACCTGGAGAAGTATTATTTCTTTGTTCAAGGGCTCGATGCAATTCCCATAAATGAAAATTTTCGTCAAAATTGTGATTTTGTCTGGGTACCATTTGGATATATTCTTGTACAGTGTCGTCATTTGGAACCCATGCAGGGGCAATTTTTCTATGGAATTCCTGCAACCATCTATCTTCTGGATCAATGGGTACTTTGTTGGCTTGTTTGCGGTTTTTTAAAACAATTAACTTTTCGCCAGACATCTTTTATTGGTGTTCTTGAGTTTAGACTTTCGCAAAATTCAATCCAATTCTTCTTTTTCTTCTGTTTGAAGATTTTCTTTGCAATAGCATCTAGTCGTTTATACTCCATTAGGTTTTGTAGTGTTGGATTCTGTTTATAATTTATAAATGCATGTTTTCTATTTTCAGCTGCTAACTGACAATGATTGTTCCACCATGGTTTCGGAATATGACCGTTGTTTTTTTCTTTATTGGAAGAATGTTTTGGGATAGCGACGTTTGCTGCCTGGTTTATATTTGTTAATAATTCTTCGTAGATTAATGGTATTTTCATTGCTTCCAAAGCACTGGTATATATCACCCAATTGGCTCTGCTAAGGTTCCATATTCTATGTTTTCTACTGGAGGTGCCTTTTGCTGCGGAGAAGTTTTGTGATGACAAAATAATTGGGACATGATTGGATCCATAAGGTTCTTGTAGAGTATTCCAACGAAAATAAGAGGCAATATCTCGGGAACAAATGGTTAAGTCTACAGCAGAAGGTTTATTGGAAATAGCAAGAGTGGGGGACCCGTCGTTTAAATATTCTAAATTACAGTATTCTATAGCGTCTAGAAGATCTTTACCTAATCTATCATCAACTTCGCAGCCCCATGCCAAATTGTGTGCGTTAAAATCGCCTCCAATTATAAATGGTTTTGGTATATTTTCTAAAAAACTGATCCATTGCTGAATTAAAACTTTGTTCCTGGGTTCATTATATAGAGAAATTATATGTAAAGGTTTCTTGAAATGTGCAATTTTTATTGAAATACACTTATATGTAAACGAATACGTATTTTGAAAATTTATTTCTTCATATATTATGTTGGATTTCAAAAGAATGGCACAACCGCCATATCCATCAGGGCGATCAGCTCGAACACAATTAAATTCTTTAAAATTATAATATTTTCCCGGTTTGAACCAGGTTTCAGATAAAAGAGCTATAGTAATGTGGTTCTGATGAAGTAAGTATTCTAAATTCTCTTTATTAGCAACTGCTGAACGACAGTTCCACTGTAAAATATTTATTTTATTTAAGTCTGCGAATTTGATGTTAGATTTTGGTTAAAATGGTTACTAATTATCTGAATTACATCAGCTTTTGAAATATTAAAATTATTATTTTGTTTAATTGAATTAACAATTGTAAGAACCGAATCTAAAATGACATTTATTACAGAAGAATTTAATTCTTCTGACCGTGAATCTGCAATGTTTAAGTTTTTTTGGTAGAATTGACTTTTAAATATTCCCTCAGGATGTTTTGGAGGGGAAACTGTAGATATTATTTCTTTTCTAGCTATATCAGTTGGGTCTGAATTATTTGGTTTCTGCCTTTTATTAGGCCTACTGGTGTTTGTGTGAGGATTAAATATAAATTTAGCAAAATTATTTCCCTGGGAGGAAGTAGAAGGTTGTGAATTTTGTGGAAAATTTGTATCATTGTTGACTGTATTGGTCCTAAGAATACTAGCATATGAATTTTTAGGCACTTGTTTATTTGCATCGTAAAAATTAATGTTTGTTAAACCCATCGTCTCTTTTATTAACTTTTGTCGTGAGAATTCTGGGCATGCGCTTGGATTTGTGGTCAAATGTTTCCCCTTACAACTAAAACATACGTGTTCGAAATCAACTTTTGTACAATCTTTTGAATTATGCGTTTCTTGGCATCTGTTACATCTTGGCTGACTCCTACATTGATTTGCCAAGTGGCCGTATCTAAGACAGTTAAAGCATAACAAAACTTTCTGTTTATATATTTCAACTTCTTTAATAACCTTATTGATTACTATATATTTTGGTAAAGTTTGCGATTTAAAGGTCACAATACAAGACTTAGTAGGTATAATGATAATAAACACTTACCTAGCTTTATGTTAACTGTGGTTATGTTTCCCATATTTTATAAATTACAGTATCATTTCGAGGTTATAAACTTTATTTGCAATAAAAGTCATTATATTATATATTGCAATAAGTCATATAGAAGTGGCTATAGTACCAATCAAAAAAAATATTATGCCACATACATCTTATTATTATTTTTAATAAGACGTTTCGATATGAAAAAGCCGTTTGTCTCACTGACTAATAATACCAGAAAGCAATTGAAATCTGCCTCAAGACGAAATATTTCATAATGTAATAACAATTCTAACGAAATCCGTACAGGCAACATTTCCGCGTGATTTTATTTTCCAGAGCCATGATTACTAGTAAATAAATAAGAGTATTGGGTCTTGAGGGCAAATAAATCATTTTTCAGTTTGACATTCGACATTTCACCTTTAGACGTATTTTGGAATTTTAAGGTAGTGTTTATTTCAGTTTCAACCGTTCCCATATTTTTAGAACACTAAATACCTTTTAGAGTGTACTTTCTAATGTGATGTTATATGTATTGGATACGATTTAGTATTTGTGATATACATGATCTTCCCAGTCTAAAGCTACTTTATTATTTTATGGGTTTTTCGTGTATTCTGGATGAAATTCTATTAACGATCATGCGCTCAAGTATTTTGGGTAGGTGACAGAGCAAAGATATTAGCCGATAGCTGTAGGGATAGTTGGGATCTTTGCGATGTATCGTTCATGCTCATTTATCCTAACACTTCGTGGTCTTGAGGTTTCTCCCATATAAAAATTGTTAAATTCGCAAGGTATTTTATAAATATAGCTCTTTTATCTTGTCATTGGGTTTGGTTTTGAAAAAAATAGACTTAGTTGTTTTGGTTTTATTTATTTACTATCCTTTGTAATTTTAACTTATTAGAAGAATACATAACTTCAACATGCCACAAGAAAACAGTTCAGAAACTCTTGTAACTCATAAGTTAAGTGTATAATGACAGAAGTCTTACGCACTAGTTTTTTTTGCTATACATATTTTTTTCACAATTCTATTTTTTAAATAGCAACTTTGGAACGAATAAAGTTGGGAAGGTATTGGAAAGAAAGTTGCGATTTTAATGTTGAATTTTTAATTCAATATATTGTAGAGTATATTTCTTACTGACTTCCAGATAGCTTGATTTATCTGCGTATTGATATATAACATAGAATATTTTATATCTTAGTATCAACTTTCATTTACATTCAATCAATCAAACAGTCAGATTGTATACAGCTTGATACTATTTAACTTCTTACACCGCGTTACATATATTCTAATGTCAGTTACTCTGATTTAAAGATACCTACAATTCAATCGAATTTTGTAAGAGGCAGAAACTTTATCCACCCCGATCGGAATCCACAACCCATTGAGAAATATCTTGTACTCCACACTTTTTTGTGTTTCTCCGATTTGAAATCGTGTCACTAGTAATCAGTCACGCTATGCGACCGCCTGTCCTTGTCAGTGCCCACTCCACCAATGTAAAAATATTTAAATGTTTTCAATTTGTGCCAGTTGCAGATGTAATTGCACTGTGGGGAAATGTTTCTCTTTTATACTTAATTGTGATATGATTGCTTTTGTTTACAATGAGGTACACGCCGAGGCTTATTTCCTTTTTTTGATAGAAAATATTTGGGTTATGTCTTGAGCCTCTCGAAATGTATAAGAGTTGTTGAGTAATTCTAATATTCAAGCTGTCATGTGCATACGTAGAAATGTTAAGACACTTCTTAATACGTGTTTTGGTCGATAAATATGTGACCAGAAAAAGAAAAGCCTATTTTTTTCGACAAATTAATTTTCAAAATAGTTTCCATTTTATTCTATAGTGGACGTAACTTCCCTCTGGAGTGGACAAAAGCGCATACTAATAACATAAAAAAATGGAGATATAATGAATTGTTCACACTGCAGGGGACTAAGTATTATAAATTCACTCTCAAGGTTCTATGGAAAAATAATAAAGGATAAAATTGAAAAAGAGATGAAACATGTAGAAGAGCAAAATGGCTTTTGTGTAGGCCGATCCTGTATGGATGGCATATTTTCTCTAAACCAGGTTATTGAGAAAAGATTAGCTCACAATCTTCCAACTCATATAATCTTTATAGATAAGATAATAATAAGATAAGATAAGAGAATAAATTCTTCTTCTTCTTCTTCTTCTTTTTTATAAGCAAAATTCTTGTTCAATGTCGATTAATGCCTCTATTGGAGGTTATCACTCCATCTTTTGCGTGGTCGCCCGATACTTCTACCTTTTGGTGATTTGTCCCTCGCTATTCTGACTAATCGGGTCTCTTCCATTCTGTTTATGTGTTCGCTCCATTCCTTTTTTCTGTTCAGTGTCCACTCATTTATTTCTGGTATATTGCATTTTCTTCTGATCTCTTCACTCCTTATTCGATCCCTCAGTGTGTTTCTTGTAATTCTCCTCAGTAAACGCATCTCCGCTGTTTCTAGTAGTTGCTGAGTTTCGGAGGTATCCGGTCTTGTCTCTGAAGTGTATGTCATTATTGGTCTTATTGTTGCTTTGTAGATTCTTGATTTCACGTCGGTATTAATGTGGGGATTGCGCCATATCGTGTTATTAAGACAACCTGCTATTTTATTAGCCTTTTGTACTTGATTTTTCACTTCCTTCTCCACATCTCCGTAGCTAGACAGTGTAATTCCTATTTAATTTGTCTCCATTACTTGCTCAATGCTGATACCGTCGATTTCCAGTTTACATCTAATTGGTTCTTTACTGATTACAGTTGTTTTAGTTTTCTGTGTAGAGATCACCATATTAAAGTCCTTTGCCCTTGTGTTGAATCTATGGGTTAGTCTTTGTAGATCGTCTTCATTGGATGCAATTAGTTCCGCATCATCTGCATAGCAGAGTATTCTGATTTCTTTGTTCCCCATTTTGTATCCTCTTCCTTTATTAATAGTATTGATGATTTCATCCATGATTAGATTGAATAGCGTTGGACTAAGCGAGTCTCCTTGTCTTATTCCATTGCCCATATCTATTGGATCTGTAAGCTGGTCATCTATTCTGACTTCCATATTGTTGTTCTGGTAAATGTTCTCTATTGTTTTTATAACATCTAGTGGAATTTCTCTATCGTAAAGAAGGTGAATTACATCTTTAAGCTTTACTTTATCGAACGCTTTCTTCAGGTCTATTAGACATATGAATGCTGGTCTGTTATACTCTAGTGCTTTCTCGGTAATCTGTTTTATGATGAATACTGCATCTGTGCACGATCTTCCTGTGCGAAAACCCTGCTTTTCATCCGCTGTTCATCCGCTAAGGTAATTCTCTGATTTATTTGGCCTTGCAATATTTTGGTTGTAAGCTTCAAAGTGGTGTTTAATAAGTTGATACCTCTGTAGTTTTCAGGTTGTTTTTTATCTCCTTTTTTGTATAGTAGGATAAGCTCGCTTTTCTTCCACTCTTCAGGTATTTTATTATGTTTGATGATTTTGTTAATTAGTGCTGTTAGCTGTTCTGTTAATGCTTCTCCACCATATTTCAATAATTCATTTGGAATTCCATCTTTACCTGCAGCTTTTGTGTTCTTCAGTTTTTCTAAAGTTTGTTTTACTTCTTGTACGGTTATCTCGACTTTCTCGTTTGTAATGATTTCTGGTGTTTCTGGTTCTAACATCATTTGCTGTTCATCATTATAAAGCTTCTTTAGGTATTCAATCCATGTGTCGTTATCTATGTATTTCGGTTCGATTAAGTCTTTCATCTCTGATCTTTGGCCTCTTATGAAACGCCATATTTCCTTTTGTAGACCGTAAAAGTCGTGTTCCATTTCTTTTGAGAAGCGTTCCCAGTGTTCGTTTTTAATTTTTCTTACTAGTGCTATTGTTTCGTTTCTTATCTTTTTGTAATTGTTGTATTCTTGTGGTGTTTTGTTAGACATGTATCTTAAGTAAGCTTTCTTTTTTTCTTTGCATTTTTCTTTCACTTCTGCGCAGAACCACGGAGTTTTCCGCTTTTGGAAATAATTATTTTTAATAATTTTCCTTTCTCCTACAGCTCTTTTGCTGAATCTAGGATGCTTGCTTTAATTTTCGCCCAGCTTTCTTCGATTTCATCACTTTCTATGATGTGCACGTTGTCGAGTTTATCTTTGACTCTCTTTTGGTATAGAAGTTTTGTTGATTCGTTCTGCAGACTCTCGACTTTTACCTTTGTGCTGTATTCTTCTTTTTTATTTTTATTGTTTTTATTGTTACACATGCGTGTCGTCATTCTGATTTTTCCAAGTATAAGCTTATGGTCGCTTTCTATTTCTGCAGATGTTAGTGCTCTTATGTCCAATACTTGAGAGGGATGTATTACCCTGTTCGTCAGGACAATAGAATAAACAACAACAAAAAAAGTGTACAAGCAGTACAACAGCTTTACAAAAATATGACGATTAACAATAAAACTGGAAACAAATTAATTAAACAAATTCTTTTTAGTAAGGGTGTAAAACCAGGCCGCTGCATAGCACCTACACTCTTCAAAATTGATCTGAATTAAGGTGCTCTCAGTGTAAAGAAGAAAGTGGTGCAATATGGGTATCTCAGTCGTAGACGAGAGATTGTACACACTTTGATGACGACCAAGCCATTCTAGCTGAAGACGAGAGTGATATAGGCTATATGCTTAGAAAACTGAAACAGGAGTATACCAAGTGGGGTCTCACAATTAATGTACAAAAAACCGAGTACTTAACTGCAGGAGAAAAACTAGGAAACCTACAAATGGAAATGGGAATGATAAAAACAAATGAAACCTTCAAATACTTGGCAGTCCAAATCAAAGCAGTCGTTACAGATCGATGAATCAAATCGTCTAAGCCATTTTATCAGATTTGAAAACATATAATAATCCTTACGTACCAAATCTGGGGAATTGAGCGAATGAGACACTACTTTAAAATCCAATTCAACAATTTTAGCAACTACAATTCTGCCTTTGTAGGCAGACCTCCTTATTTGTCAATTTTGGCTGTTTCGATATAATTTTCTTTTTATTTGCTATAATTTTGATATTATTTTAGCTTCGAGGGCTTCTTTATCTTCTGATTCACTTTTCCTCGCGAGTTCTTCTATTTGGCGATCAGTCTCTTACCACTATAACGAAAGATATGGACACCTGTTTACTTCTAGAATAAATACTGCTCGGACGATCGTAGTATTAAATTTCGTCATTTGGCAAAAACTATAACTTCTTCTTCTTCTTCCTCTTTATAAGCAATTCTTCTTGTTCATTGGCGGATTAATACCTCTATGGAAGGTTGTCACTCCATCTTTTGCGTGGTCGTCCGATACTTCTTCTGCCGATTTTTGACTTATTTCTTGCTATTTTGACGACACGGCTCTGCTGCATTCTGCTTATGTGGTTATTCCATTCTTTTTTGTATTTTGTAACCATTCATTTATACACTGTACGATTCATTTTCTTCTAATGTCTTCCCTTCTCTTTCGATATCTCAGCGTATTTCCTGTAATTATTCTCAGTACTCTCATCTCTGCCGTTTCCAGTAGCTGTTGCGTTGTAGCTGTGTCGGGTCTTGTTTCTGAGGCGTATGTCATTATTGGTCTTACTCTGGCTTTATAAATTCATGACTTCATCCATTCAGTGTCAATGTGTCTTTTTCGCCATATGTTATTAATTCGCAGTTATTAATGCATCCTGCCAGTCTATTTGCTTTTTGTATTTGAGCTCTCACTACTTGGTTCAGGTCTCCAGAGCTAGACAGTGTAATTCCCAGGTATTTTATTTCCATTACTTGTTCAATACTGATGCCATCAATTTATATTTTACATCTGGTTGGTTCTTTGCTGACTACTACTATTGTTTTAGTTTTTTGAGATGAGATTGTCATATTAAATTCTTTTGCTCTTATGTTAAATCTGTGGACCAGTCTTTGCAGACTATATTCATCTTAGGCTATCAATATTGTGTCGTCTGCGTAACAGAGTATTTTGATTTCTTTATTTCCCATTCTGTATCCTTCTCCTTTGTTAACGGTTTTGATGATTTCATCCATGATTAAATTAAAGAGCATGGGGCTCAATGAATCCCCTTGTCTTACGCTGCTAGTACGCTACCTATTTCTATAGGTTTTGTAAGTTGTCCATCTATTCTGACTTCCATTTTGTTGTTTTGGAAGATGTTTTACGGACTACATCTTTGAGTCTTGCTCTGTCAAACGCTTTCTTTAGGTCAATCAGGCACTGAAATGCTGGTCTATTATACTCTAGCGATTTCTCAGTAATTTGGTTTATAACGAATATTGCATCTGTACATGATCTTTCACTACGAAAACGCTGATGTTCATCTGCTAAACTTATCCTCTGATTTATTAGCAATTTTAGTTGTAAGTTTTAGCGTAGTATTTAACAAGTTTATACCTTTGTAGTTTTCTGGCTGTTTTTATCTCATTTTTTGAATAGTACTTATATAGTAGTAGTTTATAATTTTATTTATTAATGTTGTTATTTGTTCTGTCATTGCTGCTCCACCATTCAGTAACTCGTTTGGTATCCCGTCTTTACCTGCTGCTTTTCTGTTCTTCGGGTTTTCAAGTATTTTCTGAACTTCCTGTACATTTATATTAAGTTCTTTATTTGTGGTGTTTCCGGTTCTAGCGTCGTTTGTTTTTCCTCTGCATATACCTTTTTTTAACTATAACTATATAATTGAAAAAAATTTTCAATTTCTAATTTAACTGAACTGCCACCGTGCTTCGGAGGGCACGTAAAGCCGTCGGTCCCGGCTACAAAACGTAACTAGTCGTTAAGTCATGTTAGGGGCGCTTTCGCGACCTGAAAGCCCTAACACTAGACATTGGCCAAAAGGTTACACGAATTTTACTTTACTTTAACTATAACGAATAAAACTATAACGAATAAAACAAAACTACACCTTTATGATGTTAAAAGGTCTTGTTAGAAGCTCACTCATAAGTGTAAATCCGGGATCCAACGGCGCGTGGAGTGGCAGTCCTCGCACCAAACTTGCCAGTTCACACGTTGTGGAATGAGATAGACTTGGCCATTTTCAGTCAGTTCCGAGAATCCCGTCATTTGTCGGTAAATCAACGCGGTTCAAGTGAGCTCGGACGTTGGCGCTCAACAAATATATAACTCACGCGCCGTGGGAATCGCCCAACCGTATTTGGACGCGCCAACCTTAAGGCCTGCGGTAAGGCGACTGGGCGAATAGAAAACTGTGGAAACTAACACAGTTGTAACGAAGATTTCTCCGAATTAATTTATGTTATGAACAATACTCATAAACTAGTTTCATTTTGATGAAACATTTTGTTTGCAGTTTGGAGTCGAATTCAAGTGAATTGATTGTCGTTTAATAATTTTATAATTATGACAATGTTCTTGTAGAAGATAGACTTTGTTCAGCTTTAAATAATATAATACAACAAACTGTTGTAACTTTTAAATCCTAGTCAAGTTTCATAAAAATTTTAATAAAAGTTTGATTAAAATTTCGGTGTATTTTAAGTACTTCAATTTGTTACATTAATAATACGTTTTCCAATAATTAGTTCCTTTTATATGTCGCAACAAGTACTCATTAAACCGAAAAACAAAACTTTCTCCCATTTAAAGCATATTTATATCCACCAAAATATTTTCTTTTGTTGCTGCTCACTCTTAACCGGGTACTTAAAAGATTTTTTTCTGTCACCATTTTTATGACACATTTATGAAAGTTATTCATAAAGGTTTGGAAATAAAACGTCTGGTCGCTTTCCGGTGAAAGCTCGTCGGTCTTTTCCAAATGAACAATTCCAAAATTAGGACAGACACGTGCTTGGTTACAAAATCAGAAAGATGCGGTTTTTATAGTCTCTTATTCCCAGAACAACAATACTTTCTTGTGCACACCGTGACGAAACCAAAGGCTTAAGAGACAGCCAGTGGGGGAGTGAGATATTGGGTTATTTTAAGGCAAATATAAATATTACAAACTAAATAAGTTACATGTTACCACTTACAAATCGTTATATACCATCGAAACAAACCTTATTAGAGCCGGCTGTGAAATTAAGTTTTACTTAACAGTCCGCAATTTAGCCGTCTATTGAATTTTACTTGACATGACAGTCATGATTTGATGAAAAACAAAATAATGAATGGCAATAGTATGTAGTTCCAAAATACACGACTGATTTTCGTCAGTATGAATTAGTTTTTGAATAAATATGGAGTACATAGGTGCATTAACCCATAAATTCGCAAATTATGAGTTAATAAAAGTACGTTGGACAAATTAGGGACGAATTTTTCGAGTTAATAGTACAAAACTGAATTGTTTTATTAAAAAATGTACTTATTTCTTAATATAGTTAAAGTAAGTGAATCGGTGTAAACAAAAACGGTCTAAGTCATGAAAACCATTTTTATGGAAAACTGGAAAAAACTGTATAACTCTGTTTTAGTTATTTAAATAAATACCAAAAAGTTTGGGAGCGTTTTTGACACTTTTAAATGTAATATTAGATATTCCTGAGTACAAAATAATATATATATATATATATATATATATATATATATATATATATATATATATATATATATATATATATGATGTAAATATTCAAGTTTTGTCGACTTAGAACTGTTTTGTGTACATTTATAAAATCAATGTGAACAAATTTAATCAAAATGAACAAAAAACGTTCATTTTGATTAAAAACAATATAAACAAATACAATTACCTAAACAAATACAATTTTAAGTAAAAATTTTAAATACAAACATTCAGTAATTTTTTTAATGCTTCAGAATGTCATGTTTCTTCCTATTGGATGTCATGTTCATCTTCTCCAGCATTGAAATTATCAGTTGTTGGCCACTCCATTAATTCGTAATAAAAATGTCTGACACTATCAGGTATATAGGATAACATCTTACCAATATCTTAGAGCTTCAGTTTTAAGTTGTACTTTACCGGATGGATAACAAAGTATTGTCAGAAATTCAACTGATTGATTGCTGACTTGAGAAAGTTTATAGGTTTGTTCCGATAACCCATCAATAAACTGTATAACTCTGTTACAAACAATCACACCTTTAGCTGTTCCATAAGTAAAGTGCATTAAGGAACTAATGCCAAAAGATATCTTATCCTTAGCAGGAACACTTTTTCGTCTTGTTTCCTTAGAAATGCACGTCTTTTTATAGGTTGGCCACCAATGTTGAAAATATTGTATATTTTCTGTGCTAACTTCTGTGACTGTAAACTTATCTGCCCTAATACACGAACTAATGATAATTTCGGTTATTTGGCGTAAGGTGTATACCCTATCATGTCTTTTTAGTTTACACTTGATGATTGAAAAATTCCTATCATAAGAAAGGTAGGAGTGTCTCTGATGGGATCTATCTAATTAGCCTTCTTCGGTCCATCTTTGGGCATAGGCCTCCCCAATCCTTTTCCATTCTTCTCTGTCTGTCGCTACAGTTATCCATCTAGAGCCCACGTGCTTCTTGACATCATCTGCCCATCTCATTTGGGGCCTTCCTCTGCTTCGTTTATATTCCCACGGTCTCCAACTTATAAGAATTTTGTTCCATCGGTCTTCTTTTTGTCTTATATTGTGTCCGGCAAATATCCATTTCAATTTTGCAACTTCTTGTCTAACATACCTCACTTTTGTTTTCTCTCTTATTCACTCGTTTCTCTTATCCATTTAAGGCTGTTTTCGCAGTTATAGCATACTGCGATTTGAAGTGGGCATATCACTTACTTTTCTACACTGCTATGTCAGACCCTACGTGACTTCCTAATAGTTTGGATGTTTGTTCAGTGGCGCCGGCCCACGGGTTGTTTAAAATAAATGCATTATTCTCCATTCAAATTAGTTTTGTCGGAATACTTTTTTTTAGAAATGATCGTAGATAATGTTTTAAAAATAATTAATCACATTTTTAATTTATATGTCTTAGCTAAACGTAGTATTAAATAAAAATTTGTGAAACGTGACTGCAAAAAACACCATGGTGTTTATTTATAATAAATTTAAATTTTGTTATATTAATATTAATATATAATTAATATTTTGTTAATATTTGTTAGAGAAAACTGATATTAGCGTAGTAAAAATTAAACAAAAAATATTTTTATTTATCTATAAAAAATTGGTACCTGCGAAACCATCATAATAGTAAATGTATTTATCTGGCAAGTATTTCGAGGCGACGCACTGCGAGGAAAAAGTTCTCTGAATGGAATATACATTATTTTAATATATTTATAGGTTGCAGTTACATAAGAAAAGTATCCAATTGATGAATAAAACACAAATCGTGGATAGTTATTTCATCATATCAGTGGCATTTCAGCTCGTCACGAGCCAAAGGCTTCTTCAGAACAATCTTCCATTCGCCCCTGCCTCTGGCAACTTTCTTAATGCTTTAACTCCGATGGATTTTAGATCATCCTCTATGTTATCTTGATACCTAAGTTTTGGTCTTCCTCTGGATCGTCTTCCCACTGGTCCTCTTCGGTCGAAATTTTTTCTGATCGTTTCATCTTCATCTCGCCTAATTACATGTCCTATCAATCAAAGGCGTACTAATTTAATAAATTTTACAACGTCAGGTACTACACCTGAAGAAGTATCGTAGTTTACTTTATACGATCTTTTTGACCAAGCACCATCAGCTATAACGGTTATTAACCCATTTCCGTCGGAATCTACTTCACCAATTTCTTTGGCCAAAGCTATCCTCCCGTCCAGCCTCTTCTAAGGAATCACAAAGTGTTTGGCCGATGATATCTGCAACTGTTTCCGTATGTTTTGCATACTGCCTGTAGGAAATCACAGGTATATTTAATGCAGCGTGCTGCTGCTGTATGTCTGAATAACCAGAACCATTCAAGTTCAGTGAATTGTTACCAGAATCCTATGTTGCTATCTCCTTTTCAATATTCCACATTTGACATTTAAAAGTCAATGTACTTATCAATCCGTCCATTTTTTCTTTGATAATCTCCATATTAGAAAAGTTGCATGAAAATGGAGAATGATTATTCAAACCTTGAATAGATATATATATATATATATATATATATATATATATATATATATATATATATGTATATATATACATATATATATATATATATATATATATATATATATATATATATATATATATATATATATAAGTTAAATAAAAGCTTTTAAAAACGGTTGTAATATAAATAATAAATACTAAAGCACTGCAATTGCTCTCCTTTTCCTTGACATAGGACGTTTACTGGGACTCATTTTTTATCTTGTCTCTTATAACTTATATCACTAACCTAATGTAATACTTAAAAATACGCGTAAACTAAAGAACTTTTAACTTATACCACTAAACTAATAATATATTACTTAACATACACGTAAACTAAATAATTTCAATGTTTTCAAAATAAATAAGAATACTGTAAACTGTAAAAACTAAGCAAGTTGATAAAGAAAATACAAGAATGAAAGAACTAAAATGGATTCTAATTCAAGCGAACTAACTGACCGTACCCATAGAGAAATAAAAATAAGACCGTACCGTACGCTCATGTGATTTGACGTCACTAATGCGATAACGATCAAGCTCAGCGACAATGATGAGGAACACGTTTCACTATTAGATTTCAGTATTTTTTAGCAATTTTCTTCAAAGTTTGAATACGCTTTTCTCGATTATTACTGGACACAGAAAGGTGAAAAAATAATCAACGATTACAGAAAAAAAAAAATCTTTCAACTGATGGGCGTGAAAAGTTTGGTTATAATAGAACGTTAAACAGTATAATCCAATTTTTCAACAGAAAATTCAAAAAAATAAAAAAAGTAAAACCATCAGTTTAAAGGCAACATAATTTCGTATAACATGTCCAAATTTCGAGACATTTCGTCGGTAAATAACAGAGAAAAAATTTTGGTGCACCGATAAAACAGCCTTATGTGCAACATTTGTCTTTCCATTGCTCTTTGGGTTTTTATGATTTTGTCCATGTTTGCTTTTGTAGATGTCCACGTTTGGGAACCATAAGTAAGAACAGGGAGTATGCATTGATTATATACTTTGCTTAGCTTAGTTTGCGTAGCTTAGTTTGCCAAATGCCGCCCATGCCAGTCTAACTTCTGATGGGATAACACTACACAATTCGATTGAACCGACCACTGTTGGTAAGGGCTAAAAACACTATGTTTAATATATGGTTCTTATTTAACCTCCACGGTTATCCGAATAAATGTGAACTTCCGTAAACTGATGAGGAGCAGAGTTTAAATAATTATATACAAAGGAACAAACCTCATCTAGACTTTTCTGGCGGTCCCTTCATGGTACAGATAAATCTGAGACTTACCACTTTTTACATCATGAACGCAAAACACATTTACCGTTAGTTAAATAGTAGCCTCAAATAGAAGGTTTCATGTACTGGAATCATGGGCAGGGCATTTTGCATATAATCAAAAGCTATTACCAGCACATGGGGTACTTTCGCTTTTGTTTCTTGATTATTTTCTCTTTTTTATCTACGCTTGTGAATCATCAATTCAGCAGCAACGTTTCTTTATGCTGCATCACTAAGATGAGGACTTCTTAATTTTCAATTTAGTTCTTCACAAGTGCAGCATGAATCAATCAAAGTTGTCCTTGAAAAATCGTAAGAAAAACTCATAGCTGCATTTTGATTCAGGGTTTTTGATTCTCTTTAAACATATTGTATAAAATTATAACATTCAGTCCTGCGTCCAAATATTTTATAGTCTTTCCCGCATATTTACTTTCTTTTAATGGACAACTTTCAATATGTTGTCTTATTAGTAACCTGGTATGACCACTGATTGCATTAGTGCCCATTTTTTCTCACGAAGACTGTTGGGAGTTTTATCCATTAATAATAATGAACGTACCCTTCTAATATGACTTATTTTAATGCCACATAGCGACTTTTATATGGCATTAATGCTTCTAAACATACCTTTTCTCTGGTTTCACCCACTAAATAAACAATATGAGCAGCTCTCGCTTCTGCACCCTTTTTTCTGGGTCTATGGGATTTTACATTGTTGCAGGTAATCAATGATTGTAAAAAAATATCCTGCTCATTATTAGTTTCGAGTCTTCTCAAATGAACGAATATCTCTTCAGCTTGATTGTGCAAGCGGTCTGTATACTTATGTTTACATCTGAAATAAAACAGTCTCGATGAAATAAACCTTAGTTTATTAAATAAAAAATATAATTGAAACAATGCCAACCTAGGCTATATTAATTGAACGTTATTTTAATACCAATGTCATACGTCTATGCTTTCTACCAAGGACAACTTTGATGATTCTAATTGAGTAATAGTATTTTAAAGCAAATCAAAATTTGATGTAATGAATGAAAGTTTCTACTGAAGAACGTTGTTTTTAAAAATTTGTTTTAAAAAATATTTTTTAAATCTACGAAATAATCTGAATAGAAAAAAGCGGTTTCCAACCATATTACCCATCGTGTTGGAATGGGTTCTGGTGGAAGTGGAATACTTGGAAGCATGTCTTTATAAAGTATGTATTAAAGTCCTTCCATACTACATAAAATCATAATTATTACATATGGTTGAACTCGTATTGAATAGGAGATTCCAATAATGACTGAATATATTGGGCGATGAATTTGAAGAACCAAAGTTACTAATAATATAAGAAAACGGCAAATCTGGCAACATTGCAAATATCAAATATCCATGTACCCTTGAAGATTTGTGGCTCGCTAACAAAGATGGAACCGACGTAGCCCGATACTGGGCCGAAATTTTATGAATGACATGTCCGGACACGATAAAGTAAGTATGTAAGTTCGTATTACCAAATAGGTGTACCTCAAATTTTGTAAAATTATGACTAGCAATTTACGAGATAATTAGTTTTTCTAGACTTTTGGGCCAATCTCTATATAATAACTATAGTTAGAAACTATTTCTTTATAATCTTCAACTAAAGGCATCAATAGAAGAAATTCCGTTCAAGTAACTGCACGATTATTGTATGGCAGCTACCAATATTTTTTAGCAATAGTTAAAAAATTAATTTTATTATAAAATATACATAAATACGTATTAGTATTATGTATATTAAAATTTAATTATATTATTTTCGTTTTATTAACGTTAATTAGAAAAATAAATCCCTAGATATTTGCAATTATGCAATTGTGCATTTTGCATATTGGTTTAAGTCTAATTTTTCTAACGCTCTTGGGAGTCGAATGCAACAAGTTTTTTTTGATGTGATTGATTTGATTTGATTTTAAGAAGAAAAAAAATAATAATTTTACAAAATTCACAGGCTTACCGAATTATAAGATTTTAAATTTTTGAAATGGATTTGAAAGCTTGTTTGTTTTTTTAAAGTAAAGAATTTTCTACAGTGGCGTTTTGATGTAATTTTCACACGTTTTTTGTTTTTCAAGAATTTTCAGTTTCATGCACTGAAAATATTTTTTCCAATTGTCACTATTCATTTCCATCGTAGATATGATGCTTTTCTAGAAATTCAGGATAAATAGTTAAAAAGTTGCTCGATTTTTTGTTTCCTGATTTTTGAGCAAAATGTTTCCTGATTTTGTTACCAGTTTTCACTAAACCATATGGAAATTCTATTTTTCACCTATTTTTTAGCTATAGTAATTATATCGAATTTCTAGTTATAACCAACAACGTTCCGGATACATTCCTACAAAAACGTAAGTTCTGGCCCATTACAACCAACCCTAAACAGATCCCGTCTAAGTTGTTTGTACTTTTAGACATCTAATATTAATTCAATTCCATATTTTTATGTTACAGTAATTCATGCACTCGTAATTGATGATGACATTTTAACCAGAGTCCATTATATAATTAAGTGCCAACTTCCCTAAGAAAATACACGACTTCTTCTAGCCTAACATGGTTTTTAACTTAAAAGAGATGTCGTTTAGTTAACTTCCCATTTGTATAAAGTGACAAACCGTTGAAATAATCCATTATCGCTTAAGCAACTCGCCAGTTTGGTAACAATGGTCAAATTAATATGCGTAGGTATATCGATTTCTTTTTCTTCAACAGAGAAAGTACTTGATATTTGGTGCGTTTGTAGTGTTTAATTCGGTGCTTTGATGAAGGAGGAGAGGAAATTGATGTCTTACCATTTGATTATGTAAGCTCTAAGCAAAATTTTATTGTTTTTTATTCTATGGTTAGTTTATGATAAAGAAAACGATAATTATTGAACTACGGCTAGTATCTATTGTTCTGCATATGCTTCCTTGTGACATATCAATGTTTATCAAATGTATTTTTAACTTGGGAATTGGTACTTGTCATAATGTACTCTAGGAAAGCTGATCTAATTGCTCTAGTGTTGACCCACTTATAGTAAAAAAATTGTAATTATCTCACTTCTATTTTTCAATGTAGTTTTTAATGCTTTTCTAAAGAACGGTTGTTCAACATTTGAAAGCCACTGATTTATTGCACAAAAAAAATCGTTTATCACGCAAGTATTCTTTAAGTTGTGAAAAAGTCGATAATCGCTGGGGACCAAATTTGTAGAATATGGTGGATGTATACGAATTTGAAGGTTGCTTGAGCGATTACAAATGTTCACTGTAGTGAAAGAACTGTGCTTGAGTGCATTATCCCGATTCACGATAAAACCTTTACTCAACTTACTCCTATCTTTTCTTTTATGTCGTCACATAATTTTGGAATTAAGTTGACTCAATTAGCGGTAGCGGATAGCATTCGATAACACTAGGATCTCGATAGAGGACAGGCTGCTACGGGGAGTTGACTGACATTCTCTTATATCCAAGTCTTTAGAGGAGGCCAGATCCCCAACCTATCTTTCCCTTATTTTCCAGTCCTTACAACATCCCGTTATATCCCGTACCAACCCGCACAGAACAGCGTGGTAGTGAAATGACTCATCTCAAATAGCATCGGAGGGTGTAAAGAATAAACGAGACAGACACGGCTATCATAGACAACGAACATTGCATATCGCCACTTATAACGTAAGAACGCTTGTAACTCAAGAGAAGCTCATTGAGTTGCAGGAAGAACAGGAAGAACTTAACTGCATAAAATGGGATGTATTGGGACTTTCTGAAATACAAAGAAAAGAGAGAAAACCAATTAGTTTTAAGTCAGGACATCTACTGTATTCCATTGGAGAAAACCATAAGGCAATTGGCGGCGTAGGCTTAAATGTAAAATTATAAAAATAGAGAGTGTACGCCCAAGAGTTGTGTACCCCATATTAAAACTGAACTCTATTAAAATTATCCAAGTGTATGCACCCACGACAAACCACAGCAATGAAGAGATCTAAAACTTTTATGATCATATATATAGAGCTATGGAAAAAGAAACCACCTAATCTCAATGGGCAATTTAAACGCTAAACTTGGATTTAAAGAAGATAACGCAGAAGAGGCTATGGTCAGCGAAACGATAGAAGAGGTATGCTACTAATTTTTTGTTGTATTAATAACTTTGATAATCCAGAAGAGGTCGAAGCACTTAGATATATGATTATAGATAGTGATTCGAGCGATGAGGGAAATTTCATAGACGACAGTGACGTTGACAAAGTGGAAGCTACGTTATAGGCTTTATGGAGCATTTTAGAGAAAAAAAGGTTAAAAATAAAAATAGTAATTCATTCTGTCTTGAAAATAGTATAAAACTCAATTACACCAAAACTAAGACCATATTTAATTAAAATCTTTATTTTTAAAGCTACTGGAAATGAATTCATGTTAAAATTATTAAATTAGAAACTGAACTCATATGAAGTTCTTGGATACCTTATAACGAAGTAAATGTTGAGATTTTTACTTCTATAATGATTTCATTTGTACACCGTTTTTAGAATAAAGCCCAGTGTAGATTTAAATAATATAAATAAATATAAACGCATATGTCGAAGATACTCGCGATCTAGTTCCTTTCGTGTCTCGTCCACATTACTTGACACTCTAAATATTGTTAGCTTCCTGTTTCCATTGGCTGCGATCCTGTCATATGTACGGCTTCATGTACGGATTTTCCCACCAGAGCCTTCATTTGGTCTGCCCATCGTGTTGAATTTGTTGCCCATGTTCTTCTAGCCATGCGGCCGAAGTAATTTAGGTATGTTGGGTTTACTTTTTTAATAGCCTGTCTTTTATATGAGGCGCTTCCAGAATTGAGAGTTTGGTTCCATGTTCTGTCCAGGACACGCGTAGAATTTTTCTATAGACCCACATTTCGAAGGCTTCGATCTTACTCCTACCGATTTGAGCTTAGTATTCCTTGTTATTGTTCGGTCTTTCCATATTTTAATTAATTTAGCTGTTGCGTTTCGGACCAATGCTAGTCTACGGTTAATTTCTGAGGAGCAATCGCTTGTTGGTTATCAGAGAACCTAAGTAAACAAAGTTTTCGTCGCCACTTGGTGTGTGTGCGGTAGATTATTATTTGCTCGTGTCTTCGATCATTATTTTTGTTTTTACGGTGTTGATCTGAAGTCCACATTCTTTTGTCTGGCTTAGTTGTTCGGTGATGGTAATCATTTCGGCTTCATTCGCTGCTAGTGTAAGTGTGTCATCTACGTATCGCAGGTTACTGATTTTTCTGCCTCTTCCATAGTGGTTCCTTCACCCCATTCGTGTAGTATTTTTCTCATTATATATTCAGAATGTATATTGTATATATGTATATATATATATATATATATATATATATATATATATATATATATATATATATATATATATATATATATACTTATTGTCCATGATACTCCAGAGAGGATCCCATTTTACTGAATCGAAAGCAATTGTGTAATCTACGAAACAGAGCATCATTGTTGTTGTATTCCCTCGCTTTTTCTATTATCTGTCTGGTGTTCAGTATCTGCTCCCACGTTTCTTTTCCTGTTACGAGTATGCATTTTTTCTTTTTTCTCAGGATTTTGCTTATGTGTGGAATAAGATCAAAGGTTTTATATTGCCTGCAAATGGTTAGTGGTCCTTTTTTATGGATAGGGATTTAACTTTGATTCGTACTACTCATTAGGCCATTCACCTGTGATCCATATCATGTTGCACATATCCAGTATTAAATCTACGTCAATTTCGCCCATTGCTTTTAGAGTCTCCGCTGGTATGCCATCGATAACTGAGAATTTTTTGTTTAGTAGTTGATCTCTACTTCTACTATCTAGTTGAAGATAGAGCTTTCTCTACTTTTGCTCGTAGAATGATTGGTTCTGTTTTGTTTGGTTGTGTTCTAATTTGATCCATTTTTTAAAGTGTCTTTGTACAATTCTGAGCACCAGTTTTTCCAAGTCTCTGCACTACTCTCTATGTCGGTCTTACTTCTCCGTTATGGTCTTGAATGGCTTGAAGTTGTGGGTTTAACTCTCGGGCCGAATTTTTAACTTTTTTTTGACTTTCATCGTGGTTTGCATGTAGCTCCAGTTCCTAACACATGTTACTTATATGGTTGTTTTATCTCTGGTGCACATACATTTTATTTTCCTACTTAGCTCCGCTATATCTTGGGTTTTATGCAGTGTGCACTCTTTTTTCTCTCAATGCATCCAGCTTTATTCCATTCCATGTTTTATTTATGTCTTCGTAACCCTTAGCTATTTTGTCTGATGTATTTTTCTAGTTGTGTGTGATTTGAGCCTGCAGTTGATTTTTAGCAGTTTATAATCTGTCCAACAGTATGCTCCAGACATAGCTTTTACATTTATTACTCAGGTTTTCAATATTTTCCGCACGAGTCTGTAATCGATTTGATTTTTGTGTTCTTTGTTTGAACTAGTCCATGTTGAGACATTATTCGTCTTGAGACATTATCCATAATGAAACTGTCGAAGACATTATCCTCTGTTGTTTCTAATGCCTAAGCCAAATGATCAGAAACTATCTCCCAAATGTGGTTCATTTTCAGTTTTTCCCACCTTGGCGTTAAAGTCTCCAATAACTTGCACTAAAACCTTAATATGATGTGGGAAAAAACTTAAGTTAAACCGTTGATTGAATATCCAAAGTTAAACATTTTTACATGGTGGATTTCTTTTTTTAGGATCCTTTCGAGTAAGATTTATTCTAGATCTTCATACTTTTCATTCTATTCATAATTTTCACTGTTTTTGTGTGCATGGATTTATGCGCCGACGAAATTCTAAATTTTGAAATTAAGTTTTTGGTATCTACGTTGTTCGTTTGTAGGTTTTACTTTGGTTTCATACACACATTAGCTGCTAGTCTCCATTTGATTTAATCTTCAAATAACTTTCCGAATGTCATCATATTCCAATTTAGAAAAACATTTATCAAATGTAAATATGGGAGGGCAAAACAAGACATATTTCTTGTAATCAATCAATTGTAATGCCTTTACCTGTTATATACAGTAATAGTCGAGAAACTATTCTCTTGTCGGATATGCTTTTGCAATGAACCCAATGGTACTTTTACAAAGGGTCGACAGTAAGCTGTCAAATAACAATTTGAAAGATATACGGTGCACACCTATCCGATATAAATCTAAATGTATACCAACAAAGTCAGCAGGGTACCATTTAATAGTCCTTTTGTAACTTTATTGCTAGACGATTGCGATAGAGCAATGCTCATTGAAGCGTGCAGGAATAGGACAGGTCACTTGCGCCTTTTTTGTCGGAAATTTACACCTTTACGATGCTGTAAATCACCCATTTGTATAAATGGATTTGTCTTGTGACATATTTGGAAAATAATTGGAACAGGTATTTTGTATGTTTAAAAGCATTGTGATAAAATATTTATAGGTGCAATAAAGGTGTAACAGTAATATTTCTTTTTTTGTTGCGATAAAGTGCTAATGTGGGTAACATCGGAGCAGGGGCCTTACATTTTCTACCTGGAGAAGTTGAATTTGAAAAGTACGCCAGGAAACTTACATTTATATAACAAATAGAGATAAAAGGGGTCGACTGAGAATGAGGTAGTGGGAAACAAAATAAAAATTGAAAGAGACAGGCAGTGGATAGAGAAAACTGATTTTAGATACGAAAATTATTAGATAACTATGTAGCCTAAAGAACACGCAAGTATTTTTTGTCAGCATGTTTTCCACTTACACACATATGTTTTTAATATGACTATTTTTAAATCTTCTGTATCTGAATTTCCCACGATTATTTATATTTGCGTCTCTGTAACTCTGTATCTTCTTCTTCACGTGCCATATCAGAATTATCCGACGTTGTCCATCAATACTGCCAAAGCTTCTCGATCTTCTGCCATATGGAATGCTTGTCCTGTTTTTGATATCTGTTTTCAAGCAAGAAACCAAGAAATCTGTTATCTTCCTACACCTTTACGGCCTTCTATTTTGCATTTAAGGATCAGTTGTAGTAGTAGATAAAACATTTTCAGGCGTTTAACAGTCTTTAGCAATTCTCTATGTTGTTTACTAGCCTTAGAGCTTCCTAATTAGTTTTTCTTGCTGACCAAGGTGTCTTCAGCATCCGATGCTTATTGCAAAGAAATCTCTTTATTTGTATAAAAGTAGTTTTAGTAATTGCTATTCTACGTTTTATTTTCATGTCTGGATCTAGTTAGTCGGTTCCCAAATATGTAATTTTGTGAACTTTTCCAACTTTGACTTCATTTAATTGAAGTTCTGTACCTGGATGTTGGTTAGTTCGTAAGACTAAAAATTTGGTTTTGTTTGAGTTTATTTTAATACCCATTTCCTCTCCTACTTCGTGAATACGATCAAGCACAATTTGGAAACCTTCAATATTTTCTAACAGAATTACTGTATCATTCGACTATCCAGTCACATTAAGTAGTTCCCTAGAACCCTAGTCCCCTAAGAAAAAATAATTACCTTTAAAATGGTCTACTGTAAAAGACACTAGAACTAACATTAAGCAAGACACGGTTCTTCAAAATTTTCTATTTTTAACGATTTTTGCTATTTAAGGCAACTGCAAAAATTGCACTCATATTCTTTAAAACCCATTTTAATTTTTGTCGATAAGACACTTTAGAAAGCTATCGAATTTTTACGGTCGAGTTGATAGAAATTTTATTTAAAAAAAATTATTAAACACATTTAAAATCGCCGGTCACTTCAAGCGTTGTTTCTGAGAGAACGGTTCATTCTACAGAAACAGTGCTAATAAATATTTTTGTTTGAGATTATCTCAGCGACATTTCTTGTTTGAAACATTTTTTTCTACAAATTCTTGGGAAATCGATGTTTTCCGTTTCCCCACCCCCTACGATGGCTGGTTTTAGGGGTAGCCCGAGGGTAGAAGTGGCAAACTTTTTTGTATATTTTTTGTGATCTCAAAATTGATATTAACAGCAAAATTCAGCTTTTTCGTATGATTTTTAGAGGTTCAGTGGCATTTTCGTCTTTGACGACTTCCACTAGAGTATTCTTTCCTTGTACATTTAGGTATCAACAAATCGTTGCAAGTATTACAATTTGACGAATCATATCTTGGTTACCGTTAGTCCTATTTTAGAATATTTTACAATTCTTCTTCTTCTTAAGGTGCCGTGCATTTCTGCGTAGGCGTCCACCGTACATCGTCTTATCAGGTGAGATGTTAAATATTCTGGATTAAATAATTCTGTTTTTAGCAGCATTGCGAAGCATTTCATAGCTGTGGATTCCTGTCCATTGTCGAATATTGCGCAGCCATGACATTTTTTTACGTCCGAGACCTCTCCTACCCTCTATCTTCCCTTCGAGTATCAGTTGCTGAAAAGTGTATCGTTCTCCTCTATAATGTGCCCCAAGTATGCAGTCTTCTTACTTTTTACATAATTAAAAAGTTCCCTATCCTGTAAGCCCGCTCTTCTGAGTACTTCCTCATTTCTGACTCTGTCCGTCCATGATATTCTGAGCATTCGACGCAGGCACCACATTTCAAACACTTCAAGTTTGTTAATGGAACTGGCCTTTAACGTCCATGCTTCCATTCCGTACAGGAGAACAGGCCACACGTAACACTTAAGCATCTTGTATCGGAGGTTGAAGTCCAATTTGCGATCAGTCAGAAACTTACGAAGCCTCAAAAAAGCATTTCTGGCTTGTTCAACTCTGCTCTTTATTTCATTCTCGGGGTCCCAACCCTCATTCAGCAAACATCCCAAGTATTTGAATTTCCTGACTTGTTCGATTTCTTCTCCAGTAACATATATCTTTGCGTTGGGGTAATGATTTCTACTTATAATCATTGATTTTGTCTTCTTGATATTTATTTTCAAACCCCGAGCTTCACTTGCAAGAGTTAGATCATTTAAAAGGCATTGAAGATCTTCGATGTTATCTGCCACTATGGCTGTATCATCGGCATACCTGATGTTATTAATAAATATGCCGTTAACTTTAATACCCTTATTAGAGTCTTCCACTGCTTCTGCGAAGGCTTTTTCTACGTATAAATTGAACAGCATTGGGAACAGTATACAACCTTGCCTTACTCCTTTTTTAATGGAGAAATCTTCTGTTTCGTTGGAATTTTGAAGACGTACTGTTGCTGTCTGATTCCAATCCAGATTGGCGATGATAATTTTACAATTAACGATTTTAAAGTACAGGAAATAAACTTTATTTTTTATTTAGGTAATGCATATACGGTAACTATGAGATGAAAAGAAAAATAAGTAGAAGCTGCGATCTAGTAGATAGAAACCAACTTGGGCAATATAAAAAGATATACAAAGACCTATTGAAGGAACAACTTACCCAAAAATTAGACAGTGATAAAAAAGATATAGACGAGGTGGACAACATGCTTGCAGCAGCAATGGTTATATCAGGAAAAGAAATAGCAAAAAAGGATCTAAAAAAAAGAACAACTATATATCAACAGAAACAAAGAAGCTTATGGATAAAAGAAGGAAGGTGAACGAAGGAGGCAAAAGGAAATCTATAGAATATGTAGAAATCAATAAAACAATAGGCAGAATGATAAAAGAAAATAAGAGAAAAGAACAAGAAATAAAAATAGAAGAAGTAATACAGAACAACAAAAATATGAAATGCTTAAGGCCGAAATTAGGTACGTTTGAAATAAACAAAATAAAAGATGTAAATGGAGTAGAAACAAGCGTTAAAGATGACATCATAAATATAATCCACCATTTCTACTCAGAATTATATAAAACAAAAAAGGAACCACTAGAAGAAATTAAAAACCAACTTAAGGTTAAAATAAAAAATGACAACTCAGAGCTACAGCCAGAAATAAGCAAATCAGAAATAAAGAAGGCATTGAAAGAAATGAAAAACAACAAATCGCCTGGAAAAGATGGAATAACTGCAGAGATGCTGAAATATGGTGGAAAAGTGGTCATTAATACTCTACATCCCTTTTTTAATAAGATATTAAAAGAAAAAAGAATCCCAAACAACTGGAAGGAATCAGTAACCATTATCCTACACTAGAAAAGGGATAAAGCAGATATAAAAAACTACCGTCCTATAACACTCCTCAATGTAATGTATAAACTCCTAACACAAATTTTAACCAATAGATTGACGACAAAATTCGATGGATACCAGTCGAAAGAATCGAAAGAACAAGCTGGTTTTAGAAAGGGATTCAGCACAAGTGACCATTTACTAAGTATGAAAATACTTATAGAACGAGCAAATACCACATTCCTCTATAGCGTTCATAGATTTCGAAAAGGCTTTCGACAGTGTCCAACATTGGGCAGTGAAAAGTTCTTTGATTAACAGCAGAATTGACCACAGTTATACGGAACTAATAGCCAATATATATAAGGAAGCCAAAACAACAATTAAAGTATATGAAGGAACAAAATTAATACAAATAAATAGAGGCGTGAGACAGGGTGATACAATATCACCGAAACTTTTCAATCAGGCTCTTGAAGATACTTTTAAAAGATTAGAATGGCAAGAAAAAGGTATAAAAATTTGTGGACAGCGCTTGAACCATCTAAGGTACGCTGATGATATCGTATTGATATCTGATAAAAAAGAAGAATTATTTGAAATGATGAAAGAACTGGAAGTAGAAGCTGGAAAGGTAGGCCTTAATATGAATTACAATAAGACCATAACCATAACAAATACAGATGAAGACATCACAATGAGAATCGGACAAGATGAAATAGAACAACTTCAGGATTATATTTATCTTGGTCAAACTATAAAACTTAACAAAGAGAACCAAACAGCAGAGATAAAGAGACGAGTTAGACTAGCATGGGCGGCATTTGGCAAACTAAGCTACGTTCTTAAAAACAAAAGATATCCAAAGCATCTTAAGACCAAAGTATACAATCAATGCGTACTCCCTGTTCTTACTTATGGTTCCCACACGTGGACATTTACAAAAGCAAACATGGACAAAATCATAAAAACCCAAAAAGCAATGGAAAGACAAATGTTGCACATAAGACTAATGGATAAAAAGAGAAACGAGGGGATAAGAGAGAAAACAAAAGTGAGGGATGTTGAAGCAGAGGAAGGCCCCAAATGAGATGGGCAGATGATATCAAGAAGCACGTGGGCTCTAGGTGTATGACTGTAGCGACAGACAGAGAAGAATGGAAAAGGATTGAGGAGGCCTATGTCCAAAGATGGACCGAAGAAGGCTAATTAGATAGAATGCATATACCTAAATGTACAAGAAAACAGTTATGAACAATTTACAAAATAGCCGTAAAACTTCGTATAGCAAAAATCATTGAACGTAGAAAACTTTGAAGAACCTTATCTTTAAAATTAGTTCTAGAACCTTCTACTATAGACCATTTCAAAGGTAATTTATTTTTCGAATTAAATGTACCATTGCATATACCTACAACTGCGTAGAAAAAAGTTATAAAACAATGTTTGCAAAAACAAATGTTAAAAATGGTATGAGTGGCGAATTTTGAAAAATGATATCTGGGCTACTGTAAATCCTAAATGCTTTTACTAAACGTCATTTTGAAGAGGAAGGATAAAAGTTTTTTTTGTAAAGCAATGCCTATACCTATATCCCCCTGGAAAAAAGTTATGGGGCAAAAAAGAAAAATCGCGTGTGTTATTGTTTCTTGCTTCGTTTTTTGAATATATTATTATAAAAAAATTGTTTTTGACTTTAAAAGGTATCATTTCGATAGAGAATTTAATTTTGAACAACTTTTCTGTAGATATATACGTATGAAAACTGCATAGAATTCGCCCAAATGCACTCCACGGGTTTTTCATATTTCGGGGTCCATTGACGATATCAAACAATAAAACCACTTTAACGTTGTAGTTCCTTTTAGATCTATTTTTTATTAACATAATCAATAGCCTATATCCTCCCTCTTCCATATCACTGCTTGAGATACACTTCGTGGTAGGAAAATAACCTATAACTATAAATTTTCCTTTTCCTAGAAGTTTTTTAGTATTTGTATACATTTTTTTAAAAGTATCTCAACAGTTTAAATTTACAAAGTATTTTAGAAAATATTGCACACATTTTTTGTATTTTCTGTATTACCCTCTCCAATGTTTTCAATTCCCGCAACACGCCGAGTACGCCGAGTAATGTAATCGTATAATTATAAAAAGATTAACGTAGACACAGAACAATCGTCCTTGACACACTTACCAGCTGATGAGTGAGAATGACAAAGAAGAACAATTTGCCGACAAGCGATCACAGATGCGAAATATAACACAATAAAATCGACAATGCAATTTTACGATATTCTAAAAATAATGCTCAATATTTAACTCAATTTTTGTGGGCCTTGAATGTGATTGAAGTATAACATTTTTACAAGTTTCTGTATGCGAGGTTTGAAATATAATATAGTGGGAAATAATCTAGATAATTTATGAAAAAATATACAAATATTTATTAAATCATTTTAACATAATAGTGTGCCTTATCAATAATAAAATACACGGTTTATAACGATTATTAGAACATAAAAAAACCTTTACGTGGAACAAGCTTACTGAGGACGAGATCCTTCGTTTTGGCAAATAACTTATGCAGAATTTCGGATGTACTTATAATAGGGAAGAAAAAAAAAGAGAGTAGTAGCAGGAGTTGGAAGACTAGTAAACAATAAATGTCAAAAAATAATCGTACAGAAGACTGCAAATATATTTCAAAATGGATTATCAATATGAGAATCAAAACCACGTATAAGACTTTCATATCGTGTCCAGAAAATTGCAAACTATAAACACGCTGTGAAAATTTCTATAATCAACTTCAGGAAATTGTTGAGAACTGTTGAATTGTTAAGAATTGGATATGATATTATTCTCCGGATAAGCCAAAGGTTCAATGAAGATTTGTTTATTAATGGAGAGCTTAAACTTTAACGAGTCTAAGAATTGATAATATATTCTTCAACCATAAGTAAAAATACAAACATACATTTGAAAATAGTACAGGACAAAAATCAATAATAGATTATATTGTTCTCAAGAGAACAGGAGACAATATATAAGCTTTGAAACAAACAGGGGACTGTAGCAAGTTGATGATGCTTTATCACTGCTACGTTTTAGTCTCGGATTAGAAACGGCTGCGAGATCAGCCAAGATAAAAAAAACCGAATCCCCGCTAAACGCTAACGCAGATGACATACATCTCATGGAAAACTACATCTTATCCGTAGAAGATATGTTGAATAAGGATCAAGGAGCAACTCAAAAGTTTGGGAAGAGGCAATGAAGAGAAAACAAAATATATGTGCATAAAGAAAACAACTTGGAGCAAAAAATCACTGAAGAATTAAAAAGTAATTCAAATTGTAATCGTACACATTGAACTTTTTGCATCCTGGACATTTTTTGGTCAGCTGAAGCCTAAATTGGTTAGTCTACGTTTCTAACTTGTTTCTAACTTGTTTCGCATTTATTGACTAAGTAATGAGGCAATCTAGTGCTGTCTATCTTGTAGATTAGGGCTTTTTTTCCAAACTCTGTCATACGCCTTTTCTCTGTCGAAAAATAGCCATTCCTGTTTTTTGGTTTCTGTTGAAGCGGATTTTTGTGTCTCTAACAACTCTTGATAATTGAAGTTAGCAATTTCTTCCTGTTCTGATTCCAAATTGGTCTTCTTGCATAATTCTTCTTCTTTCAGCTTGTTTCATGAGTGTTTTGTTTTTTTTTAATAATGTCCCTAGCGATTCCAGTAGATACCTTGACCTATAGCTCACTGGTCTTCTTCCGTCTTTCCTGGGTTTTAGTAGAGGGATTATTTTTGCATGTTTCTAGTTGTTCGTAAAATGTACATTTTTTAGCCAATATCTGTAGATGTACAATAATTTCACTATTATTTTCTTTGAAAGTTCTTTCAGTTAATATTGTGGGTTTTTCTATTCCTGATGCTCTGTTTTCTTTTAGTTTTTTTATTATGTTCGCCACTTCTGCTGGACTTACAGTAGACTTTTCGTAGACTTTCTCTACTAAAAACTCATTTTTTCCTATCCTCTCGAATTCGTTATTTACCATTTCTATGGTTTGTTCATTGGATATTTTTTTATTCTGCCTTTGTGTTTCTGCCATTTTTCTTGCAATTGCATCCACTTTCCTCAGTTTCGTAATGTGTTGCTTCTTCGTCGAAAATTTGTGGCATTTTCCATTCATTTCGGTTTTTCGCTTTTCTGATATGGTTGTGTCATTTATTTTTCGCTAGAGTTTTAGGTCGTGTCCTTATTTTTTCTGATAGTTCATTACCGTAATTTTGAATTCTACTCTTCTTGTTCTTTGGTGTGCTTTTCTGGTTCTGGTTTATTCTTTTATGATTTCTTTTAGATTGTGAGGAATAATTAGTCCTCACTTATTCGTGTATTCTTTTGGGATATTATTTCCCCATAGCTTGTTGGAGTTTCTGCGTGATGTCTTCTATTTATTTTTCCATTTCTTCTTTGGATTCAAATGTTTTTATCTCCATTCCGTTTAGTTATCTTCGGTAGTTTGGTCAATTTGCTTCTTTCCATTTCCATCTTTTGACTGGTTCAATTGTAGCCAGGTTAACTCTTGATGTCATAATTCCTGTCACCGGTTGATGGTCGGAGCCGATTTCGTAATGCGTCCTCGATTTGGGCTCATTCTTGTTGGTTCATCTGGTGCGAAAATCATCCTGTTTCTCATCGCAGTGTCTTAGTAGAACAAATTTAGAAATAAACAGGAAATACAGACATAAAAAACAAATATAGAAATAAAAAAAACTTTATAATCATAGTGATGGTGGACAGGGCACGTACAGTCTTCAGCCTGTGAGACATGAACACCCCTTAGAAAATGACATGTAGGTGTTACAATTCATTGGGTAGAGGGGGATTAATCCGAGTAGATCAGGAACTACTTCACCCCGCCCCAATGCTCTAGACGTCTAGACCATCCTTCGTCCTCGATAGCGTACTGATGTGATCTGTGTTTGCACAACAAACAGAAACCAGATGGAATGTCAGCGGACGGGTGTCTTTTGAACCAAAACAGTAATGTAGCAGCAACAAAAACGAGACCAAATATGAAGCAAAGGGGGATCAATAAATTAGTTATCAATTTTATAATGGACAATGTGGACAATATTTTACATACCACTTTTGTCATTCGATAAGTTGTATGAATCTATAGATCATTTTTTACTATTATGTGAAAACGCTAATAATGAAATATATGCAGAATAATGGACGCTGATTCTATTCTTCTTGACTTCTATTGGCATAATTTAAATCCTTTATACCACCCTGCTTCCGCAAGGTGTTATTAAGTTAATCATATTTTATAAAATAGAATGTTAAACAAAGCAAGCAAACGTTAATGGCTGAATAAAAGGTCTAAATGCTTGTATCTTATAATTGTTTATCTTCGTGTATTCCATTAATAACAGGAACACAACTCAATAGAATATATTCTATTGATTTGTATATTTTTGCTATATCAAGTTATTTCATTACTTTCTTGCAGTTTAAATTGGTTACCTAGATTTGATGTTTTAGATCTAAAAATGTACATATTTCCTCTTGATCTTTTTTATCTTGCATAACCAATAAACTATGAATATTTGGAAAAAGAAATAAGAAACTTGTATATTTGCAAATTTTTCCGGTTATATGTATATGATACTGATACTTTTTGATGTCTTCTATTTTCATTTACATTTTGACGGTATATATGTATATACCGTCTGTATTGAATAAAACTGTTAAAATTGTTTGTCAAATTACGTACTTTCCAAAAATTGCAAAAGTTTAATTTATTTTCTAAACAGTGTCATGTTTGCTATGAAACGTTAACAATGGCATTATCTATTAGAATTATGTGAATTGTTAGTATTATTATTGTTTAGTGCTTTATTATTTAAAGACAATAAAGTTTATAAAAAGTAGTACTTAATTAAAGAGAAAGTAGAAATAATAAAGGTGTTTTTAAGCACCGCCAGACAATTCAAGAGAATTTAAGGTATTTGAAAATTTATACATATATAACAGCAAGTCGAAAATCCCAGAATAAGTTCTTAAAAAATTGCATACTGTAATAGTTTGGCATTCATGATTGTACAACAGGAATTTTGGGGAAAAAACTGTTTCCTAAAATAGTCTTTAATGAGCTTTGACATAAAATAATTAAGAAAGGAATGATAATAATAAATTCATGGATCAAAATATCGAATATTTTGTAATTTTTCAATACCCATTTTGTAGTCACTATTATTTCTAAATAATTTTGGATTATTGATTTTACTTATACAGTAAACCTTTTTAACCGAAACATCGTTTAACCGAAACGGCTGACAGTTTCAATAAAAAGTAAATTTTTATCGCAAAATGTAAATTTCATTAATTTCACTCACCGATTGATGCCTATGTGTGTTGGGAAATCAAAAAAACCAAGAGCTCTAAAAGATATTTGAGAAAAAGCACTTCCAGTTTTTCATAGGAGTCAAAAAAGCCCATGGATGTCGACCACTTAGTTTTCAGAATGGTTCGAAAATGAATTCGCCCCAAGAGTAAAATCCTTTTTAAAATAAAAAAATCTTCCCATCAAAGCATTGCTGCTTGTTGACTCAAAATCTATACAATAGTGATAATTGTCAGATTTTGCCACCGAATGCCACGAGCTTAATTCAGCTGTTAGAGCATGGAGTAATAGGGACATTCGTGAGACATTATAGAGGAGCATTCTTAAGACATCTGTTATTACAGGAGACAAGTGAATCCAAAAGTGTTCCTGAAATCCTCAAATTATCGGTGTGCTGAGTTCTGGGCCAAGATCAAATCTTCAACTTTGGAAAAATGCTGGAACTAACTTTTTGATAAGATTTTGATTGACGATCCTGAAGAAGAAAATGGTAAAGAAACGACAGAAGAAATTAAACCTTTAATAAAAAAATTTGCAGGGATGTGACGAAATTAACTAAGAAGAGATACGTGAGTGGTTAGCAGCCGATGACTCAGAAAGTGAATTCATCGACCAGGACATCATTGATATGGTTCTTCATCCAGATAACCTAAGAGTATGAGACGACGATGATGACGACCTAACAGACAGGCAGCTTAAGACCGCCGACGAGATTTTCAATGCTTTAAGGATAAGAATTTTATACAGTAGGCCTAAATTAGTTAGGGACACGACTAGGTTCTTAATTTTTGTTGTTATTGTATAAAGTTTTGTCCTTTTCAGATTGCTTTACGTTTCGTCGAACGATGAAATGAGGCAAACTCACGACGTTCTGTAAATGAACGATGGAGCTGGAGATAATAGCTGCAAAACATCGATGTCAAACGATAACATAAAAGAAAATAGAAAATTTCTTTAAAAAACTTGTTAAACTTGTTCATGTTCCTTAATTTTATTACTTTATTCTGTATTTACTTATTAGAAAACATTACGAAATCACCTCATAGTATTTTTGAATACCAGTACTTTAACCAAGAATACTATAAAAAACAATGTTATTTGTAACCGAAATTCTTGTTATCCGAAACGGCCTCACCCCCTCCCCCCAAGTAATTTTGAATTTGTGTATATACAATTTATGGGATAATCCAATGAAGTAATTATTTAGAGCATACATTAGTTTTGATCGATAGGACGGTTTAGCTTAGAACAAGATTTGTTATAACGAACTTTTATTGCACATGCTCGCTCGTATAGCTCGCTAATGCAAAAAACCTTCTCAAAGAAAAGACTTTATATGTTCAAGCAAAGAATATAGACGAATATGCGTCTATATTCTTTGGTTCAAGATTAAAAACTAGCGAAAACAAACACTTTCGATTTTTAGGTTATGTTGGTTTGAACTTAGGACAACAAGCGTCTCTTAAGAACAGCTATTTAATGACAGATAGGACAGCTCACGCTCAGCTTTGAAAGGAGATACATAATGCTTTTAGCTACCACCCAGTACCGTTAGAACCAAAACTGCGATTTTGTCAGTTAGGACCTTTTAGCCTAGCACGGCAGTATACTAGACTGATGTACTCAATTGGTTTGAAATATTTTGACGTTTATTCAGCATTTAGTGCCATTCGTGCATTTTATCATAAAAAAACCTTCTTCAAGTAAAGGAAGAACCATTCGGTTATTTTTAGTTTAATCTATTAAGTTTAATTGAATATTGTTTTGATTCAACTAAGTTTAAAACAAATATGTCACCGATTCGACACTGCGATGAAGCCCAGGCAGCACAGATTGTAATTTTATACGGGGAAGGATGGATATACACAAAAAATATCGTACGGCGTCTCAGGAGAAGGCTACAGTTTCGAATACTTTCTACAATTTCGAATACTTTAAAAGATACCATGAGACAGGCACTTGTGTACGAATGCCTGGTCAAGGACGCCAAGGTGCACAACTGCAATTGATGGCCATTTTTTGGTTCTTAATTCTATAAGAAATCGCTTATTGACATCGATGCACCTCAGAAATGAGCTACTAAATGTCAGAAAAGTTCATGTGAGTTTAAAATCAGTTAGATGAAGATGAAAAGAAGCAAACCTAAAGCCTAGAAGCCCTGCCAAAGTTCCACGTCTTCTCCAAAATCATAAAGCTCGTCGTTTAGAATTTGCAAGAACAGATATTCAGTGCAATATCGACAACTGGAAAAATGATGAGACCAGAATCCTATTATATAAGCCAGATGGTCGAAACCACGTCTACAGAAGTGTTAGAGAACGATTCGTTTCCTGTAATCGTGCACAGACCGTTAGTTTTGGAGGTGGTGCCATAATGCTTTGGGGATGTATTAGTTGGGACGGACGCACCGCACTTGTTGAGTAATTGGACGGATGACTGGTGGCTCTTACGTTCAAAATATCTTACAAGATCATGTTTTGCCATATGTTGGTTACATTGGATGTGACCGATTTATGTTAATGCAATAGAGCATAGAGCACATGTGGGATTAGCTAAAACGCCGCATACGACAAAGAAATCCTGTTCCAAATACGATAGAACAGTTTCGACTTGCTGCACAGGATAAATATAGAATGCTGTTTCCCAAGGGTATGTCCAAAATGTACTTTAAAGCATACCGAGAAAGATGCAAGCAATATTAAGAGCTAGAGAGGGGAATACTCCTTACTGATCATGCACTTGTTTCAATTAAAATGACTTGTTTAAGCAATTTAAATTAGCATTTAAGTTTAGAGTAAAAAAACCTTATTTACCTAACATTAAACATTTTTTTTCAATTTTCTTTTTTTTTTTTTTCACAATAAACGACTTGATTGACCAGAATTTATGTTAAAAAAAAAAGAAAAATTAGAAAATCTCAAAATATTCGATATTTTTGTCCATGAGTGTAGATAACTGGAATGCAGAAATACGAAACACAAAATAGACGACCATCTGAAAGGAACGGTAAGCAAATTTGGGCTAGACTGGAGGAATAAACTAAAAAACAGGTTAATATCTACTATTTAATCATTTAATAAATAAGTGTAAAATTATGAATGCAATAGATACATTATTGGATCCTGTTTCATCAGCGTTAAATACTTGATCGGTACAATAGTCCTCATGTTCAATAATTTTCGCTAGCTCCTGTGGAAATATTTTTGCTTCTGCTTTATATGTTGTAACACACTCTCCTGTGATTTTGATATTATGAAATACATTTCTTTTTATAAACTCGATTAGCCATTCTTTGCTAGCTGAAAATTTTTTACCAGCTTGGGAAGTGGAAGTTTTTCCAACTTGTGAAGTGGAAGTACAGGAATTCTTCTTTGAATTAGTTCCTATTCCAAATTGCGATAGCTCTTTCTTTTCTTTCTAATAATACATCCATTTGTAGATGAAAATTTTGGCGCTTAATTTTGAACCAGAAATTGTAGATTTTCTTATAACATTTTCTTATTTATTTTTCTTACAGTAGATTCGCCTAAATTAAAATCGTGTAACTTTAAAATCGCATAAACATATTCCGCATAAAAGGAGATTATAATGGTAATATAATTATAATAAATAATTGTAATATTTACAAATGTCAAAATTGTCAAATAAGAAATTTGATGTTTTATTCCAACATGTATCTCTTTCACTTTCCCCTAACAAATTTTATTTCGTACCAAAATATGTTCCTATGTACACTAATTCCAAAAATGGTAAATCTTGTCAGTCTTATTATCTGTTCATCCCTTTCTTTCTTGCTTTCATCCCATTCTAAAAATACTCGACTGGTTGTTTTGTTATTACTACTATTCCCCTGTAACTCCACCAAAGTAACAAATATGACTATCGAAATTTAATTCATCTCTTTAATTGACATGACAATTGACACCATTTCCAAGTAACCTCGATACAAAAAGGGATAATAACTATTTGGATTTATCTTCTTACTATAAAAAATACGGTACTTATAATTATTATTATATGCAGGACCGGTTGATCAAATATTTATATAGGAGAAAAAAGTTACAAAACAAATATTCTGAAATTTGATATCTTCTTAGATCTTTCCAAAGAGCGACCTAGTTATGGCTATTATTAATGATTGAAATTAACTTTGAAAGATATAAACCTTTTCTCATTGTCCTCTTCTTATTTTGTCTTTTGCTCTTTCTTTGTAATTTACTACATTTCAGTCAGTTTGATCTCAGTAAATAGAATCATTGGATATTCTCCTCATGTATATGAGAAAGTTTGTAAAATTATAAACGTCACATGTTTTTTATTTTTAAATAATTATTTTATTTTAATTTCTTTCGATTTTATTACTTTATTAACTTTCTATTGTATTTTACTATTTTTATTCTAAAATAGTTGGCGCTTAACTCTTTTATCAACGAAATATTCTGAATAAATTCCAATTTTAATTTGCACTCATTTCAATTATATTTTATGCCATAGACATAATATATAAAATGTCTATGATCTGCTCCAAGCGACAGTTTGTTTATCAGTTGGTAACTCCGTTCTGTCATGTCAGTTCTAGTTTAGTGCAGAAACACGGAAAGTATTTTTATAATATCTGTCATATATTTAAGAAGATGTTTTAGCTAATAAATTCATTTATATTGTTAAAACTTCTCTGAGATGATGTGATAATTCATTACATTTAATTTTTTACCAACATCCAGTGTCTTTTTACATTATTTTTTTATTGCTTTTTTACATAAACTCCAACCCACATGGGTCTTTTCCAACGTATTGATTTTCTCTTGTCCGCCTTTTGGTGGGACATATTCTAACCACATGGGTGGAACTTCCTGAGCCTGATGGTTTTTCAAGGACTTTCCAAAACACTTGGTTGACCATGGGATAGCAACTGCAGCTACTACTCAGAACTGAACGGCTACCTGAAAATACATACATGCAGGCATCTAGATTCAGGACTTTGTTTTTTTTACTATTAAAATTTTAATTCATTTGTGTATAACAAATATGATTGGTTATTATCTTGATTTACTTGTCCCAGCCAAACTTATTTTTCATATTTGCATTGAAAATAAGACGTTCTCACACCTGAAAGACTAATCGAAGCCTTAGCAATTGACTGCCAAAGAAAATTGTGAGTTTTATTGTTACACGTTGGCTCACAAATTTTGTAGGTAATTATATTATTACACATTTGTGCCCTACGTTGGGCGCCAGAGTGTAACCATCGAACTACCCATCAGAAACGGTGGGCGCCAATGTCTAACAATATGGCTCCTACAGAAAGTTGTGAGTTTTATTGTCACACATTGGCTCCCAATTTTCAGAGTGTACACAGGTTACAAGGTTCTTGTAGCCCATGTGGAGTGCCACGTTACCCTATACTCCTTGTAAAATTTGCTATCGAAACTAGTTTCTTGATTCGACAAACTTCCAAATGCCATTTATCTACAAACGGTATTAGGATTTAAGTAATATAGCGCTCTTGATTAATAGTTGTTGAATGACCATTTCTCAATAATTTGGAAAGATCTTTTGGTCATACGTAAAAACTTGTTCCTACGCCTATTTAGATGATTCTACAGATCTCCGTTTTGTGATTTTCGTTGGTATCCACAGTTGTTCTTCTTCTAGCTTTACCTTCTTCTTGTTCCGCATTTTTATCTGCCTGGCACAATTCTATCTGCATTTTTGTACTAAATGAATATCTACTTTTTCCATGTTTCTATACCTTATATCATTTTTTTATTTTTATTAAACATTTATGTATTATTAACTCATACAATTGTAAATTAGATTTATTTTAAGTCACCTCATCGCCTCAAACCTTCTTGTCTTGGTTGATTCTCCGTATCTTTAAAAAAGCCATTCTCCTGTATATTTGTATTACACGAATATTTATTCTTTCCAACTAAATAACTTTCCGACTAAATATCTTACGTCATTTTTTTTATCAAACATTTACGAACGATTAACTCACATAATTGTGAATTCGGTTTATTTTGAGCCACCTCATTGTCTCACATCTTCTTGTCTTGTTCGATTATGTCAAAATTGTATCTTTAAAAATCCAGTCTACCCTTTGAACCGACTCTGTGCACATACAGACAAAGATACACACACAACGATAATATATTCCGTTAAAAATGTGCCAAGGTTGTGGGTATGTATGTATATTGTTACAACAACGAAATATTGGCTATTGTTGTGAATGAAAATGAAATAATTGCGCACGATTACAATGCAAGGATTGTCTGTATCCGATGTCTAATAATTGCATAAAAAAGGTGAAATTAACACATTTTACATTAGCTACATAATTTTTATTTTTTAACGTTTATCCGCAACAGTGTGTCTCATTTTTTACTTATACAGGGTGGTGAATCGGCAAATGCACCGTAAGAAATGTAATGAGGAAATTCTAAACTTTTCAATTTCTCTTTTCTTTTCTCTGTCCCTTATTCTTTGTAAAAATGTGTTAAAATGCCATCCGATGTGTTATTGCTGTCCATTCATCTCTTCCCTGTACATGTTGTTCTTTCAAACTACTTACAAACCAGTCATATTCTTTGTTTGTTCAGATCATTAAAATTGAAATTGTTCACTAAATCTTTTGCTAGCTTCAAGTTCAACCAGCATTTTTCCCATACCTTCTCTTCTTCTAATAATGCGTTCAAAGTATCTAAGTACACTTTGGTTAAGAAGTAATATGAAGCAGTTAATATTTTTGGAAAGGTTGGCCGTAATAAAGAAGTCAAACGAGAAGTGGTTAAAAAGAAAAATAGTGCATGGGAACAAAAATGCCAATACCTAGACAACCATAACGATGAGAACAACGACAAAAATCCAAGTCATAATAAATAGAATACCTGAGAACACATGGGTAGAGCATTTTGAGAACTTATTAACAGAGAGAAGAGAACGGTTTAAACAGACAAATGAACAAGTGGAAGTAGAAGGAAAAATAGAAATATCAACAGAACAAGTGAGAGAAAGCACTTAAGGGAATGAAATTAAGAAAATCTCCAGGCCCAGGCGGAATTCAATCAGAGTTGATTAGGTATGGATCATCAAAACTGTTTGAAATGATCCGAAAATTATTCGAAAGATGCTTAAACGGAGAAGGAGTTCCAGAAGAATAGAGACAATATCCAATACACAAGAAAGGCACAAAGACGGATTCTAAAAACTATAAAGGGATCGCAGTGATTGCTACTATAGACCGACTATACTCAAAAGTACTACGCAACCTGATAGAAAATGATATTAGAGATAAACAACCCGAAGAACAAGCCGGATTTAGGGCCGGACGCTCCACTATGGATAATATTTTCACATTAAAAATTGCAATGGAAAAACGAGTGCAGAGAAATAAAGAAACCCATATAGCGTTAATAGATTTGGAAAAAGCATATGACAGTGTACCGATCTCCCAACTATAGATAGAATTGGGTAAGTGGAAAATAAACCCAATTCTTATTCACGCCACTCAAAAATACTACGAACAAAACTTTGTAAGAATTAAAATGGGACAAGAAATCACCTCTCCATTTTAAACAACAAAGGGACTAAGACGCGGTTGCTGTCTGTCACCCACCTTATTTAAAATCTATTTGGACAGATCCTTAGTGAAATGGGTAAAAAAATGCAGAAACATGGGAATAACGGTGGAAGAATACACGCTATATACACTTTTCTTTGCGTATGGCCAGGTAGTAATTGCCGAAGACAGCTACGATCTTGGATATATGGTAAGAAAACTGCAAGAAGAATATGAGGTGGCAGGTCTAAACATGAATATGACAAAATGTGAATATCTCTCAGTGGGAACAGATGAAATAGGTGACTTAGTCGTGGAAGACGACAAAATTAAAGGCGTGCAATCCTGCAAATATTTGGGGGTCATTTTCAACAAGAAGGGAAATAGCGGAGATGAAATCAGGGAAAGAATAAACAAGGGCAGAGCAGCGACCCATGCCTTAAACTCTCTTCTCTGGCAAAAAAGGACGTCATCAAAGCTAATAGAAACAAACTTATGACGACAGAAATGGATTATCTGAGACGAAGCTGCGGTAAATCGCAACTAGAGAGAGTTGGAAACGAACAAATAAGGAACGAAATGAAAATGGAGCGAAATATCAATGATGACATAGAAAGAAAACAATTAATCTGGTTCGGACATGTTAACAGAATGCCAGAGTACAGATGGCCTAGAAGAGTACTGGAATGGATCCCTTCTGAAAAAAGAAAAAGAGGACGACCACGGAGAAGTTGGCGCAACGCTATTGATGAAGCAATGGCGGCAAGAGACTTAGAAGAGGCAACTGCATATGACAGAAAAATATGAAAATTGGGGGCGGAAGAAGAAGCGGCGACAGCCGTTATTATATTTATTTATATATGGCCGTAACTACAACGAAGCTGTAACAATTTTTAATCAACGATTTCTTCTTCTGACTATTTATAAGCAATTCTGCTTTATTTTATTAAATTTTATAATAATATATTTTAATATTTTAATAATAATAAATATTTTTAAATTAATAAATTTTTATAAAATTTATTAATTTAACAGTTGAAAAAATTTTACTATTTGATCAGTTAATAGACAGGCAAAAATTATTAGTGTAAGATATTTTTGGACTCAGATTTTGATAACCTTTCAAATGAAGTGTCACATGACCCCTTTGCTATTTGAAAACATTGAGTGTGTGGCTGTCACCTGATGGGGATTCATCGGAATACCGAAACTTTGATATCGTTAGATATTAAAACAAGTTTAAAAATCGATTTGTCCCGAGTGATTTTGTTTTATATTTAAAATAAACTTGTTAGTAGAGACGTTATCCTCTCAACTGTAAATTCTAACCCAGAAACAAAGTTGTCATAAACTGCGTGGAGCTTCATTCATACTTTAATAAAATTTTATTGGGGTAATAATTAAATTTATTAATTTTTAAATAAAATAAAAGAATAAAATTAGATACCTACTTCTTTTGTTTATAAGATTTTCTTATTTTTTTTAATTTTTTGTTTCAGGTATGTAGAAAAGACACAGTTAAAAATTTAACTAGTAAGTAATTTTTTAATTAAACTGTCAAAGTGGAAATTTTCTCATCGATATCAAGTGGATCATAAGGAAATATCTTCTTAGAGAATTATCACTTTTCTGGTATGTGTGTCTAAAAACATCGAAAACGACTGTGATGATATTTCACAGTTATTGTTTTTGTTGTGAATAGTGAAGAACGTGAATATTTGGATATAGTACCATAAAAAAGAACATTTTTGCAACATTCTTGGCTTTTAAATCACACATCTTTTAATTCACGAATAATTTGCTCGTATTTAAAATATCAAAGATATTTTAAATACGAATAAATTTTTACAGTTGTCTTTATACAATATCATTTGTGCACTCACGTGGTTGTTGGGAGGTGTCTGAGTCGAACAATCGTTAAATTGTTCCAAACATGACATCTTGATACAACCCTACTCCCACATGAAATTTATGACTCTCTCCTACACTTGCTCTAACAAACACTACTTTTTATAAATACTGCTTTATATAAACGTTTGTTTCTTAATTATTATGTAAGTTCTTTAGCTTCATTAGACAATTACATGTGTTATTAATCTGACTAAGATAAATCCAAACTGATTCTCGTATTACTCCAGTTGATAGGTACAAAAAGGCCACTGAACCTCTAAAAATTATACAAACAAGCTGAGTTTTGCTGAGAATAATTTTGAGACTCCAAAAAAGATGCAAAAAAGTGTACTGCTCATACACCTCCCTTCGTAGCGTGGGAAAAACATGAGATAATTTTAAACAAAAATGTTTATTAGTACTTTTTGTGTGGAATGAAACCGTTCTCTCAGAGACAACGCTTGAAGCGACCGGCGATTTTGAATGTTTGAATGTTTGATCAGAGCGTTCTATCGACAAAAAACGAAATGGTTTTAAGTGAAGAGTGCAGCTTTCGTATGCAATTTTTATATTTTGCCGCCAAAAAGATCAGTTTTTTTCAACTGATCAATATCAACATCTATTCCATCCATCGTCGGATGTAAGCCTCCCTTAGGTATGTCCATTCATTTTTGTTGTTTTTTTTTACATCCATTCGTGATCAGCCATTCGCCTGATGCCATCAGTCCATCTGGTTTTAGGTCTGCCTCTACTTCTCTTGTTTGCTCTTGGTCGCCATTCAACAATTCACTTCGTCCAACGGTTGTCTTCCATTCTTCCTATATGTCCTGCCCAGTTTCATTTTAACATGGCAATCTTTTGGATTACATCTGTAACTTTTGTTCGTCTTCTTATTTCTTCATTGGACTTGCGATCATGAGCTTAATTTTGAGCATTTTTCGTTCCATAGCTCTGATTTACTTGGAGTTTGTGGACTATGATCGAAAGTTTTTGCCTTTAAAGTATTTGGTAAGTTTGATTTAAATACTGTTTAAATGCTGCCCGTGCTAAGGAACATCTTCTATTTAAGTCAGCCTTTAAGTTAAGCGGTTACGTAAATTAACAAATTTACTGTTTCTGGAACACTAAAAATTTGTGTATCACGTACAACTGCTCATAGTTACTGCGTGGTGTTTTGTTTACACTGGAGGAGTCATCTGTCAATTTTTATTCCAAACGCCTCAGCCCAATTTCTTTTAATTGGATGACTTGAGACTGGAGAACATGTAGTTCCAACAGGACAGTGCAACGGCACGCATTGCTCGAGCCACAACCGATATTCTGAAGGAAGCATTTCTGAGCTGTTTAATCTCTCGTTTTGGCGATTTGCACTGGTCGGTCAGATCAGCCGATATAACCGTGCCAGTCTTCTTTTTATAGGATTTTTGAAATCGCGGGTTTACGTCAACAAGCCTCCCTCAGACTGTTGAAACCCTTAACGAAAATATTCGCCAGAAATTCGAAAACCTGTCGCCCGAACTTCTGGTAAGAGTGATAGAAAATGCCATAAAACAGACACGTATGGTCATCCATGAACTCTAGCGAAGGCCACTTGGTCGATATTATTTTCTTGACTTGATGGAATAAATTCTAATGGATTAGATAAACAACTTTAACAAGCAGAATCAAAGTTTTTTATTAAAAAAAAATTACAGCAAAAGAACATCGGGTGATCATTTTTGTCCACCTTGTACATATTGGTTATACGGAATAAAGATTATTTCATTATCCAGAGTTATCCATACGGCTCACACTCCCTCTAAGGGGACAATTTACTCATACCAGATACCTACGGTATCAAAAGGATTGAGCTCTAGTGAGACTCTTTCCGTGTTATCAAGCCGTAGGTGACCTGGTATGCTGGAGTATCTCCCAAAAATTTTCATACACATTTGGACGTTAAGAGTAGTACAGCTTTCTGCATGGTCTTGTAGAGATGTTCGTTCAGACGTAGCTTTTTATGTTGTCTTTGGAATTACTTCAGTAGTAGAGAGAATAATAGGTATTGTCTGGGTACTTTCCATTCTCCACTGTCTTCTTATTTGAATTTCCAAATCCCTGTACTTGAAGATTTTTTCGTTGTGTTTATCACGAAGATTATTGTTGTTGAGTATCGCGACATCAATTAATGTTGTTTGGCTCTTTAGTTTATTAATTTCGTTTATTAAAGTTCCCAAGTATTTAATAAACAAAACTGGAGACCAAAACAGTGAAATAAAAAGACGTATCGAAATTGCTAGGGCCACCTTCATAAAGATGAGAAAATTCTTGTGCAACAGAAATATAAGCATCCCTCTACGATTAAGAATGCTGAGAGGCTATGTATTTAACACGCTATTATACGGTGTAGAGGCCTGGACTCTCAAACAGAACAACATGAAAAATATTGAAAGTTTCGAGATGTGGTGCTACCGTCAAATGCTGAAGATTAGTTGGGTTGAAAGAATAACAAACTGTGAAGTAATACGAAGAATAGGAAAAGCCCCAGAGATTTTGTTAACGCTAAAGCGAAGAAACCTCGAATATTTTGGTCACCTGATGAGAGGACATAAATACGCATTACTTCAAAATATAATGCAGGGAAAAATAGAAGGAAAACGGAATCCAGGCCGTAGAAAAATGTCATGGTTGCGGAATTTGAGAGAGTGGTTTGACTGCACCACTAATGAACTCTTTAGGTCAGCCGTAAACAAGGTCAGAATAGCCTTGATGATTTACAATCTCCGATAGGAGTGGCACAAAAAGAAGAAGAAGAAGGCTCTTTAGTTTATTAACTAGTATGAGATCTGGCCTATTATATCCCACTGTTTGGTCTTTGAGCACAGTGCGGTCCCAGTATAGCTTTTAGTTGTCATTCTCAAGTATACTCTCAGAAACGTATTGATAGTATGGAAGATGGTTTGTTTGAAGGAGTCCCAGTTTGGTAGCTATCTCTTAATGAAGGATCTTTCCTACTGAGTCGTGCCGTTCCTTGTATTCAGTTGCAGCAAATGCCTGACAGATCCAGTAAGATGTTGGATGGTTTCCATATCGGCATTTGTCATTTTGGACCTGAGGGTCGTTGATGATATATTTCAGGTAATTTTTTGTTGGTATAACCTGATCCTGAATGGCCAGTAGTGAACCTTCTGTTTCAGGGAACATCTTTCCCGATGTTAGCCAATAGTTCGACGCTATATTGTCGACATGGTCTTGACTGACCTCATTGGGACGCCTGTGCAGAAGTTTACCCATACAGGTGCGCATTTTTTCGTCCTTAGTAAGTTGGTTTATGCGCATTTCTGGTTCCCTCAGTTTGATCGGTTTTCTATCATCTACTGCACAAATCGCGCGATATAGAGTAGATGTCTCAGCGTGCACCTGAAAATAAATTCTTAAATTAGTCATCTGTTTTTCTAGTTGCTCACTTATATCCATAAGCCCTCGTCCTCCTAAATACCGCGGTAATGTTGTTCTTTCTACTGCACTTCGAGAATGGTGTTTTTGTTATGTTCGCTGAAGATTTTCTATATCCGTTTTTGTCCACTTAATGAGTAGGAACATGCGTAGGTGTTTAGTGCCTTAAACAAATTTTTACTGTTAAGGTGTGAACGAAGCAGCTGTTTTACCCTTCGTATAAACTCAGTAGTTATCTCAGTTTTCATTTGCTTATGGTCAATCTTCCGCGCTTGTTTTATTCCCAGGTATTTATACATATCATTTTCACCCATGACCTTGATCTTCTGGCCGTTTTTCATATTGAATCCACCGGGCTGAACCTTTCCTTTGATTATATTTAAGACACGGCACTTGTCAAGGCCGAAGTCACTAATGTCATTAGAGAAATTTTCCACTGTTTTCAGCATCTGATCCAGGTCTTCCACTTGAAGAGAATAGTTTTAAATCATCCATATACAGTAGATGATTAAACTTTGCCACAACAGTAGTGTTATTTTTTATGCTAAAACCTGTGTCAGTTGAGTTTAGTATCTGGTTATCATATATATCTATAAGTCATTCATGCGGCACTGAATCAAACGCTTTCTTATAGTCGATGAAAGCAGTCAAGAGATTAGGTTTTTTGCTACATGCTTGGTTAGAAATGACAGAGTCGATGATAAGTTGTTCTTGGCAGCCCATGGAACCCTTAGCGCATCCTTTCTGTTGAATCTCTATGATATTGTTTAGAGCACAGTGTTAGTTGATACGCTGGGCTACACAGGATGTGACCAATGTATACAGAGTTGGAAGACAATTAATTATGCGGTACTTGATTCGATCTTGGGTGTTATTTTGATCTTTGAGAATTAAATAAGTTGTTCTTTAGGTTAGGAAAGATGGTATTTCCTGCGGATTAAAAATAGTGTGATTAATTATTGTTGATAAGCACTCATGAATACTCCTGAACTTCTTAAGCCAGAAGTTCTGAACGCCATCTGGTCCAGGAGATTTCCAATTATGAAGTTCTTTGATAATATTTGAAACTTCTTCAGTAGTGAAGGATTCGTAGGGAGCAGTAACGTAGTGTTGGCAGTTGTGCGCCGTATCTTCGATCCATCCGGCATTGATGTTAAGAGCAGCTGGTGTGGACAGTTGATTTCCCCAAAACTCATGGATTTCTTCCCGACTTGGGTACGATTTATTGGCACTTTCTGCAGTAGAATTGAGTTTCCGATAGAAAACACCTTCTTGGCATTTTCAAAAAGCGTATTGTAAGATTTTCGTTTGTTACTAATTTTATATCTCCTTAGTCGTCCTGAGTAAACGGATAGTTTTTGTTTTAATGTATCCAGACACTGTTGTACTGTGTTCTTCTCTGTTATTATTTAATATTTTTATTACATATCTTTTATCCCAAAAATGCTATTACAAAAACGACAAAAATTGCTTTTAATAGTCAAATTTGATAAACTAGATAAAACTACAAAAATACAAAGTTAAACAATAATTAATTACAATGTTCTTATATGCGTCTTAAATGTTGAAAACAATATTATTTAATTTTTTCAAAAAAAAAATTGTTGCGGAGTGAGAATGTTAAGTTATAAATGTAACGTAATTATTATATGTATTAGGTCATGTAATTAATAACAATTCATGTAAAATAAAGTTGTCTCGTTATTAACGTTATAATTAATCGTATTACTAGATTAAATAATAAAGAAATGCAAAGAAATAAAAATGTAGTACTTCACAAATTTTTGTCTAAGTTTTCAACGATATCAGCCCTAAAATGCAACTTAATATTCTTGTTCGTTCTGCTATACCAAAAATTTCCATATAAAATTAAACCGCGACATACTTTGTCCTCCTTATGCATTCCTGTAAGGAAATTTTTCCATAAATTTTCATCGAAAAACCATTTATTGGAAGCCTTCGTCCTACTAACCGAAGAGCTTTAATAACCGCCGTCACTCAATCAACTGGAAAGTGGGTCTCATTTAACGCCGCGATGAAACATTATCAAGCTGCGATAAATTTTTCTGGAAGAAACTTTGGGGAAAAGTTTGATAACAGGCATTATTCTACTTAATCGTAAAAAGATACATATACCAATTAGAAAAGTTTAAAAAACTGTTTAAAAGAGAGGATGGATTGATTCTTAGATAAGGAAAGAGAGGGAACGTTTGTGCCGATGCTATACTTAATGATTTAGTATCTTATTCATTCTGTGTAGAGCAACAGGATGTACCGGGTGGTCCAATAAGCCGATCTCTCGGCTATATATATATATATATATATATATATATATATATATATATATATATATATATATATATATATATCAGAAACTGTTCATGTTATAACTTTTGGAGAAAAAAATCCTTAGTAATAGTGGCCAAGCGAAATCGCTGGAAATAACTTTCAAGTTTCTGGGTTAACCGCTAGGGGGCGTAACCTGTGAAGAAAAATTTGAAAACCAGATTTTTGTGAAATATGCCCAATTATACCAAGTGTTAAATAATTAAACTAGAAAGAGGCCTACGCACAAAGTTGTTCAAGTACTTTTTTTTTATTTTTTATAAGATTGTGGATGATTTATTTACATTTACTATAAATATAAAATAATTTTTTAATTGTCATGGGTAGAGGGTACTAAAAAAATTAAAATTTGGTTTTCTTCAAAATGTGTAATGGAAAAATCTACTTATTCTAAATTATATTGGAACTGTATTAAATTCGTAACAAAATGGCGCAAGCCGTATGTTAATAGCTTTTGTCGAATTCGAGATATGAATAAAAACGCATAAACATAAGTAATTATAGTATTGACTCACCCTGTATTATAAATTAAATTAAAAAATAAGTCAGTAGGTACTTTCAAATTTTTTAGAGCAGAATTGACCATTGTTATTTCATATGATTAAAAATAGTTTTTTCGAAACTAAGTAGGCTACGACAATGAATTTGACGGAGAGCTCATATTGTGTATTTATTGATAGTAGTGAAAACAGTGTTAAGAAGTGTTATATTATAATTCGAATTGAAGATTGCACCTTTTTCAATAGATATTAATATTGGTAATATTGTAATTAATTATCAGTACTAATAATTCGTGATGAGTATATCAAATGCAGAATTGTATGATATGATTGGAGTTTATTTCGAATGTCACCAAAATGCCGCTATTGCCTCACGTATATATTCTGTAAAATATTCTGATAGGAGAACATTATGGAAGAGAAGTATTTGAAAGAAAGGCAAGAAGATTAAGAGAAACTGATAGTTTTCATCGTCCTTGTTTTAAACGACGTAATAGAGGTATGACCAAAGATAATTCAATCAATGTTCTGGCTTTAATTCAACAGATTCCACATATAAGTAGTCGGCAAATCTATAGAATTAAACATATCCAAAACTAATGTTCTAAAGATTTTAAAACCTCACAGGTTGGTTTTTCATATTATAAAGTGAACGTTTAGGTCAGAAACTTGGAATTCCCTTTAAACTTTAGATTCAACTGTTATTTTAATATTCCGATAAAAACGACAACACGGCGCTTTTATCATTCAAGCTTTTCATGAGAGAGATTTTGATGCAAGGCTGGATTACTGCAATTAGATATTAGATCTACTAGAAGAACAATCGCATATCATGTCAAAGATTTTGTGGATAGTCGAGGCCACGTTTAATAGTGTAAATAATTAATATCCTTTAATAGTAAAATCCGCACTGAATACATGAGGTGCAGGTTCAAGGTAGATGGAGTCTTAATGTTTGGTGTGGTACAGTTGATGGAAAGATCGTAGGTCCATATTTCTTTGATAGAACTTTAAGTGGCGAAATATATTTGGATTTTCTGGAAAATCAGTTTCCTGTTTTATCGGAAGATATTTCCTTACAAACAAGAAGAGATATGATATTAGAACATGACGGGTGTCCCGCGCACTTTTCCAGACGAGTTCGAGATTATTTTTATGCAAGTTATTTAAATAAATGGATTGGAAGGGGAAGTATATTTTCATGGCCAGCTAGATCTCCAGACTTAACATGTCTGGACTTTTATCTGTGGGGAAGATTGAAGGACTTAGTGTACCGATCTCGACCAAACACGCGAGACGACATGAAACAGCGCATTATAAACGCAATAAATAGTATATCAACAGCTGAGATTGAAGCAGCTGTTATGTCTACTCGCGAAAGATTACATCTTTATGTGGACAACGATGGAAAACAATTTGAACATTTAATTGGACTTTAAGTTTTAATGATCGAGATATTTGTATGATCTTTCACATATTTAATTTTAAGTTATAATAGAGGGTGGGTCAACAAGCGGTTTGCACCATTTCGTTACGAATTTAATCCAGTTCCATTATAATTTACAATAAATAGGTTTTTTCCATTAAACATTTTGAAGAAAAACAAATTTAAATTTTTTCTATTCGAAAGTACCCTCTACCCATGACAATTAAAAAATTGTTTTATATTTATAGTAAATATAAATTAAATTATCCACACTCTTTCTAATGACACTAATTTCGTTAAAATCGGTTGATCCAAATCAAAGTTATAGGTATTTATCCACAAATACTTTCCCACTCTCCCCCACCCTTTATTTGAAAAATAAAAAAAAATACTTGAACAACTTTGTGCGGAATTTAGGCTTCTTTCTAGTTTACTTATTTAACACTTGGTATAATTGGGCATATTTCACAAAAAAAACTGGTTTTCAAATTTTTCTTCACAGGTTACGCCCCCTAGCGGTTAACCCAGAAACTTGAAAGTTATTTCCAGCAATTTCTCTTGGCCACATTTACTAAGGAATTTTTTCTCCTAAAGTTACATAAATGACAAGAAACATGAATAGTTTCTGATGTATAGCCGAGAGATCGGCTTATTATACTACCTGGTACAAACCACACTATAAGGTGAAATATTTTGGCGAATGGATTTAGTGTCCGCAGTCATTTAAACACAAACAAACAACAACAACAAGGTGAAATAAATAAAATTCAGCGAAATCAACGGTTAGTCCAATAAAGACAAGCTGACATGGATATAATAAGAAATGAGGTAATTCATACTAGATGTGATTTAGACTAGACTTTATTATATGCAAGAAATATGCCAGTGAACAAAACAGAAGAAAAATAGAATATAATCAATATATAGAAATAATTCTGCATATGACTTGACTATTGTCCCACTGTTAATTTGAACAGCAATAAGGTGCTGTTACTCTAAAATATTGTATTCTCTATCACGAGTATCATCAGACTCATGATCCTGGCTCACTATCATTTTGTCTTTTTAACATGTAATATTAGGTCAAATTTAGCGTTTTTGATTGCCACCGTATCTGTAGATCCTTCAGTAGTAGTAGATCCAAATTATCATCCATATATCCTCTTTATTTTATAACTACATTCACAACCATTTCTATGTCTATGTCCCCCATGATTTCATCAAAAATAAATTCTGAGTAAATATTGCACAGTAAATATTGAACAGAATCAACTTGGTTTAAATACAAGTTAGCAATTATTGTAGTATTTCTTCCATACAGTCCCATTTTTTGCGAATTCAATTAATTCAATTATACCAACTTTTCCTAAACTTCATAAAAGGCTTACTGACATAGATGTTCCTCTAGTTCTGACATAATTACTGTTGAAAATGGCTATTTCGAGGACTTGGATTTATGGACGTGTAATAAATGCTAATAAATTGGAATATTCTTACAATACTGAAAACTATATTGAAATCTCAATTTTTTTATTAAAAAACCTGTTTTTTTTTCTTAAGCCACATAATCAGCGAAACATTGTCTTACTCTGTTTTTATTTTTATTTATTTATTTATATTTATTTTTTCCTTGTCTATATTGTTTTCTCAAAGGCTTGCTGGTCGATATTCTGCAAATAATTGTCCTTAAAAATTTCATCCCCATACAATACTCACGTTACAATTCTAAAGCCCTCTATTCAATCTTCTATGCAGGTGCAATAAATTTAGTCATTAACTAAGAGTAAATGTTTAGACATAGCTTCCTCGGGGGTCGTGCTTTAAAAGTGTGACCATTCTTCAATTTATTTCCACCTATATCTGTTTACCTGCAACAGGTATTTTCAATAAAAAAATTCTACAAATTTTATTGTCATAAAAGTCAGTATGAAATAAAGATCATAAAAAGAAACTCGTGTTTTTGATTTACTGTTGCCGTGATTTCTATTTAAAATTATTATACAATAGGACCAATACAGCCAAATGATGAAAGAAATAGAAGACAACTTAAAAATGAACTATTTTTAGGAATCTAAAACAGAATCGTTTGTTAATTGGTTACTACAGTGCAAATAATATGTGTTGAGCCTTATCAAATAGAATGTAAAGAAAAAAAAATCGAATTTTGGGAAAGAGGGCATTTTGCCTATCTTAACGGGGGGTACCCTTTTTACTTTAGCTTATGCTTCTCTATTTTTCAGTTTAATTATTTATATTCTCATGTTTGTGTTTGTGGATTCTACCAGATTCTACTCCATTGTCGATTCTAAGGTTAAGATACCCAAGCTTGTCTAATTTATTGGTTTTGGCATTTGGCACCAATTTGGTCAGTATGACTTATGATTGTTTCACTATGACTTAATCTATTAGTGATTCCGCATTTATGCCATGCTGGGTCCAAGTATATCTGTGAATATCTTTGTGTGCGTAAAATCTATTAAAAATTTTTGGAGAGTTTTGTTCGCAGTATAAGCTTTTCTCCTCTGTAATTAGTTCTATTTTCTCCGTGCTTTTCTGCCTGCCCAAGCATTAAATTAAATTCTTTTTTGATACTATTTTACATATTCTCAGATGAAGCAAACACTCCAAATATTTCAATGTCTTGGCCTTTCCATGTAAGCTAACTTTTGATTGCAGGAGTCTGTCCTACAGAGGGCAGACCACAGCAGTCGCAGACGCAAATACGACTCATGTATCCGAGGCAAATTACTAGAAAGTTTTGCAATAAGCCGTACTTTTACAAGTATAGGCAAACCCCTCGCCTTAATCTTCTTCTAGGAGAACCAGAATTTTTTGTTTAACCTCAGTCGATCTGTTCCAGCTTTTACAAACCGAAAACTCACCTTCCACCCCCTCTAGTCAGCTACGTCACGCACTCCCGTCGCGTATCCGCACTCGGATATGCGACTCATGTCTTCGGGTACGTGAAAGTAGAATTTGCTGGTAGAGCGGAATTCTATTTCTAGAATCCCTACTTCTTTCAGTTAGCATTTTTTGTGAAATGTAAAATGTAAACATAGCTCACTTACATTACCTCCAAGACCAATTACCAACATTTAGCCACCACTTAATTGTTAATATCTAAAAAATAACATCGCATTATGTGCAGAAAACATTTAGGTTTGCTTTCTATATGTATATTATTAACTAAGAAACTTTCTAGATACCTGAATTACTCTAAAGTCCTTTGAAAAGTAGTACCTAAGTTTCTTCGTACTTTTTGCAAGCCTTCCTTAAATATATTTCTGTTTAATTTTTCAAACGCCTGTTCCCTGGGAGAATAGTTTTCTTTAAAAATGTGCTTGTTTACGTTTCCTTTCAATCATAAACCCCCTACACGATCCTCTAGCAGGTGCAATAAATCTAGTTTAACCATCAACTAAAAGTAAATGTTTAGACATGGCTTCCTAAGGGGTCTTGCTTTAAAAGTGTGCCCATTCTTTAATTTAGTTCCACCTATAAAATCTTGAAATATGTCTTATTATACTTGTTTACCTGTAACAGGTATTTTCAATAGATACACATCGTTTTTATCACAGAAATTTAAACGCAGAGGTAGAGGTCATAAAAGAGAAACTTGTGTATTTGATTTATTGCTGTCGTGATTTTTACATACAATTTGAGGATCAACACAGCTATATGTTGAAAAAAATAGAAAACACAGTGTAGCTTAAAAGTTAAATATTGTTAAGAATTATTTGTTGATCAGATGTTACAATTCACTGTATTTGTCAATTTAACATGTTTATCTTAACTGAGATGTTTAAATTTATTTTCAGAAGTTCTAACTCGAAACGTTTGAACCTTTGATGAATGTTGTTGTTCATCGCCCATCCGTCATTCTATGTGTCTTGCCCATCTCCATTTTGGTCTGGCTATCCTTTCGATGACGTCAGTCATGTTGGTTCTCCTCCTGACCTCTTTGTTTTTTCGTTTTTCATTTTGGTATCCGGACAAGTTAAATTAAGATGCTGAAACAATTTTGTTTCAAAAAGTGGCAATATTACTTATGTACGGTTTGAGAAAGTATATAAATAGTACTTGTAAAAACTACTTGTTGTTAAAAAGGAGTGTACAGAACGCTCATCTATGGTATAGTGTTTTCTGTAGGTCACCTATTGAAAAGAAAATTGGCACTTTTTACAAGAAACCTGATAGAACCCTTTTAGTTACGATATGTAAATATTTCAGTATTTTAATGCTGAGACTTAAAGATGACCAAAAAATTATAGTAGTCGAAACTGGTCGTCCTAAGCTAAAAAAAAAGATTGTAAGATTTTTAATTTTTTTTTCTTAATTAGATGGCTTTTGTAAAGACCAATTAACCAGACAATGTGAGTAAGTCTAAACTTTATTTTTATGAACCTATACTGATTATTGGATATGCTGTCCGGACTTCATACATTCCTTCCTCTTCTTCTTCTTAGAGTGCCGTCTCCCTACGGAGGTTGGCAATCATAATGGCTATTTTTATTTTTGAACTTGCTGCTCTAAACAAATCAATCGATCTGCATTGATACCAATCACGTAGGTTCTTTAATCATGAGTTCTGCCTTCGGCCAACAGTACTTCTTCCTTGAATCTTTCCCTGTATTATGAGTCTTTAACCATGAGTTCTGCCTTCGGCCAACAGTACTTCTTCCTCGAATCTTTCCCTGTATTGTGAGTCCAAAATTTCATATTTTGGTCCCCTCATCACGTGGTCTAGGTATTCCAGTTTTCTGGTTTGTATAGTGGATTAGTTCTGTTTCTTTACCAACCTTCTCCAGTACTTCTTTATTTGTAATTCTATCAATCCATGATATTTTTAATACTCTGTGGTATAACCAGAGTTCGAAAGCCTCGATTCTTTTTAAATTACATTTTTTTAATGTAAAAGTCTCAGCTCCATATAATAATATTGAAAATATATAACAGCGAATGGTACGTAGTCTGATCCTCAAATTTAGATTTTTGCACATTAGGAGTGGCTTCATTCGTATAAATCCTGATCTGTCAATCTCTATTCATACTCAAACTTTCGATAAGATGTCGTGGATCCTCTATACTCGTTGCTATGATCACAGTGTCGTCTGCATATCGTAAGTTGTTAATTAATTTTCCGTTAACGGTGACTCCCGCTTCGATATTATTGAGCGTGTTTTTGAAAATTTCTTCAGAATATAAGTTAAACAAAAGTGGCGATAAAACACATCCCTGTCTAACTCCTCTACAGATCTTCATTTCTTCTGAGTGTTGCCCATCAATTTGAACTATGGCTCTTTGGTTCCAATATAATGTTTGCACTATATTTATGATTTTACTGTCAATGCGCTTGTTCATAAGTATTAATATTAGTTTTTCATGTCTTACTTTATCGAAAGCTTTTTCGTAGTCAACGAAGTACAAGTGTGGATCAACGTTTACATCCCGACATCGCTGAATCAATATGTTGATGACAAATAGTCCTTCTCGAGTACCCATTCCATTTCGGAACCCGAACTGCGTCTCGCTAATATCCTCCTCTAGCCTTTCGTATATTCTTTTAAGTATTACTTTCAGCAGTATATATACTATATACATTCCTAAGATATTTTAAATAAAGATTAGTCTCATTCTATCATCACTCACCGACGGAGGCTTGTGTCTCTATCAGCATGTAATCAAATTAATTACAATCTAATAAAGCTATCTCAAGAACAAACCTCAAAAGTACTCACCATTTTGGTATCAGTGAAAATTACATGCCAATATAAAGCCAGTTTACATTAAATCATGAATTATCATTGGAATTTGTGAATTAGTTACAACAAAATCTTTTTGACATTTAATAAAAAAGTAGATTTTTATAAGGAGCAAACAACGGAAAAACTCATGTACTTTTTAATTTCAAGTATAATACAAGATAGCTTATAAATGTTACAGAAGTAAAACGAATTTGAATTTTTTTTAAAACGGGTTCTAAATAAAAATTTTCTTTAACAATACGTATTCTTTTAGCGATGAACTGTGGGAGCAATTAAAGCATCGCTTCCTTAAAATATTTCATATTGAGGTACTTCATCTTCCGTTGTGTGCCATAGCCCATTTCCTCCCTCCCAGATGCATTCCTGTCACGCGTCCTTTGGGGCGTCGTGTACCAAATACGGAAAACGAGATCTAGTTTAAGTTCAGTAGGTCAACGTCGTTCTTGGCGTCGTCATTATAACCGATCTGGTGGGGGAGTAAGGGAGCGACGTCGAGAAGTAGGACGCCGAAGGCGAGGCGTCACGACGCACTTGCTCGTGTCGACATTGACTTTCTCGATACCGAAATTCGACCGTTTGTTATTCGTTTAAGAAATATTTACAGGGTTGACACTTCTGAGATTAACATATTGGATTTTGGTATTTGACGTTCTAGAAACATCATTAAACAAAATTATTTTTACTAAAATGAAACAACTTATTTTAAATGAATCATCAGGTATGTATGTTTCTTTGAAATTTTTGCATACGTAGGTTGTTTCTATTAGACACTACATATACCAGGATTTTTTATAATTACGTGTCTAAACACATGCATGGGAAGAATTCTTTTTCTTCTTTTCCTTCTTCTGTTTGTGTAAACATGACTCGATCTGTTTTTTAGTGTGCCCTAAGTAAGTTGTCGTTCCATCGTGGTCTTTCCACTGATCGTGTTTCTGTTGGGAAACCAACAGTCTCTCGCTATCTTTACTAATATATTTGTTGTTATCCGGCTTATATGATCATTCCGTTCTACTCTTTCTTATTCTATTTCTTATCCAGTCCTTGATGTTCTCTACCTTGCATCTCTGTCATATATCTGCACGTCTAAGTCTGCTCCATAGTCTCTTACCATCGATTTTTCTAAGGGTTTTCATCTCCGCTGTTTCTAGAATTCTTTTGTACTCTTTGTGTCAGCACTTGTTTCTGCTGCGTGTGTCATTATTGATCTGATGACTGTGTTGTAAATTCTACTTTTTATTTCCTTCCCGATATTTTTATTTCTCCATCTGCGACTCTGTTTGCCTTATTCACTTGATCTTCGATTTCTGTTTCCAGCTTTCGGTAACTAAATAGTGTGATGCCTAGTTATTTAAAATGCATCACTTGTTCTATTATCTGATCCTCCAGCTCTAATTTACATCTTAGTAGATTTGCTGTTATAACCATGCATTTTGTCTGTTTTGTATGTATGTATGTATGTATGTATGTATGTATGTATAACATCACTTATAGTTGGACAATGAACCCTTAGCTGGTAGCAAATAAAACATTTATTTAACTAATCATATTTATTTAACACATAAAACATATTTAAATAGCAAAAACAAATAAATAAATTTGGAAGTGATACTTACGGCATCGATGGGCTGCTTGCTTCTAATTAGATGTTTATGTGGGAAGGTCTTACATACAGCTGCAATTACTTTCCATAAATTATTAGATAAAGTTTCAGAAATATCCCATAAAATATTCAATAAACCCAATAAACTAGAATATTAAACCGCCTGTATTAGAGAAACATCAAAGGGGGTTTAACTTCCTCGCCAATTATTTTACAGAATTTTTAATTAAACAAATAGCAAATGGCAAGAATAAAATGAAATATAATTACTATTGAACTTCAAAGTTCAAAAGTTAAATTTTGTAAGAATCCTACATGCACAAAATTGAAAAACATGGCTTTGAAAGAAGTAAGGTTATGAATATTGAAAATGCTGTCAGAATTTAGAATATAGATTACAATGAAAGTACTGACATCAAGAGAATTCTGCAGACGATAAAATGAACCTTATTATAATTATTACCTTCTTTTATAAATTTCAGAAACAGACAAAAAATAATATCCCACTACGTTTAGAAAAGTGGATTGACCGAAAGTTGGGAGACTAAAATGAAGTTTAGCACAGATGTCATAGGACGTATGCCTATGATGGAATTAGCTCTATTGTCAACATAGAACAAAATAGAAGAAAGAAGGAGAGAGGAAAGAAAGAGAGAGAGCCAATATTTATTCTACCGCAAAGATAGAGGAATGAACGAGAGAAAGTGAATATTTATTCTACGGAACAGAAAGTGAAAGAGAGGGCGCCAACTACTTTTTGAATAAAAAATAAAAAAAAAGAAACTGAAGGTAAAGGTATTAATAAATTAATAAAGAAATTAACTACTACTACGAGTAAACTTCACAGGAGTACGGATGTACCTGTTTCTCTAGTCGTTGAGACGGAGACGATCTTTATTTGTACGAGCTGTATTTTATCTTTACCACTCGTATGGTAGCTGCGCCATCTTCTTGAGTGTCATACTACTTAACCTCCTTTCATTCAGTTCTTTTGTGATTGTTTTGGGTGATGTTTTGTGAGACGGCTCTTCTGTTTTTATAAAGGCTTCTTCTTTATGTGCCTGCTTGCTTTCAAGCGTTGGCTATAGTCGTATTAACAAGCTAATGAAATGTTTCTCGGTTGGCAGCTCGATGAAACAATTCGTCGACTGTTCGACCTGTATCCATTGTCTAATGTTAGGCAGTCAGGACAGTTGTTTTCTTCTGACCTAGCATATTCTTTCGGTTTTGCCCTGACTAATCAACAGAAGTAAGCGATATTTAGGTCCTCTCATTATATGACAGAAGTATTGGACCTTTCTCATTTTGATGGTGTTGATCAATTCTCGCTCTTTATGCAAGGTCTCTAGCACACGTTTGTTAAATATATGCGCTGTCCACGGGATTCTGAGCATTCGACGGTACCACCACAACTCGAATACTTCTAATTTATTAAGATTTTTTATTTTTGTTGTCTAGGTTTCACATCCATAGAATAAAGCGGACCACACGTAGCACTTCAATACTCTTAGAGGTGTAGTCAATGACAGACTTCTACTGCACAATACAGAACTCCAGTTAATAAAGCTTTTTCGTGTAAGTTCTACTCTGGTCGAAATTTCCTTGTCATTTTCAACCCTGCAGTCAATCCTTTCTAGATATCTAGATATCTAGATTCCACCCTTTCCAGGATTTTATCTTATTTTAGTACTGAGTCTTCGATATTAATTTTTCCGACCACCATCAATTTTATTTTCTTTGCGTTGATTGTTTAGCTCTTTGCAGTACATTCGTTGTTTGAAGGTCTTCTAGACTCCTGCCATTATGGCGGTGAAAGGCACATACACCATTATTTTGCTTAAAAATCCTTATTTCATTCAATAATAATTACACCAATGGGATTTTTGTCGTATGCTGACTAGTACAAAAGTTTTTTTTCCAGAATTTCCGTCGGATTTTACTTTTGTGTAATTCAATCCCTTTCTTACAGCTGAAGACATTAATAAAACCCGATGTTTAAAAATAACGCTAATCGTAATCACTTAAATGATCTCTTTATATGTTTTTCTGATAAGTAATTCCTGATATTGTTTTTGAAACTACGCTGTTCTTGCCAATTAAAGAAAGTATCTCAAGTTCGTGCAACTATCTATCTTTAAATTTACGTTTTTGTTTTGCAACGGAAATGGCCAGCATTTCCCTTCGCTTCGTTTGGCAACCCTGAATATTACACACGATTGCCGGCAATCGATTGACCTCCATAAGGCGCACAGGACGGTTGAAATTGCTCTGGAAATTGTTTTCGCAAATTAAGTTTGAGGAAAGATCGCCACCAATATTGGATCGTAAATCGACAAAAACTAATTGAGGCACTGACAAGGAATAAATTGGGAACAAATCTTTTCTTCGCTTCATTCGCACGTAATAAGGACAACGAAAGAGGTCATGGTTGGGAATATTCTTATCATTTTTATCGCCGCAGACTGATGTAGCGCATTTTTATGGTCTGTTTTTTATGTAGTTTGTTTTTCGGGAGAATGGTATAAGAATAATAAACATACATAATTTAATTGGATACTAATTATAATCTGTACTATTAGTTTTCTATTTGGCACATTTTGTCTAGAAGCTGAGAAATGTTGTTACGTAGAAAATGGTAAGATCGTTCTTGGTCAAATTTTTGAAAATCAGTTAATAAATATCTGATATTCAAGGCAGTGTTACATGGTTAACTTAGTGTGCTGTAGACGTAGTCCACTTGGAACCGTTCGCAAGCGACGATTGTTGGTTTTTGGACCACTTTGGATCACGTGGCACTATATCGGTAGTTATAGTCCTAATTTTGGATTACCTTTGAGATCACCGTGTTCCCAGCGATATGATATTTTTGACTTGACCCACGATTTTATATCACATCGTGCCCATTCACACTTTATTTCACAGAAATTGCTTGATGCATTTTTGTTTGTGTTCTTATTATAGTTTTTATATTACTTAATGTGTGACGGAACAAAAATTTTATTTATTTATTTTTTTCTGTAATGCTCTTATTTTATCTTCATTCTAATTTGATGTTTAGTATATTGAACTGTTTTATTGTCTTTATTTATTATAAAAGGGTTCTATGCTTTTACAACACTTACAAGTTTATTAAAGTCTTTATTAATTTATATATACAAGATTAAACTAATTTATTTCACACTATTTATTTCCGCGTTACAATTTCAACTCAATACAATTATATTTTCGGACTGACCTCTTTTTAAATAAAAATGTCTATATATATTAATCAACCATTATCCCAGAGTTCCCTCGAAGGATGGTGACCTTTGCTGAACTCTCTCGAAGCCTATCGAAGGCAGGCAGGTTTTCATTCGACCTTCTTCTGGAAAGTTCGACTCGCAGGTATAATAGGGAACCCGTGGGTATTACCTGCTAAAAAATACTTGTTAAAAAAACATGTTTACAGTTATGAGTCATATTTATTGTAACAATATAAATGCTGATACTGAAATACCGCTGAAGTAATCTATGAGGATAAGGACTTCCGGAGTATTGGAATTGTTTAGTTACTTTTTATAGCTTGATATATTGCATAAATTGCTGCTGTGATCTGTGAGAGAAGTTTAAACATAGAAATAGTATTTGAACTTGAAGTTACCACAGCTGAACCTACCCTTTCTATGGATTTGAAACCTAAATCCATTTTTGAATGCGTTAATAAAATTTGTGTTTGCCTAAGAATTTTTTGTCAATATTTAGTAAAATTGATACTCTTGATACTCTTTTTATCGAACTGACTAAGAAAATATTTTCGTTTGGAAGCACCTATTATCCAAGGAGGGGCTGCTCAAAGTTTGATGGGATAACGATTGGCAAACCAGGTATTAAACGTTATCTGCAACGTTTAGCAGTATTATAAAAGAATTTATACTTTGGTGTGAATGCACTTATTTTATTTGACACAATAATTGTGGCGTGTGTCAGAGGAACATACTCTTATAACTCTCAGAGGAACATACTCTTATATTATAGTATGTAGTAGTGTTGTGACAGTGTTCCGCATTTATATATAGGCTTTCTATTGGGATGACACGGAAACCACATAGCGCAATGCTGAAAGTGGTGTTATATATAGACTCCAGTATCTTTATTATTTTGAATCTAATAAGAGATTTGCACATAATTAGTGTGGAGTAATCTGATTCAGAACAAAGGTTTGATAATGTTTTCTTTTTGGCCTTTATTGCATGTTAGAATAAGATGTGGGATGTGTTATTCCAGGTCATTTTTCGTAGAATCAGGGACCTAATTAGAAAGGAAAATATTTCGTGGCATTTGTAATGTTTTCTTTGAGGCATACGATAGTGTACCACTTTCAATATTCTGGGTACCAATGGAAAATCAAACAATAAAACTGGAAACAAATTTACTAGAAAAAATCCTATTAGTACGGGTCTAACACAAGGCTGTTGCATAGCACCTACACTCTTCAAAATATATCAGAATGAGGCGCTCTCAGTGTGGAGAAGAAAGTGCTGCAATATGGTAATCTCAATCGAACACGAGAGATTGTATACGATACACTTCGCTGACGACCAAGCTATTCGAGCTGAAGACGAGAATGATATAAACTATATGCTTAGAAAACTGGAAGAGTAGTACACCAAGTGGGTGTAGAATTAATATACAAAAAACCGAGTACTTAGTTGCAGTAGAAAAACCAGAAAGCCTACAAATTCAAATAAGAACTATAAAATCAATGGAAACTTTCAAATACTTAAGATTGTATCAAAAGCCGGAAGTAACGAAGAAATCTATTCTTAGGATTGACCAAGCAAGATCAACCACTAGATAGCTATACGGACTATTGTGAAATAATAAAGTAACAAAAGAAAATAAAACAAGAATTTATAAAACAGTAGTGTATTGGGTTATACGACGCTGAACTCTGGGAAATAAATCAAAGAAACAAATCAAAAATTAAAGCCATGGAAATGGACTATTGGAGACGATGTTGCCGGCTCACTAGACTTGATAGAATGTAGATATTAGAAGAGAAATGGAAATTGACCTAGATATAATAGACACTATCGAAGCCAAAAGACTAAACTGGTATGGAGACCTGCAGATAATGCCTGAAAAAAGATGGCCAAAATAGATAGAAAAATGTACTCGGCCCGCTAGAAGAAAACAAGGAAGACCAAGACGGTGATAGAGAGAAGATGTCGAAGATGCAATAACCGCCAGAGATTTAAAAACTGACAGAAAACGTTGGAAATTAGGATGCGAGAAACGGCGCCAGCTGTAGAAAACTCCAGTATTATATTATATAAGTTAGAAGGTAAAAATCAGTTGCTTGATTTATCAATTCTTGGATATATGGGATATTTATGTGTTTCAATAGATTCCACTGAGTTTTTTGATAATATTTGAACCATTTTTGAAGTCAGTTATTTTGGATTTATTGTTGGACATTAGGTGCGAAAGAAAATTGTGTGTTGGATTAGAATTTATAAGTGGCACCCATAATTTAGTTTTTTAATCACTGTGAGTCATTAAAGTGGGTTCTCGATTGAGAATGCTATAAATTCTATGGAGTGAAGCCAAACATCAATGGGGCTGCCACTTTGTTACGTGTTGTGTTAACAAAATGTCTCTGTCTGGCTGAAACCACTCTGCAATGGCTCTTACTTAGCTATCGTTCAGGTAGTTCAGAATAAAATACTTGTTATTTGCTAGATGATTTCGTAGAACGACGAGAGAATATTGGATGACAATATTAGTAAATTGAGTCACTAAGTCTAGTTTGCCTTTTTTCGACTATTGTTGTTCTTCATTTATCATCATACCATTCCGCATTTTTGGCTTCTTCGACAGTTTCCCCTGTATATTTCCCTCTATATGATTGTTTTTAACTGCATGCTTTCCTCTTCTAAAGTATCTTCCTCTCTGGTTTCGTTCATTTGTATTTGGAGAGATTGTTGATATTCTTGCAGTGTTGTTTATCCTATTTCGTTTTTTCTCTTTCTATATTTTTATTCCTATGTTCTCATTCTCTGGTATATTCATATCTTGTACGATTTTTTAAATAATTATGGTTATTTCGAATTAATACTGTTATTGGTGACTGTCTATGTTTCCTCTTCTTATTTGCTACCTGTACCTTCTTGATAATAATACATGTATGTATATACTACATGTATCACTATAACAAAAGTCCAAAAATTACTTTTAAGTTTTAAAGATCACTTTGAATGGCTTAGGAAAAAAAACGAAACACTTTACATAATGTGTATAATACTGTATATGCAAACAAATGACACGAAAACAAAACTCTTTCTTCATTTACTTCAGCTGTAAGGCGACGTCCCTGTTGACTATAATGAGAGCAGTCATAATTGGGTCAACACTGATGGCATTCAACAACATTATAATTACGCATTGTTACCAACACTATAACTTAACTGGCTTTATCGCGGTAAACTAATCTGAGGAAACGTAAAGCGTTCTATTGGGTGTATAGTTCTGATTTTACAACTAAAGTTCACTGGGTCAGATGCTTGATTTCAAAGTACGGGGAGGTACAATGATATAACTAATGGCTTACAGATTTTTATTTCTTTAATTTTTAATTTGATTGGTTACTTTATATTGTAATTACTCAGTTTTTTCATGATTTCGTAGCTCCTTTGTTACTTTTATTTGTTTTGAACTCCTTACAGAGTTTCTTGATTAATTTATGTATATGATTTTGTAGTAGTTTCCAATCTTAGTTTTGGTAATTCATTTAGAGCAAAATACTTTTTATAAAATTTTGCCCTAGGTTTAGTTAGTACCCCCTTGAAGTTAGGTTTTTACCATTTTTGATGATTCTCATGAGATCTATAATAATTATTATTTTCATTGATCGGTCACTATGGAATTTACATTGTTAGATCCTAATCTTCGTAGCCTAGAGCATAAAATTTCGGTTTTAAGTTTTGACAATAACTGTGAGGTTTTTGGAATATGTCTAAAAACGCTGAATTTTAACTTTCACATTACAAACGGTCTAAATTTTTCCATGTAATGTATTCGATTCCATAATAAAAAATTGTCTAAAATTGTACCTTTTTGCACTACTTATATAAAAAATTTTAAATTATAAAATAAATTATAAAAAATAAAACAAATACAAATACGGCGCCAGATTTGTAGAACTGCGTAGAAAATAGTTATAGAACAATGTTTGGGAAAAAATAGGAATAATGGCTCAAAGATGTTGTGAGTGGTAAACTTTAATTTTGGACAACTTTTCTGTAGATTTATATGCCCATTTCTCAAAAAACGCACCTTTTTAAATGGTAGCACTTCGTGGTTTTTTCGTATTTGGGGGTCCATTGACCATATGAAATAATAAACCACTTCTAACTTTGTAGTATTAAATATCTATATCTATGATTTTGATTTAATTAAAATTAATTAAAAACTGTTGCTAATTTGAATTTTTTTATTATTTTCTTGTGACGTAAACATTCACAAGTATACACAAATTATCTTTGTGGATTTTGAATTTTTCTGAAGAACACGTTCACTCACCCGTATGAAGTTTGTTGTTTGTTAATGACTTCTTAAGTGCCCGGTATCTTTTTATGTTCTATTCATTTGTTTTATCATTGTGTAAGCACCAGTTTGTTTTCCACGTAAAGCATTTTCAATTTGACTAATAAACTTTTCCCATGATTGTTGATGTGTTGGATATTTAGTTATGATATGCCCGTTTCTTTTCAATCACTGCATTTTTCAATTATTGATTCCATTATCTAATCGTAATCCTTTCCTCCTAATTCTTTTCTTTCTCATCGTTAAAATATTTGATATGATATGCCCGTTTCTTTTCAATCACTGCATTTTTCAATTATTGATTCCATTATCTAATCGTAATCCTTTCCTCCTAATTCTTTTCTTTCTCATCGTTAAAATATTTATGTTTATCTAACAATAAAGCGCTGAAAACTTTTGTTTTCAACACTTCCACAAAATTTATTATAATTTATTCTCACTACTGCCTTTCGGCAGAGTACCAATCAATTAACGAAAGGAATGTCTGGCACAAGCACAAGGTCTGGCATACAGGCCTGATCGAAAAACTCCACCTTGCTGGATTGCGCACTCCTTTTGTTAAACTAATATATTGCTGTCTCTCCAATCAGACGATCAGGATCAAAGTTGGCGATATTTTACCCACACCCTTTACTCCACAAGCTGAAGTACCCCAGGGCTCACTTCTTGCTCCAATATTATACACAGTCTACAATAGTGACATCCTCCGTCCGCAGTATAGATCGGAAACCCTGCTTCTGTATGCGGATGACACTGCACTCTTCACGTCAGGGCCACACAGAGAGCGTGGACAAATGTCTGTATTCGAAAGGGCACAAAGCTATCTAGATCGAGTCATTAGATGGGGCAATAAACGGAGAGTGACCATAAACGCCTCCAAAACACAACTTATATTATTCAAATCTTACAATTATCGTGATGTTCATGGCCGGATAACCTTGTTAGACCTTCTTTTTAGAAACTCGGTTTCCTATTGGGGAGTTTATTTTCTCAGGTCTCCTTAACTGGAAAACCGACATTCAAGACACTCTAGACAGGGTAAGAAAGATGGTTAAACTGGCAGCGCTGTACGGTAAAATGGGCAGGACGTCATTTAAAACATTATTGCACACCTACAAAACCTATATAATATGTAGACGCATGCCTACTCGAATACAAGGCATGCGTCTACGCATCACTTAACATCCGCCAAATTAACACCATCGTGGCCAGTGAAAGGAAAGTCCGTAGATTCTGTATGAGGATGTGCAGATACTATCCATCAGCACACATACATCAGGTAGCGAATCTAACACCGATTAGGGACAGAATCCTATCCCACGGCAGGGTATGTCCTTCGAACTATTACAGACTAGAACAACCAAGCCAAACAAATATTAAAGACGCCATGCAATCGTACAGGGCAAATACTCACTAGGGTTCCTAAAAGAAAAGTTCCATTTCCTCCAGCTTAACTTCTACACAACACTGGACACGAACTTCCTGAAGAGTATTTTGATATTTTAGAATTATTCCCCATCAAATATCGCAGCTAACAACTGTATGCCAAAAACACATGCCACCTTCTGAACCCCAGCCTTTTAGCAATCCACCTCTACATCTCCACAAGCATTCATCACGTTTACCACTCCCCTTTACTCCAAAAAAAGGAGTACCCCTTCCTTGAGGAGGCAATAGTCGAGAGTACCTTTCTTAAGTGATCAATTTTTGGTATGCATTTATACTTTATAGTCTTCAACTGAATAAGTTGAGGAGGGGAACAATGTCTCAAGTTGGTAATTCAGAATTGTGTCTGTATTTTTTATTAATTTAATTTTCATAGAATCTAATAAAGATAGCTTAAAGCCTTTATTTTGAGTGTGAAGAATTCTAAATTCGTCATTAAAAGAATGATTATGGTCTAGAAGACGATGTGCGTAGGTAGAATCGGTTTTTCGATTATTGAAAGTCCTTTTATGTTCTGCTGTACGTTTGTTTAAAGTTCTATCAGTTTGAACGATATAATGTTTAAGAAAGTCGCCACATTTAAGTTTGTATACACCAGTGTGTAAGTGCTTTTTCTTTTGGCTCTTGTTGTTCTTAATATATTTGCCTAAGTTGTTGTTTGTTCTAAAAGCTGGTGTTATCTTTTTTATTTGTTCGGCTATATTTATTGATATCTTGCCTGTATATTTAATCGAGCCGAAGGTACTAGGTTTTTCTCTGGTGGTGGAAATACTAATTTAAGGACTTTCTTATTTAGTTTCTGATTTAAAATTTTATTTATTGTTTGTTCGTTGTACCCATTGTTTACTGCTATGTGCTTAATGATATTCAATTCTATCTCGAAGTTGTTTTTTGACATAGGAATTTTTATTAATCGATGTAACATGCTATGGTAGGCTGCCAAATTATATTGTGTTGAGTGGGATGATGAATTGTGTATAGTCATGTCAGTATGGGTAGGTTTATGAAATACGAAGAACTCATTTATGTTTATATTTGTACTGATAACGTATTTAAAAATGTATGCTTGTTTACTTACTCATACGCATAGAACGCTGAAATAGACTAAATCAAGCAAATCACTTCCTTGTCTCTTTCTATTGGAAGAAAGCTGGAAAACTTTTTATTAGCTAGTTTCCTCATTTGTTTTACTAACAAAATACGTTCCATAAATAATGCCATTAATGTTGTAACACGCAAATCACTTAAAATGAATGATATCGACGTATATATAGATATATTAACACTATAAAATCATTTATTTTTCTTCACAACCACTATTGTATAGCAGGAGTTTATTATACACGATTTCCAATCTTCGTCGATTACAACAATTGCAAAACAAAAGGAAAGTGATCGATCATAAATAGTGCTAGGAGAGTCTTAATAAATATTTCAAATCTGTGAGCAATAACGGTTGAGTCTGAGGTGCTTTTTAAACAATAATAACAATGTGTGGCATAAACTATCATTTGACTTGTTGACATTTAGGTAGTTGTGAAGCTTGACTTCACATATTCGACCCGGAGCCTTTTTCCTACATTGCTAATGCTAATACTATTGTTTCCTGTAAAAAATGCTTTATAGATATGACTAATTGTAAAAATAAAAATAAAAGATAAATAAAAACTTAAAGGAAAATAATTAGAGATTAAAAAAATAGGTGGGACGGAATTAATAGCTGAAAATTTTTCTAGGAAAATTAATACCTGTAACAGAAAAGTGACAGATGAAACAATGAGAAAAAATAAAAACCAGAAGAATTTTTAACGTTACTAGTCAAAAAATTGGGAACTATTAGGAAGAAATCATAAATAATACATATGAGGAATATAAAAAAGTAATCACACAGAAAATATAGACGTTAGAAAAGGTGTTAACGAAAATCTTAATGCCATCAAAAAGGATAATTGGCTAAAGTTTACAAGCGACGTTATGATGTATACAAAGAACAAATTAAACTGTGGAAAATTATTAAAAGGAGAAACACATCATTATCATGCAACCTCTTCTGTCCACTGCTGGACATAGGTCTCTCCCATTTTTCGCCACTCTTCACGGTTCTGTGCATCTTGTTGCCATTTCTTGGATATTCGTTTAATGTCGTTCATCCAGTCAATTAGTTTTCTAGTCCATCTTGAGTCTTTTACTTTCGCTATGTGACCTGCCCAATTTCATTTCAGCTTGGCTATACATTCAACGACATCAGTGATACCTGTTCTTTTCCTTAAGTTGTGGTTCCTTATTTTGTCTTTTTTTTTGTCACGCCGAGAATCGATCTTTCCATGCGCCTTTGTAAAACTCGCATTTTTAGTGATGTTGTTTTTGTGAGAGTGAGAGTTTCTGCTCCGTATGTCATAATAGGAAGAACGTTTTGGTCAAATGTCTTCCGTTTCATAGCTATCGGGATGTTGCTTTTAAAGATGTCTCTTACTGACCCATACGCTGCCCAAGCAAATGTTATTCGTCGTTGAAATTCACAGGTCTGATTATCCTTGTTTATTCTGATTTCATGACCGAGATATATGTACTTTTCTGTCAAATGTTACCACTTAATTTTGGATGGTTAGGTGTTCACTGGGAACTAAATTTGTCATAAAGTTGGTCTTACTGATGTTCATTTTAAGACTTATTGTCGAAGATACGTTTTCTAATTCTTGTAGCATTTGTTGTGCTTCACGCAGATCTTCAGTGATAAGTACTATATCGTCGGCAAAACACACATAATTGAGCATTTCCTCGTCTATTTTTATTCCTCTATTTTCCCACTTTAGTATTTTAAAGGCGTATTCGAGGACCGTAACAAATAATTTAGGTGAGAGAGTGTCGCCCTGTCTCACACCTCGCTTTATATGAATTTTTCGGGTAGTATCATCTTTTTGTAGACTTCAAATCTGCCTATGATAGTGTCCTAAGAAATAAATTGTATGAAGCTATGAATGAATTCCACATCCCCGATAAACTGATAAGATTGGTTAAGGCTACAATGCGTAATGTGGTTTGCAAAGTCGAAATACAGGGCGAACAATCACAGGCGTTTGGAACGCATGTTGGGCTGCGACAGGGAGACGCGCTGGCGTGTCTCCTTTTCAACATAGCACTGGAAAAGGCGATCAGAGATGCCCGAATAGACAACAGAGGAAATATTTTTAATAAATCATCCCAAATTTTGGCATATGCAGATGATGTGGACCTAGTTGCCCGCACAACACGCAAGCTAGAAGAAATGTATACCACCTTCTCAAACGCTTCAAAATCTATGGACCTGCAAGTAAATGAGGAGAAAACTAAGATGATGGCATCAACTCCCAACAATAGAGTCAGGAACATCGGTCCCCAATTCACGGTTGATAACTCTACCTTTGAAATGGTGGACAAATTCACATACTTAGGCTCCCTGATCACCAAAGAGAACGCCATAACGGAAGAACTCAAGCGAAGGATAATAATGGCAAACAGATGCTATTTTGGACTGAGTAGACATATGAGAAGTAGAAACTTAAGCCAAAAAACAAAAATAACTATATACAAAACCCCTATACAGCCAGTGTTGACATATGGATCGGAGACATGAACCATCTCCAAGGCAGACGAAGACCTTTTGCTTATATTTGAACGAAGGATCCTGAGGAGATACAACTACGAGGTATACCACAGATTATAAACAAATATTTGGTGGTAAAGACGTAGTATCTCTTATAAGAATAGGAAGACTAAGATGGGCAGAACATCTAGCAAGATCACACTAGAACAACCCTCCTAGAAGAATCCTTATGTCACAACCCGTGGGAAGTAGAAAAAGGGGTAGGCCAAAACTCAGATGGAAAGATGGTGTAGATGAAGATGGTAGAAAGATAGGCGCAACAAACTGGCAACGGTTGGCAATGGATAGGACTGCCTGGCGTAATAAAATTGGGAAGGTCGAGGCTCTTTCATAGGGCTGTAGCACCATTGATGATGATGATCATGTAGTTTTACACGCATTGTGGCGTTTTGGTACAATGTTTGTACTAACTTTATAAGCCGGAAGTCTATTCTACTATTGTTCAGAGCAGTTATAATGTTCTAATTCCACGGTATCGAAGGCTTTGTGAAAGTCTACGAAGATAAGTACCAGTGATCTGTTATATTTTATCTATTTTTGTATTAAGGTTTTTACTGTTTGTAGGTGATCGTTTGTTCCGAATTTTGAGCGGAAGCCAGCTTGTTCTCGGAGCTGGTAGAAATCCAACTTTTTTTTCTAGTCTTGTCGTAATTATTCGGGTAAACATTTTATAGATGTGGTTCAATAAGCTGATTGGTCTCTAGTATTCTAGGAGCGACTTGTCTCCTTTCCTGTGTAGTAAAATTGTTGCTGCATTGTTCCATGTTTCCGGTATGCAACAATCTGTTAGACAAAGGTTAAACAAAATTTTTATTTGTATGAGAAGGGCACGTCCGCCCATCTTTATAGCTTCTATTTCTTCTCTATCTATGGGCCTGATTTTATATACTACAGAAATAAAATTTTGTGCAAAGGTGTGTCGATAATATATTGACTTTTTTTACAAGGTAAACTTGCAACATATAACTTTTTAATTGATTTTGGGGAATATTTAACAAGAAGATTTCTAAACTATTTAAAATTAGGACGCCGTTTAAAAAATTCTTTTGCTGCTTAGAAAGAAATGTTTAGTGTTTTTCTTTCCTAAAAAAATTTATTATCTTTTTAAAAGAAATAATTTTTTAAACTCCTAGTTTAAAGAGAAAAAACGACAGTTTTATTTTTATTTCATATAAACATTAAAAAAAATATTTTAAATCTATCAATTGAACCTTCTAACAAAACAGACTTTAAAACTATGGTTATGTACCAACTGACAGAAAAAGATCTACTGTCATATGTCGAAATTAACGACCAAACTTTTCTGAATTTATAATTAATTATCAAAAATTAATTTTATTTAAAAGAAACTAAAATATGACAATTAATTAATAAATAAAACTTATATTTTATATAGCCCCAAAGTGGAGGCTGGACAAATCCTGGGAGAAATCAAATCAAATACCAAAACTGAATTCTAACTGAGGTTATTCTGAATGATACAATAGAATAAAATAAAAGCCTTAAAATTCTAAAACGAAAGTTGTAGACAGGATCCAGCAACATTTATAAGCTAAAAAATAGACAGGGACATGCTGTATATGAACAACAAGAAATTATGAAAATTATCGAAGAGTACTTTAGAACATTATATCGTCGAGATGCTCACATTCCAGAGGTGGAAATCCCAGCCATACAAAATCAGGGATCAGAGGAACTTCCAGATATAACCGAAAAGGAAATCGAATCAGCGTTGAAAGGTATGAATAGCAAATCACCTGAAGAAGATTGCATTGTAAGAGAAATGTTAAAATTAGGAGGCGAATGCGTCATAAAACCTTTAAAAACCCTTTATAATGCCTGCCTCTTTGAAGGAGTTACACCAGAAAAATGGAATAGTGCCATTATGATAATATTGCACAAAAAAGGAGATGTAACAGAAACTGGAAACTACAGACCTATCAGCTTGTTATCTCATTTATATAAGCTCTTTATGAGAATAATTACTAGCAGACTGGAACCTAAGCTGCATTTTCACCAACCATTAGAGCAGGCCGGATTTAGGAGTGACTTTGGAACGAATGGCCACCTACAAGTAATAAAATTCTTAATAAAGATAGTTACAGAATATAACAAGCCATTGATATTAATATTTGTAGACTTTAAAAAAGCGGTTGACTTAGTCCAGCATCCATGTTAAGAGCTCTTACAGAGTGCAGTATTGATCATAGGTACACAACTCTTCTTCTGAATATATATAATAGGGCAACAGCTACAGCTACAATGTAATATGGCAACACAAATACATTTTCCTTCGAGAGGGGTATTAGGCAAGAAGATACCATCTCTCCTAAGCTATTCACCGCTTTGTTGCAGAATGCTATAAGAAACAATAATTGGCAGAATATTGGAGTCAACATAAATAGAGAGTTTCTGAACAACTTGAGATTTGCAGACGACATAGTCCTTATAGTCCTCATAGACCAGGTAGATCATTACTGCCAGCTTCTTCAAGACCTTCAGAGTACGTATACACGAGGTGGACTTAAAATTAATTTTTCCAAAACACAATATATAACCAACCTTGTACTGGCGAAAAACATCTCAACTAACGGCACGCAAATTGAACAAGTGTATAGCTATAAATATCGGGGCCACGAGATCAAATTAGGAAGAGATAATCAAACAACGGAGATAAATAGGAGAATAGGACTGACATGGGCGGTTTACAGAAAACTGAGAGAAGTTTTTAGATCAGATATTTCCATGTGCTTGAAAAGGAAGGTCTTTGATCAATGTGTACTCCCAATTCTAACGTATGGAGCAGAAACATTGACCCCTACCAGAAAAGTAATCAATAAATTACAAGTAGCACAGAGAGCGATGGAGCTCTGCTGAATATATCCCTCAAAGACAGAGTATCAAATACAATAGTTAGGAGAAAAAACTTTTGTTACTGACGCAGTTCAAAGGATTACAACATTGAAATGGAACTGGGTGGAAGATGGAAGGTAGACGAAGAAAATTCTGGAATGGAGACCTAGACACGATGCTTATCGTAATCGAGGACGTCCTCCAACAAGGTGGTCAGATGACATCAAGCGTATTCAGCACAACTGGATTCAGGGTGCGCAAGATATAATGCATTGGAATTATTTAGGGGAGGCCTATGTCCAGCAGTGGACTCGAAACGGTTGAAGATGCTGTCTATTTACTTTAATTAATACAACCAGTCATGTGATCTTTAAAACTACAATACATTTTGCAACGTGCCTGAATGATCAATTCTTCTTATTTCTCCGATAATACTATATTTTAGTTTCTGAATATTTGCACATTTTCTTTTATAAAACGTGTTTTTTAGTGACTATAAGAAATAGTCTAAAGGATTTATATCCGATGATTGCGCAGGCCATTCGATAAAACCACGTCTTCCAATACATCTTCTGGGAAAAAGATTATTTAGACATAGGCGTTCCATACTTAAAACACACTCTGTATATTTACTTATTAAATATAATTTGCTAATACCAAAGATCGTGAACGTTTACCGTGTTGATATTTTTGTGAATTTTTAATTCGTCTACGCAATGCCCAATAAAATTTTTGCTCGTATAAAAGTCTATTTCGAAAAAATGGCACACCTAGAATTTCAAAAATCTCACGTTTTGGCTTCAGCCACTCAACATAAACTAATTTTTCAGCTCGATTTAACCTCCTTTTTAAATTGGACATAAACCAATCACAGAAAGTAAACAAACGATAAATGAGTAGGAAGTATCTCAACTATTTATAAAATCTATATTAATAAAATCCAGCGAATAACCTAGTGAACTGTATTTGTATTGTGCTTTCATGATCCAGATTTATTGTTTTTGATTCATATATGAATAATTTTACATTAGTTGATTTGATTACTACAAAATTGTAAATATTTTTAGCGACTGTATACGGGGTACGTGCCTAACACATAGATTATTTCAAATTTAGAGGAATCCTTTACCATCATGTACTTAGTTTTAATGTTTTAATAGTTTAAGCATGTAATAGGCTTTAATTTATAAACAGTTGTGGCAGCAGGGATTTAGGATTATCATGGAAGTATCCGGTCGAAATCCTGAAATAAAGAGACCTGTAGGTCTCTTTATTCTTAAACTTCTTTCCTGAGGTTTTTCCAAGTATTTAAACAGCAGTATGTCTAATGGCCATATTCCTTCAAATTTATTAGGACTTCCTTTCATGTTCTAGCATATTGTTTCTACTATTTTTGCATTGAATTGACCTCTTTTTTGATGTTTTAATATCTACCACTTGTGTTCTTGTGATCCTTTTCGATATTTTGGTTTAGTTTCTTCTAGTTTGTTTCTTCTCTATGTATAGCTTCTTTTTTTGTCATGACATAATCTATTAAGCCGAAGATACACATGCCTGTTGCTAGCACAATGGCATACCAGTACCTAGCAAGCACCAGCTACTGACCCCAAACTGGCAAGTTTGTACATTAACTGACATGCAAGTTCCTGGCATGCTAGCTAATCGCAAAGAATTTGATTTTTCTTGGCTAATAGCATTTTTTGAGATGCAAGGCGCATGCGTGGAGAGTGTCACTGGCATGTATGAACGAGCGCTACCGCTACGGGCATGCCAGTAGCTAGCAGAGAATTGTCAGATTTGTTGTGTTGGTGATAAAAATTAATCGTTCTATTTTTAAACTTATTAGTTTAAAAAATGTTTCGTTGGGGTAATAAAAAAACATTAAATTTATTGCTATATATAGAAAATTGGAGTGTCTTTTGAATTCTAAATCATCTCTATATAAAAATGAAATAGCCCGTAACAAGGCTTTTACAAAAATTCAAGAGGAAATGGGTGAAGGTATAACAATAAAGGAGATAAAGCCCAAAATAAAAAATTGCTCCAAGATTTTCTCGCCTACTTCGGATTCATTATTAAATTTCTAACAATATCTGTTGTCATCAGCAATATTTGCTTGTTGAATTCATTCCGAATACCTTCCATGGATAACCTTTTTTTTGTTGGAAACTCAAAAACTTTTAATTAAAAAACAAGTACAAGTTTCAATCATTTTCCAGTTTCTAGTATTTCTTTCAATCTCACCTAGACCGGTTATAGGAGCCTATACACAACATAACACTTGATCTATCAAGTACAAATTTCATTACACGTCAGTGTCATTATTCTATCAAGAAAAATTTTGTGGTTTATATATATATATATATATATATATATATATATATATATATATATATATATATATATATATATATATATATATATATATATATATATATATATATATATATATATATATATATATATATATATTATATTGTATATTGAAAAATAACAGAAAAAGTACTTCCTGTAATACAAAAAAATACATAGCATAGATTGTAGCATACAAGTCGTATGCTACAATCGTACTATATAGTATTTCTGATTATTTCAATTTAAACTTGTCCTTATCGTTTTCATCGTTTTACGTTTCGTACAAAGTTTAATAAAATTAACATACTGTCTTTTGTTTCAGGTAACTAATTCTACTTTCAAGGTCAAAACATTTTGATAAGTAAGTTTTGAGCAATTACCCGTGGGGATTTTTATACTTAGCTACTTTTCGTCTTTAGATACAAATAAAAATATTATTGTTCTTAACCTTTATGACATTTTATATTTTTTTTAATGTTATACAAAGGATACTAAAAGAACTGGAAACTAAAATATTAGCTTAACGTTTTTTGAAATACTTTCTGAAGGATTTGCTATTTTTCGCGCGAGAATAGAAAATCATGACGAACTAAAATCCAAAATTGAATCGGCGATAAATAAACTAAGGATGAAAAAGTCGGAACGCCGAATAATGATTATGACTGAGAAGCTTATTTTTATTCTTGTATACAAAAAATGAACACCACCAGATTGCAGAAAACATCGTACATCTTGTTAATAGTCTTTTCCCTAGTAACGTCGCATGGTAATGTGACATGCCAACCATATATCGATGAAAAATTCTCAAAGTTTGCTTTACTTTGGTGAATCTCCATGTCTGAGCTGGATTTATTAGGATGTATATCTGTTGTTTTAAATGCAGAAAACAGTTTTCTATACTTAGCTAACTCCATTGTCACTCTTCTAATTATTGCTACAATTGTTAATTTTGATATGTTTATCTTAACATTTCGACCATAGTCGATATATTCATCGGCATATTTTACTATTGTTCCTTGTATTGCTATTATGTGTTTGACATACTTGTTTGACATAAGCTTTGTTTTTTGAGATTCATTTTCTTGGGATTTTATATGTAATTCTTGTAATTCTGTCATTACCATTTAGGTTTGTGTCAACTGAAAACGATGTTTTTATATTGTTCTCTATTGGTTTTATCTTCTTCTTACGAACGTTGGCGATCATTCTGGCTATGATGATTTGTTGGTTGCTATACGAAATAGCTGTGTTGAGGTCTTTCTATACCATGCTCTCAGGTTAGCAAGCCAGGATATTCTTCTTTGTCCTGGGGCCCTTTTTCCTTTAGTTTTACCTTGCAAAATACATTGAAGTAGCTCGTATCTGCCTTGATTTCTCATTATATGTCCCAAGTACTACAGGTTCACTCTTCCGCAGTACTTCTTTACCACCTTTACCACGTTTTTATCTATATGTATTTCTATATTCTAGGTATTTCCAAACATTTTTCTGTGCGTGTTTTATCAATCTTTAATTACATCCTTGAGTATTATCTATACGAAGTAACAAATTTATCAATTTTAGGAAAACATTATACAAGCGGGTATTTTGTTCCTATATATATATATATATATATATATATATATATATATATATATATATATATATATATATATATATATATATATATAGGAACATATTCTAGATATTTTTTTAGTTTTTGTATTTTATCTTTGGAAATTATTTTTCGCTAGTTCTAATCATATCGTCTGGAAAAGTTGGACAGATTAGGTTAGATTCTGCAAATCATCGTCGAATTACTTTCAATTGGTCTTATAAATGAAAAATAAGTAACTTTGTTTTTAAGTTTTTACAAAACTTTATATAAAAATTAATACAATTTGAAAAATTGTCAAGGAAAAACTGTAGTTCTAAGTGTTGTGTTACTTTTTTATTTAATCGTATTTTTACAAGTCAATGAAGGTCATCATCATCATTGGCTCACAACCTTTAGTGGATTCTAGGATTAGCTCCCATTCCTTCCTATACGTCGCTTCGTAAGTCGTCTTCCACTTGGTCCTTAAATCGTGCTCTGAGCTGCTTCTTCTCTGGTCCATCTGGTTTTTGGTGATAAATGTGTGTCGACGGCTCCATCTCATCCATTCTCTCTAAGTGGTTTAGCCACCGCAGCCTGTTTATTTAGATGGACCTACAAATAATATCGTTCTTTTTATAAAAGTGGGTAAAATCTAGTAAGACGCTGAAGAAAATACGTATAGGAGGTATAAAAAATAGGATATTTTCTATTTAATTTAATAATTATCTATAAAAAATTTACTTGATCGTACCTTAAATGTGAGTAGTTTAATAGGTCCGTGATTCGAGCAACACTACAGCCCAAAGTGTCTCAAAGGCAGTTTAAAATTAAAAGTGGAAATGTGTCACTGAGTGGCGTTATGATGCTTAAAAGTCGGAATATACATGGAATAGTGAGGTAAAAGATTACTACCAAAAGTCACTCCATATTTCATCTACCCTTTCACTAACTATACCAAAACTTCCTTAAATTTCAATTCCTTAATGTGCTTCATTTCTGTGGCCATAAACACTGATCTCATATATATCTTTATATTGTATATTTACTTATCGACTTCGATTCTATTCAAAATGGAACGTTGTCGATAATTGCGGCAAGTTTAGAATTAATTAATTATTTAATTAATTCCATAAACCTACTTTTGCTTTCATACTTCATGCAAATTCTTTAAAAGAAGCATCTCTTGCCTAATGGAAATTGCGTCATTCGAATCGGTAATGAATTATAATTTTCACAACGTCCACTAACCTTTATTCAATAGCTCAATGGGAGTACTTGAAGTTTATACATTCAAGATGTACGGATAGACGATATTTGATTTCAGTAAAGTAAAGTACTTTCGTTAGTCTCGTGCGTTACTCTCTCAAATTGTTTCTCAGGATAATCCGCAATTTGGATTGGATTTAAAAGCGACGAAAATATAGGAAAAACAATTTGGTTTCATACACGGATTGAGAATTAAAGGATTAGTCTGCTTTATAGATTTTGAATAAGCATTTGATAGGGTCCTATACGATAGACTGGACAAGTAAAACATTTATCTTGGACAAAAAGCCTCTGTTATAGTATACGATATTGAGACCGAAGAAGTTTTTATTGGAACAGCAGTTAGACCAGGTTATCTCTTGTTATACTTTAGACATCTAATACAAGCTAACAGATATTCGATACTACTAGAGTTCACACAAGGAAGTCTATAGGAAAAGAGTTTAAGTAGCATGACGAAGATTACGAAGATATCGAACTATTTTAAGAAGATATATCAAAGGCTATGAAAGAACATAAAAATCGTCTAACACTAGTAATTGGAGATTTCAATGCCAAACTGGGTAGAAAACTAAACAAAGAAGAAACTAGAATAGAAGATTTCGGGTATGATGATAAAGATAAAGACAGCAACGATGGTTACATCAGGAAAAGAAGTAGCAAAAAAAGGATCTAAAAAGAACAACTATATATCAACAGAAACAAAGAAGGAAAGGAAAGAAAATCTATAGAATATGTAGAAATCAATAAAACAATAAGTAGAATGGTAAAAGAAAATAAGAGAAAAGAACAAAAAATAAAAGAAGTAATACAGAACAATAAACATATGAAATGCCCGAATATTGACCGAAATTGGGTAAGTTGGAAATAAACAAAATAACAGATGTAAACGGAGTAAAACCAAATATTAAAGATGATATCATAAATATAATCCTCTATTTCTACTCAGAATTATATAAAACAAAAAAGGAACCACCAGAAGAAATTAAAAACCAACTTAAGACTAAAATAAAAAATGTAACTCAGAGCTACAGCCAAAAATAAGCAAATAAGAAATACAGAAGGCATTGAAAGAAATGAAAAACAACAAATTGCCTGGAAAAGATGGAATAACTGCAGAGATGCTGAAATATGGTGGAAAAGTGGTAATTGATACTCTACATTCCCTTTTTAACAAGGTATTAAAAGAAAAAATAATCACAAACAACTGGAAGGCATCCGTAACAATTATCCTACAGAAGAAAGGGGATAAAGCAGATATAAAAAACTAGTGTCCTCTAACACTCCTCAATGTAATATATAAACTCCTAACAAAAAATTTAACCAATAGATTGATGACAAAATTCGACGGATACCAGTCAAAAGAACAAGCTGGTTTTAGAAAGTTATTCAGCACAAGCGACCATTTACTAAGTATGAAAATACTTATAGAACGAGCAAATAAATACCACATTCCTCTATATATAGCGTTCATAGATTTCGAAAACGTTTTCGACAGTGTAGAACATTGGGCAGTAAAAAGTTCTTCAGCAGAATTGACCACAGATATACGGAACTCATAGCCAATGTATATAAAGAAGCCAAAACAACAATTAGGATCGGTTGTTCGAACGCTAATAAAAACTTGATTGTAATCAAATATTTAATTACAAACAAATACGTCACAGCAGCTGTCAAAATTATTAAAAATTGCTTATTATTATTATTATTAAAAAAAAATTTTTAATTTGTAAATAAAAAGTTTAATTTATGGTTTATTTTAAATTAAAGCGCAAAATAATAAAATTGAATAAAATAAATCAGTCAACATAACTTCAAAATATGACATATTTGATTTTAATTAAATATTTGATTACAATCAAGTTTTGATTAGCGTTCGAACAAACGGCCTTTAAAGTATATGAAGGAACAAAATCAATACATATAAATAGAGACGTGAGACAGGGTGACAATATCACCGAGACTTTTCAATCAGGCTCTGGAAGATATTTTTAAAAGATTAGAATGGGAAGAAAAGGTAAAAAAAAATTGTGGACAACGCTTGAACCATCTAAGGTACGCTGATGAGATCGTATTAATAACCGATAAAAAAGAAGAATTGTTTGAAATGATGAAAGAACTGGACGTAGAAACTGGAAATAGGCCTTAATATGAATTACAGCAAGACCAAAATCATAACAAATACAGATGAAGACATACAGCAGAGATAAGCAAAGCTACATTCTTAAAAGCAAAAGATATCCACGGCATCTTAAGACGAAAGTATACAGTCAATGCATACTCCCTGTTCTCACTTATGGTTCCGAAACGTGGACATTTACAAAAGCAAACATGGACAAAATCACAAAAACCCAAAGAGCAATGGAAAGACAAATGTTGCACATAAGACTAATCGATAAAAAGAGAAATGAGTGGATAAGGGAGAAAACAAAATTGAGGGATGTTAGACAAGAAGTTGCAAAATTGAAATGGAGATTTTCCGGACACCATATAAGACAAATAGAAGACCGATGGAACAAAATTCTTATAAGTTGGAGACCGTGGAAATATAAACAAAGCACAGGAAGGCTCCAAATGAGATGGGCGGTTGATATCAAGAAGCACGTGGGCTCTAGGTGGATGACTGTAGCGACAGACAGAGAAGAATGAAAAGGATTGGGGAGGCCTATATCCAAAGATGGACCGAAGATGGCTAGATAGATAAATAGACTTTTAAGTTCTTTACCTGCCACGGGTTGTAGGCAGGCCAGTGATCAGTTTGCCAATCTCTATAGTTCTATTTTAAAATCGGATGTTATTTACGCGATTAGTTTGTACTATCAGCTATTACCAATCCAGGCCAGTTACACTGGTCAACCAAGCTATAATCTATTGATACCACTCGGGTACCAATAGATTATTGCTTGGTTGACCAGTGTTTTCAGCACCTTCTTTGTTGGAATTTTTCAAAATGCTATCTCATCGGAAACCACTCTACCTTCATCTGCATCTGTATCTAAAACTATGGCGCAAACGATTATTACATTATCAGCTGGAGTATGAGAAGCATTAGAGATATTTTTTTAATTTTGCTTAGCCTTCCTTTAACTTCATTTTTTTATTTATAATTTTTTGAAGTACAGAACAAAGTTGGCATAGATCCATTTTTTTTAAAGGAAGCAAACGGTATGCCTCACATTTCACTTTTTTTCGTTACCTTTAATAAATAAATATATAATATATTTGCTGATGCTTCTTTCCTTATCATCGTTTAGTATCTCATCAAACAAAACATCCCCATGCAAAGCATCGCGTAAAGTATGTGTTGATGTAAAGAGATTGGTCTCGCGTTTGACTTTGACCAATTTCATGCTAGGGTTGTTTATTGGTAATTGTTTCAAAAGTTATATTCTCCGCTGAACTTTGATTTAGGTTTACTTTACATTTGTTCTTGCACTGCATTTTCTTTCTTGCACCAAAACTTTTTGAGATTTTCCTCAGCATTTATATTTTATTTTTCTTACATTTACGCATCCAGATACATAATATATTTTCTTCTATTTTTACGCGCTCTCAACGCTACCTTCAGATTGATCGTGTCGTGGTTTACCATTTTCTTTTTTCCATTTAGTCTACATTGTTGTTAAATAGTAAATAATCTTAGTTGCAAACTTATTATCGGATTGTAATATTGATTTAAATTAAACTCTTATCGATCTTGACAGACCATAACGTACTTGAATTCATCATCAGACTGGGACTCTAATCTTGACCTCCGTAACTAATAGAAGCATGCATTGTATGTAGAATATCTTATAGTAACTCTTTAAAAATCACGTAATATAAGATTTGATCTTAATCAATCATGGATAATTGTCTCCTTGTCGGTGATTGTAATAACTTGAAATAAAACAGTTAATAATGAACATTTTTCTTCTTGGTATTACGAATAGGTTTACTGCATTTCATTTTGGTAAGATTTGTTGGTCTTTTACTCTTTTGCTACTTCATATATTTCGTATATTCTTTGCATTGACTTTATAACATCAAAATCACTGGAATTTATTCTCACCCATAAATATAAATATTACTTCATTATCTTAGCCTGATCGAGAGTGTAGCAGATCCGGACTGATAAGTGCTAAGGATTTGTGTTCTTTTAGACGCAAATAAAAAAATATGTGTATTAACTATCTTAATTTGTGTATGTACTGACTTTCAAAAATGTCCAAACGCCCAGAAAAATTCGTCCAATTGTAATGAAATTTTCTCTTTTTTATCGCTTTTATCTAATTAGCCTTCTTCGGTCCATCTTTGGACATAGGCCTCCCCAATCCTTTTCCATTCTTCTGTGTCTGTCGCTACAGTCATCCACCTAGAGCCCACGTGCTTCTTGATATCATCTGCCCATCTCATTTGGGGCCTTCCTCTGCTTCGTTTATATTCCCACGGTCTCCAACTTATAAGAATTTTGTTCCATCGGTCTTGATGGACGTTTGACGTTATATATGACGTTTGACATTTACGATGACTTTTGATGTTCCAAAATCGTTCCGAATCGATTGATTGACAAATGAATTGAGAGATATTATTTTAATTTTTCATTTAATCTCTGTATTCTGTTATTTTTTATATAGTTTTTAATTTAAACTTGCTTAGAGTAAATATAAATTAATCGAGAGTAATGAGTCGATGTGAAGACCACTTTTCTATGACGCTATTCGTGACGACGCCTTCTTGTGGCGCTAGTTCCGTGACGCTCGCCTCAGCATTTGGCTATAGAGAAAAAAATAAAATACAATGCCAGTATAAAAAAATACCTAGTGTACATGTTTTTTTCATGTTGTTTTATCATGTATGTTTTTTTTTTCATAATGTTCCTTTAGTTTGAAAAAATATATTATAGCGATTCTTACACATGTGTATCAAAATTGAGTTGATTATAACGGGCCGTCTGGATACATCGATTTTAAGTAGTAAATCTCCTACAGACCAAAATTACAAAATTTATATTTATTTTTAAATTTTGTTTATGTTTATACTGACTGCGTGTTTGATATGTTCCGACTGATAGAAAAATCTAAATGCAAATGGCCTCCAAATAGCAACATAAAATTAAAAACTGATAAGAAACTACTATATCATCACACATGTGCACAGAAAAATAGAACGTTGATATAAATAAGTTTATTGGAATCTGTAGCCATATAATTAACCGAAATCTCAGAGTATACAAAATACGTGTATAGAAAGAAAGGCCTTGAAATTGGATTATACATTTGCAATATAATAAATCTGTGCGAATAGAAAAAGAATATACAGGTGAATCTACACTTCTTAAATCTTGAGTATTTAAACGAACGTATCAACGTTCTGCGAATGAGACAAATTCCTGCATACGAACTCACCTTGGACATGAACTCGATAATTTACTTCATGTCTATGATCCTTTTCAATTTATTTTTAGAAGGAACGACGTCGCCCATTCTGAAACAAGATTTTCTAGCATCTAGCTCCAAAAAGTCAACTCACTTGCCATCAACAAATACGACACAAACGACGACCAAAATCCTAAAATCTCAAAAATGGAAAGTAAGTGACCACAAATAACTCCTTCAGAGTCGATTCAATTCACATAAGGACGAGGGAAGATTGGTTTTCTACGGTTTCCCAATCTCATTGTTTAACGATGCCTGTACCAGTACCTGTGAGGAACTAGCCACAGATAACCTCCACGTGATTTACTAAATAACGTCTAAACAATTCTGAAAGGAATCGATCTGTTTTCGAATTTTTATCTATCTATTTTTATCAACGGGCTACCTCAACTAGCCCACGACGAAGTTGCCCACCAAACACTGACTCGATCGTCGATAAGCGCTGTCAAACTCGTGCCTCGACCCCAATGGTGGTCTTAAGGAATTAACGGAAAATCGCTCCCCAAAAAAACAAAAACTCCATACATTGAAGAGGCACGTATCCTAAAACAAGGTACTAACAACCCCTATCATTATCCAATACTTATATGTATTTATTACATTTTAGATTGCGAAAGACAGATGATGATGATGATAATGCGAAAGAGAGCATTATGAAGAGAAGGTGGGAAGGAAAAGAGACAAAGGACCTGTGTAGACAAAATAATAAAGTATATTGATAACTATCAAGTCTCCATCTTGTTATCTCTGGTTGAGAAGGAAGGGGAACATTGAGAAATTTTATCTTGTAGTACTGAATTCTTAAAGGTTATTTGAGGAAAACTTTTTTATATTAGATGCAAGTTCATTAATAAGAGGAAACAATTTTCTAATTTGTTTCGCAATTCTGTTAACACCACGTGCCATATATGTTATAGGTTGAACTTTTGAATAAACTATTTTAATATGTTGTCCTGGTTTGACCACATAGGGTGAAGCATCGGATAAATTAGATGCAAGTTCATTAATAAGAGGAAACGATTTTCTAATTTGTTTCTCAATTGTGTTAACACCACACGCCATATATGTTATAAGTTGAACTTTTGAATAAACTATTTTAATATGTTGTCCTGCTTTGACCACATAGGGTGCAGCATCAGATAAGAACAGCAAGAGGTTTTCACAAAGAATGAGATCTGGTAGAAAGAAGTTCGCTATTTTTTCTTATACGAATCTTACAACTATTAAAACATTAGTTTTTTTATCTGTTTACAGGCAATTTAATGTGCTTTTGAGTACGAGAAGTTGGGTAAGAACTCCAATTGCAAATCTTGCCTACAGCTTTACAAAAATTTTAAAATGATACTTATGGCAGAGATTTTTGTCTTCATTTAGATGAGCAAAATTACTTGTTGGTGACTTTAAATGCTGGTTGTATGAATTGTAGAATGTATCTAGTGCGCTTACTAGCTCCACATATTGGTTTGAGTTATACTTCTGGGATATGTAGTTTTTTCATAGCAGCAGCCACCTACTGCAGTATATTAGTCCCTACGGTTGACCATGTGGTTTTAGTAGAGTTCACTCTCGACAGGAACCAGGTAATAAAATTAATAAAATAAAAATATAATTCTAAGAAATTATGGAACAATGATTGTTCAGAACTTTTGTTTAAACTTTGAGCTTGCTGTGTATTCGTTTATAAAATATGCCCTATGTGACAGTTTTTCCGAAAATATGCAAAAACGCTTTGCATAAAATAAGCAAATTATGCTGCTTGCATAAATGCTCTTCTCGACTGATAATACATAATCGAAGATGTTATTCTGCATTATCTTCAATGCCAAATGAGGTAGTCAATCAAATTTCACAATTCCCTATTTGATTAATTGTTACATTATTGAAGAAGGGGAATGTGAAAATGCTCCATTTTGAATTGCAAAGTTATGAAATGAAATGTCGTTCCGATAGGTTTCGGATGGGCTAGGTGTAAATCTAGTGGGACTTCGATGTAAATAGTTTAGAGCTTTCATAGTTCAACATAATTTAGGACAGTTTGAAAACCAAATTGAATTTGCAACTTAATTAGAATTCGTCGGTGGATCATGTCGGGTAGTGGATGAGGACGGAGAGATATGGTATCATAATGCTCGGTGTTACTCATTACATTGTTCCATAGCGGAATGCTTTAAATCGCTAGATAACTGTAACGCCTAAAGAGAAATCATATTTAGCCCAAAACTTAATATTTTTTCTCTAGTTTATTTTGTCAACAAATCATTTGTTTAAGCTATGGAAAAGTACCTACATAATATCGTTGAAAACTCCAAATTTTTACAAGAATTTTTATGTATATTGTTAATTTGAAATAGACAATTTAATTATTTAATATGTTGGTTACATTATACGCTGTACTATTTTTTAACTGCCATACCAAATTATCAACACAGCTACAAAAATTTATATTTCAGATAATGTCTATGAAATTATGTAGGCCAACATGTGGATGCATAATAATAACTAGGTTACAAAGATAACAAATATAGGATCGGGTCCTTTTTAATAACATTTAATGCACTGTTTAATTAATTTATCATCTCAATTACGTATTAATAAAAAAGGAAGTCTTTCAAATCGTTTCCTGCGGCCTATTTCTTTCTTAATCGCCCAGAAAAATCTTGTTTCCTTTGCAAACGCTCGAATCTGATCTTATATGCCACTCAACGTGATCACTTGCAATCATTAGCAGCTCGTTAGGAAATATCCACGGTGTTGTTATTACTAGTAGATAGAAGATAACATTATTTATTTGAAGTAATAATAATTAGTCAGTGGTTATTTGTTCTACTGTTTTTCGCTCCAACATATTAGCACTAATATATTATACTCCAATGTTGAGAAATCTTTTGTTGTTAATTAACATTAGTGAGATCAGCAAGATAATCGTTGTTTAAAAATTTGCTATAAATATTGATAAAAATATTGTATTTGACTTCAAAAATTTGAACTACTAAGTTGATTTGAAAAAATTTTGCATAATTTATTTCTAATATAATTAACTACAAACTACAAAAAATTATTCAAAATGGCCGCTATTTGCCTAAATACATCGCTGAAGTCTGTTTGGCCATTCATCGATCGCTGTACATACGACATCCATAGGCACGTTGTCCACAACTCCTCCTCGTCCTCAATCTTTTCTCCTTCGTAAGGATGTAGTGGCTTCATCTAATTTGTTTTATTTTTGTCCAATTATCTTTCTCCTGTGCGTGTTGTTTTGCTTCGGAGAATGAGTAACCAGTCATCTCCTTTATTTGGTCCGACCATCTTACTGGAAATCTTCCTCTGGATCTTTTACCCGCTACGTTACTTTCAACTATCATTCACTCCATGCCTTCCCTTCTTCTAGTTATGTATATGTCCAAAATATCTCAGTATATTTTCAGCGCGTTATATGATGGGTCTAGTTTTTATGTTAAGTTTTGCTAGAATTGAGTTATTTGTGGGATGGGTGGTCCATGGTATGCGCAACATTCTACTGTAGATCCACAACGCCTACCAGAGCCTATTTCAATACCTCTTGATTATGGGGACGTCTTGAAGACAACACGCGCTCTAAAAATAACCACAATTAGTAGTCGAGTAGATTAAGTTCTGGGCTGGCTGACGGCCAATGTTCACTACTAATAAATTCGGATATATGATTTTCAAACCACTGATGAGTTGTTGTTTTTGCCATATGCGCAGGCGTAGAGTCTTGTTGAGATATCCACGATCCATTTTGGAACGTGTGTTTTTTAGAAGCTTCACTGCATTTGTTAAAATGATTGTGCATAATCTATATCGTTTTGTATATTAAAAATTTTCTCCAGGCTAAATTTTTTTTATCTGTAAAGAGGATTTCGTTTTAACGCGCCGTTTGGAATGTTTTGGCGTGTTTATAGTGTATATGTCCAGAGTCAGTAATGTCAACATAACTTTTAGCATTTCAGTGTGTCAACCGTACAAGCCGCGTTTACACTTGTATCAATATTTATGACAGGACTTTGTATTTATAAATATTGTTTTATATTTTAAACTGTAATTCTAACAATATTAATGGTTTTTCTGGACGTTGCTGGTCAGATAAAATAATAATATCTATTCTACGATTTTTTTTACTCTAGTTCATGTTCACCTCTCGTATAGCAATTTTCGCTGTTTATTAGTCAATACAACGTTCTTTCTTTTTTGGTGGTTCTTGGACTACTTTTTTTTCTCTTTCAAATGAAGAAGCCAAAGAAGAAAATAGAACCCAGAAGATTATATTTTTTGTCACTTTTGTTTTTTTTATATAGTGGCCACGATTCCGTGACATGGTGAAGACATAAAATCACTGCATTTTCAAGTCTAGGCTGAGATCTCTAACCTTTAAAAAGCTAATATAGAAAATACGAAACGATGAGCATATCAATATATCATCTTTATCATTATCATAGTCTCCCTTACTGCCTCGATTGTCTAATATTTGCTTTTCTGTGCCATGTTGTACCGGCTTGTTTCCTTATGTTATAGTGCCATCTTAAATTTGTACGTCTTCTTGGTCTCTTTACGCCTCTTGAATACCACAGTGTAATTCTAGTAGATCATCTATTGTCAGTTCTTCCGGCTAAATGTTCCGCCCACTGCCAGTTTAAAGATTTAATTCTGTGGATTACATCAGTGACCTTGGTTTTCTGTCTTATTCATTCTATTCTTTTTCGACCTCTCGTTATAATTAGCATGCATTGCTCCATTTGCCTGACTTTGAGTTTCGCTATAATCTCTTCCTTTAGTGTCTAAGTTTCACAGCCGTATGCCATGATTGGTAGTATAAACTGATGGAATGCTTTTTTCTTCAGGAATAGTGGAACAACACATGGTACTAAATCCACTTCTGAATCCAGCTTGCTCTCTTGGCTGTGCAACATCTAAAGCATTTTTTAACCTATTGTTAATGATATTTGTGAACATCTTGTATATGATTGGTAGTAGACTTAAAGGTCTGTAGTTTTTGATATCCTCTTTACTACTTTCCTTATGAATGAGAACTATGTTTGCTGTATTCCATTGGTCTGGTATGACTCTTGATCTTAGGCAGTTCGTAAATATGCCTACCACGGTTTTCAAGGTTTTTTGCCGGCATATTTAAGCAGTTGCACTGTTATGCCATCAATTCCAGTTGCTTTACTGTTTTCCAGTTTTATAATTGTCGATTCTACTATATATAATCAAAAACCTTTCGACCATGATGGTCTAAGGTTAATTTACTTCTTAACAAATGTTTTCCAACCTTCTTGCGTCTGTCCATGTCACTCCTCTTCTCTCTATTATCTTCCCGATTACTTCATCTCATGTCTTGGTCTTCCCCTTTTTTGTTTTTCAATATTTTTGCTTCCCACACTCTTCTCACTGATACGGTATTCTTCATCCGTTGTAAATGACTCCTCCGATGTATTGTTTATAAATGTGTCACAATCATTTGCAAATGTTTAATGTTTATATTATAATTTAAACTTATTTTAAAGTAAAATTATATATTAAGAGAGATATTCCTTGAAAATGGCAACTGGCAGCATTTTTAGATGGTATGACAAGATGCATTCCATTTGTTCGCGATAGATAAAACAAAAAAATGTTTTGTGTCCAAACATTTAATCAGAATTTGATGAACTTGCAAGATTGTTAACCGCAATCGCAGATCCAAATCATCAATAAGAAGAAATCTGTGTGAAATGCAATTAAAGTACTAACAAACCACTAGCAAACTCAAATTAGCATCTCTTTGTTCACGTTAGCATTATATTCTAAATAATAACTATTACTCAAAACAAATTGGAAGAGAATAACAACAGTTATTAAGAGCAAACGCATGCCGTTAGTGGGCGATATTTGATAACATATTTAGATAAGAAGCAACAATTACTGTGTTTCTCGGATTATAATTATTATTTATACTGAAATGTGTTGCAAAATATCGTCGTTACCAGTTAGTTGCCTTTTCACAATGTCGCTTGTACATACCTGCTAACATACTGTTTTTTAATACGGGGTAATGTCAAATTTTGTCCAAGTAGTACATGGACTTGCCTTAACGTTTCAAACACTGATTAATTTGTATGCAGCTTCTTATGTTTGTTTCTTTTGCCGTGTGATTTGAAGTTTTTTATATTACTTTACTAATTACTTAACTTAGACTAAGAATTATTCTTAAGATGGCGTTATCCTTCGAAGATTGGCGAACATTGTCATTATTTAGATCCTGTTTACTGCTGCCCTAAAGAACTAGTTAGATGAACAGTTGAATGATTCTCTGTTTCGGTCTGATCTCTGACCTGAAATATGGAGGCGCAAGGAGAGTATCCTTTATACGATGAGTGGAATTTATCATACATGTCCTCCGTTTTTAAAAAAGGTGACAAAAGGTCACCAAATAACTACAGAGGGATCAGTGTAATGCCTTCAAAAGCAAGAATCTTTTCATCAGTTATAAAAGAAAAACTAAAACAACACATGGACCATTATAGCTAAGAACAAGCCGGATTCCGAAAAGCTAGATCATGTTTAGATAATATATTCATTATTGAAAAGAACAAAGAAAAAAAACATTGAAACACATATGACCTTTATCGACTTAGAGAAAGCATACGATAGCGTGCCCAGGATACAACTATGGGAAACAATGAGAAGAATGCGCGTTAGAGAGAAATGGGTGAATATAACATAAAGACTGTATAAAGAAACACAACTGCAAATAAAGTTAGGTAATGAAATAACAAAAACAATCACCGGAACAAAAGGCCTCAAACAGGGGTGTGGTCTCACACCTACACTTATAGATCAGGCTTTGAAAATATGGTATAGAAAATGCGGAACAATGGGCATACCAGTACAAGAGAATATATTACATTCACTACTTTTCGCAGATGATCAAGTCATTTTTGCACAAGACAGGGAAATATGGAATATATGATAAGGAAATTAAAGGAAGAATATGAACTTTGGGGACTCAAGATAAATATGTGCAAGACCGAATACTTCTGTATTGGACCCGAGGTTGCAGATTTGAACTTAAGTTTAGAAGAAGAGACTATTAAGAGTTGTAAGACATTTGAGTATTTAGAGTCAATGATTAGCCGAGATGGTACTTGTATGAATGATATAGAAATTAAAATAGCTCGGGGAAAACAAGCCACAAGAGCACTCCATGGAGTGATATGGAACAACACGCTAACCAAAGAAAACAAAAAGTGGATCTTTCAAAGCATAATGATGAATATTACCCTATATGGAGCGGAAGTCAATGGCCAATGTCAACAACAATACGAAATAAAATAAGAACAGTTGAACTGGACTTTATGAGAAGATGTCTACAAATCACAAGAGCGGATAGAATAAGAACGGAGGAAATATGGAACAGAATGGAAGTAGAATGTTCAATTACAAAAAAGTTGGAAAACAGAGTCCTGCAGTGGTACGGGCATGTACAAAGAATGCCAGAGCATAGGTGGCCGAAAAGAATATTAAACTGGGACCCGCCGGGAAGAAGACGGAGAGGAAGATCTGCTACAAGATGGAAAACATACGTCGGAAATGCTATGATAAATAGAGACCTCAGAGAAGGTGACTGGGAGAATAGAGTGTTGTGGAAGACGAAAACGGCGGACTCATAATGGGAAAAGCCGAAGAAGAAGAAGGTCTGATCTCTGGTTTGGCCTGAATCGCGAAGCCAAGGCATTCGTTTTTCTCCAACACTAGGTTTTTCGTGATCTTTCCTTGTATAATAACTTTTAGCTGCGGTATTCTAATGACCTCATTACGTAGCCAAGCGATTAGAGTTTTCGTATTTTTATTTCATCAACTGGGTCTGTTGCTTTTTGATTGGTAATATGATAAGCTCAGCAAGACTTGATTGGTAACTCCTAATATGATGTTTTCAGCAGTCTCTATTCAGATCCATGCCAAAAACTATTTTAGACATTATTGAAAGTATTATTCTTGCTAAAGAATTGATTAATTCTATATACAAAATTAATTAATTTAAGTGTCCAGGTACTTGTGTTTGTAAAACCATTCAATGGTTTTATTGGCAACTATGATTTGTATGCAATATGTATACACCTAGTGTACCATTCTCTGTCGGTTTTTACAGTTTCTATCATTAAAACTATATCGTCTGTATATCGTTAATTATTAATCCCGATTGATTTCATTTACTACCCTTCCTCGTGGTCGTCTACCTTTGTAAGGTCTCTAATGTTGTATTGTGGCGTTCCAACGTTGGATTTTTTTCTCTAGCAGTGTGGCCTGCGAAGCTCCATTTGAGTTTGAGTTTGGCAATTTTTGTTAAGTTTGGTAGCGGTATAGGGGGAAACTATTATTATTATCCCATTTTTTCACCAACTGATGTATACCCAGCTGAAAGAATTCTTTTACGACATTTTGTACTTCTTCCAAACCTGTCCGATTTTCATTGGCCCAAAGATAAGAAAATCGCAAGGTTATAAATCGGGACTATAGAGTGGATAGATGGGGACTAGAGACTATAAGGTAGATTTTCTTTGACTACTTTCTAAACTTCACTATACAGGCTTTCGTTGATGTGCATTCTAGGTGCTGTAAATTATATAATCTAGGCAAAATCGACATCGCAAAGATATACTTGCCTATTTAAAAATCAATTAAACGGGATTTACGAAGTAGGCCAATAAAATAGTGCAACAACTCATACAAAAATATAATTCTTGATGGTAAAATAATAAGCAATAGCACTAAAATATCATATCCAACTAAGTCTTGTGATTTAAACATGATCTAATTTAATTCATTTAACGTCAATTTATAAACTGGAAAAATGTGAAATCCCATAACAAAAAAGTGCAACAATTTCCTTCAAATTCTACTTAAATGTTTTGCAGTTCTGCTGAGAAAACTTGCTTTCTGTTTAGATTTTTTTTTGACATTTCCATCAAATTCGATAGTTGCTATTTAAGATTGACTATAATCTTTTGGATCCCACGCTGGGTATGCTGAAAAGCTAATTATATCAAGTTTATAAGTCCTATGTTAGCAGCTCAAGAAAGCAAAACTCGGGTATATTAAAGCATACAAATTGATTTGGCAACACGGGTAAAAATCCACGGTTAGTAGTATATACGCACAAAAACCGTGTATAGCTTTATTTTTATATTTTCCAACAGATCAGATAATTTTGTAACATTTATGTTACGTTTAATAATCCATAAAAATGATAAATAGAAAAAGTTTTATTTAATTACAGACGCTATCATTTGATGTAATTATAGAAATTTATTTTAATATAGATATCAGTGGTATTTGGAGCGTATAAATTTTTCTGCTTTAGATTGATTGATTGTATATTGATATTAATCGATTCATAATAGTGTTACAAAGTTACTGGAATATAACAGTTTATATATATATATATATATATATATATATATATATATATATATATATATATATATATATATATATATATATAAAACTTTCTTAATATCGTTTGAAACCGTTTTCTTGTGGCGCCTCAGCTTTTAACTTCATCTCGTTGAGAATAAACTTTTTATTTGATATTTCGGCCTTTAAACAAAAACTGCTTTCTAAATATTTTTGTTTAATTAAATAATCTAAAAGTGATGGTTTTATAAAGGGTCTACCGTTGTTGCTTATCTCGGTTGGTTTAACTATTGGCCTCTGTTGCTAATCTTTTCCCGACATATTTCACCCAAATATGAAAAATGAAAATCAAGATAACGAGTCTTATTGATTGTCACATTTATTCCAAGACTGAAGATTTTATTATAATAGTAGTGCAGTCATCAGAGATTTGGCCTCTGAATTTCTCTGAGAATGTCAATTAATTTTGGGAACCCTCCCAAAAAAAAAGATGCAAAAAAGTTTTATTTTACCCCCCATCAATTTACCAAGAATCTGTACGCCGGTAGAAAAATAGAAAAAATGTTTGAAAAAAATGTAGCGATAATTTTGAATTACAATTAGAATGAACCGTTCATTCATAAGCAATGCTTGAAGTAATCGGCGATTTTGTATCAACTCGACGCGTCGACCTTTAGTAAAACTGACTTCATTTTCCCCAAAATACAAATATTGCATACAAAAGCAGGCCTCTTCACCTTTAAGGCGAATTTTGATTTTTGTCGATAAGACGCTCTGCTTAAAAGATATGAAATTTTTACCGTCGAGTTGATTTTATCAATATTAATTGATTTCGCGCGCGTAACTGACTTTCAAAATCGCCTGGCGACTTGTCTAGCTTGCCTAGCGGCAGGCGATAAAGCCCATTGCTATCAGATATTTTTATGGATCATCTAGAGACAAAGATTTCAAAACATCCCGTATTCAAACAGTTTTTATATTGGTGGAGATACGTAGACGACGTACTGGTATGTTTCACAGGAACTAACAGGCAACTCGACCAATTTTTATCGTATATTAATTCACTTCATAGTCATATTGAATTTACAATAGAAACAGAACAAAATCAATGCATAAATTTTTTAGATTTAAAAATTAGCAGACTTCAAAACAAATATGACTTCTCCATATTTCATAAACCTACCCATACTGACACGACTATACACAATTCATCATCCCATCCAACACAACATAAACTGGCAGCTTATCATAGTATGTTACATAGATTAACAGAAATTCCGATGTCAAAAGACAACTTTGAGACAGAATTAAATATAATTAAACAAATAGCAGTAAACAACGGATGCAACGAACAAACAATTAATAAAATGCTAAATCAAAATCTACACAAGAAAGCCCTGAAATTAGTATTTCCACCAGCAGAGAAAAAACCCAGTACCTTCTGCTCGATTACATATACAGGCAAAATAACAACAAAAATTGCCAAACACATAAAAAAGAAAGGAATAACACCAGCTTTCCGAACAAATAACAACCTAGGCAAATATATTAAAAATAACAAGAGCCAAATAAAAAACACTTAAATAGTGGTGTGTACAAACGTCAATGTGGCGACTGCCCAAAAACTTACATCGGTCAAACTGGTAGAAACGAATAGCAGAACATAAAGGGCTTTCAAGAATAGAAAAACAGATTCGACATACGCACTTCACCTTCTAGATCATAATCATTCTTTTATGACAAATTTAAAATTCTTCACATTCAAAATAAAGGCCTTAAGCTATCTTTGTTAGAATCTATGGAAATCAACACAGATATAATTCTGAATGACCAACTTGAGACAAACAGTTCTCCCCTCCTCAACCTATTTTATTAGAGACTATAAATTTGTAAACCTAAGCCAAAAATAGATCACTTGAGAAAGGCTATCAGCCGAAACAGCTGTAGTGATAAGATTTAAAATAAATTTTGTGGAAGTTTGAAAACAAAGTTTTCAGTGTTTTATTGTTATCTAAATATATTTACAGTATGTGGTGAAGGCAGTGCCTATTACTCGTGGTTTATAAATTATGTAAATATATTGATCATAATGTGGTAAATATTATTTTTAGTTGGTATGGGAAGTCATTTAAAAGCTAGACAGAGAGATATTTTTTACTCGTCATTTACTCCTAATAAGATTAATGTGACACCCTTGTCCTTATTTCCTGTCGTACAGTTAAGATGAAACAGTTGGCTCATTTTCTTAATTTTTAGTTTCTAATTGATTATACCTTTTATTTATTGGCTTTTTAAAAAAGCTAAACAATAGCACTCCAGGTCTGTTTTTTATTAACGCAATAAAAATGTTCACAATTCTAACATAACCTTTTCGAATAACAACAATAAACCTTCTCGTATGCTTTAATAATGTTTTTTATAATCTTCCGACCTAGATCTCGGCATGTTAAATACAGACGCAGACAGTTTTGCTTTTGTTTGATGGTATAAAAATCGTAGGATATGGGTATATTACGTTTTAAAACGCGAGTGATCTGATTTCGCGAAGACCGCAATAGCCCAGTGTTGCCAACAGTTTGATGGCTTACTGATAATGACTTGGTCTGGATCCAATTAAAATAATGGCAGCTGAAATATTGTCGAGTACTATTCCATAACTTAGTAATATATTATTTTTTCATTTTCAATATAGTTAACAAAAATATTTGTTAACTAACTATTTGTTAACTAACTTTTGCATAAAAAAAATAAAAATGAATACGAAGTGATGGTGAAAAAAACGAAAACGGTGTAGAAGTAAGAAAAGAGAATATAAGGATACAATGAAAAGACTCTAAAACTTAAAGACAAGAATTATGAAGAAAAATAAAAGAGTAGAGCTTAATTTCTTTTGCTGGCAATTCCTGCAGACGTAATTACTATGCTATAGTAGGTACCCCATACATTATTATTTCAATGCTTACTCAGTGGATCTGGACACGTATGACATTAGATTACTCAAAAATCTTAACTACAATCAGACCGCTTGTGTTAAGGTGGACCAAGAGGTTTCAGCAAAAGTTTCTATTAAGCGTGGTGTCAGACAGTGATGTGTTATGACACCGATGCTGTTTAATGTCTACACTGAACCAGTTTTTGAAATAGCGTTAAATAATCGCCGCGAAGTTGTTAAGATCGGTGGTGAAATTATTAATAACAATGTAAACAATGAATGCACTGAAAAGGGCCTAACAATCAACGCAAAAAAACCAAAATGGATAATGGTCGGAAAAATTAATATTGAAGACTCAGTACTAAGATTAGATAACAAAATCCTGGAAAGGGTGGAACACTTTATATATCTGGGTAGCTGGATTGACTGCAGGGTTCAAAGTGACTAGGAAATTTCGATCAGAATATAACTCGCACGGAAAAACTTAATTAACTAGCGTTCTGTATTCAGTAGAAGTCTATCGTTGACCACACGTCTAAGAGTATTGAAGTGCTACGTCTGGTCCACTTTGTTCTATGGATGTGAAACCTGGACAACAAAAATAAAAAATCTTAACAAATTAGAAGCGTTTGAGTTATGGTGTTACCGTCGCATGCTCAGAATCCCGTGGACAGCACACGTATCTAACGAACGTGTGCTAGAGACCGTGCACAAAGAGCGAGCATTGATCAACATCATCAAAATGAGAAAGGTCCAATACTTCGGTCATATAATGAGAAGACCTAAATATCGCTTACTCCGGTTAATCATTCAGGGCAAAATCGAAGGAAACCGTTGGGTCGGAAGAAAACAACTGTCCTGGCTGCGTAATATTAGACAATGGACATATCGAACGGTCGAGGAACTGTTTCATCTAGCTGCCGACCGAGAATCATTTCATCAGCTTGTCAATATGATGATAGCCAACGCTTGAATACAAGCAAGGCACACAAAGAAGAAGAAGAATTAGTATGGGCTGAAGGGAACAACTTGTTGAATACCAGGGAGGATTCCTGAAATTACAGAAAAGATAATTATATTGATCAAAAGATTATTTGTGAACACAGGCAACAGAATATGGATAGAAGGAAGTATGACAAAGATTTATAATTAAAAATGAATTAAGGTAGGATAATGTGTTGTCATCAGTACTTTATATTTCTTCTTAGAGGCAAAAATGGAGAAAAGCGGAATGGAAATTTAGTTCTTGCTTATTCTAATAGCAAAAACAAAGGAGAATTCCGAGGATATTTAGGCTATTCGAAGGTAATAGAATTATTTCACACAGCCAGAGTTCAACACCAGAGTCCATATTTCACACCTACAGTTTACATCGATAAATAAGAGGGAAGCAACATTTTTTGAAAGCAAAAACATCTCTAGGGCGACAAAATTGAAACTATATTGTATAGCGATGGAACTTATCGTCCTTTATCGTAACACAATCTGGCTTATGAACAAAAAACAAATATTCAAAAATATTTTGAATACGTGGGAGATTTTATTAAGAAAAATCTTTGAAGGAGAACAGGTAGATGTAGAGATGTAGAGGAGACAATGATCAATGCAGAATTTACTTAGAAAGCTGTACTGTAAACCAGAAATTAGAAAAATGGTTATATCAAGTAGACCAATTTAGTTTAGAACAATACTTGTTGAACTGTTGTTTGTTTTCGATAGTTGGATAGATATTTCATCGACCTTTATAAAACGGGGTAAAAGTTTTTCTGCTTAAGACGAATACTTGTCAATCGGATACAAAAACTCTAAAAAATTCATATTTTCTTTCAGTTTATGCAACTATGGCTCTTAATTGGCAGAGCATTTTTTATTTTCAATTCTTCAGTAAAAGTTCTCTGCATTGTAGCTTTTTATTTAATATTCCCGCTGTATCTTCTATCATAAATATAACAAAAAATATAACAAAGCACCAGGTCCAGATATGATAACAGCAGAAATACTTAAAGACACAGAAGAAACCGGCGTAAAGTTACTTCATCTACTCTGTAACGAAATATGGCATTCCAAACAATGGCCTGAAGATTGGACAAAATCTACAATAACGACCATACATAAAAAAGGCAGCTTCCATAAATGCGACAATTATAGAACTATCTCTCTTCTATCCCATGCCAGCAAGATAATGCTACATATAATCAATGAGACACTGAAAACATTCCTTCAAAGAGAAATTCCACAAGAGCAAACTGGATTTACCAAAGGTAGAGGCACTCGAGAACACCTGCTAAATATAAGACAGATAATCGAGAAATCTAGGGAATTCAACATCTAACTATACATCTGTTTTATAGATTACCGTAAAGCGTTCGACAGGTCAAGTGGAGACACTTATGGCGAATACTAAAAGAAGTAGGCGTACCACAACATCTAATTTCACTTATAACTGAACTATATGAACACACTACTGGATCAGTTAAAGTACTTGATACACTTTCGAACGAGTTTCATCCAGAACGGGGTGTCAGACAAGGATGTATACTATCTCCACAATTATTCAACATATATGGGGAGTATATTATGCGAAGAGCACTTGAAGGATGGGAAAAGGCCATCTCAATAAATGGTCATAAACTAAACAACCTACGTTTCGCAGATGACACAGCCCTTCTTGCAAATAGTCAAGCAGAGCTGATGGAACTTATACGACTGATCGAAAACGAAAGTCAAATATTTGGTCTGCAATTAAACATATCAAAGACAAAGATCATGATAGTGGATAGACTACACAACAATCATACACACATAACCGCAATTGACCGGTTCGAGGTTGTGAGCTCATACTTATATCTGGGATCATTAATCACAAACACAGGGTCATTACAAGAAGAGATTAAACGTAGATGGGATCTAGCAAAAGTTGCCACAGCAAAAATGACCAAAATATGAAAGGACTGTCAAATTTCAAGAGCGATAAAGAGAGGTTGATCAACTGCTTAATATTCCCAATACTGACCTACAGATGTGAATCTTGGACTCTGAGACAATCGGAGAGAAGAAAAACAGACGCCACTGAAATGTTCTGTTGCAGACGAATGTTACGAATTCCTTGGACCGACCGTAGAACAAATAATTCAATTTTAAGAGAGCTAAAAGTTAGCCAACGACTCTCTAGTAAAGTCCATCTCCAACAATTAAAATATTTTGGGCATGTTATGAGAGCAAACACAGAAAACATGGAAAAACTCATAATACAAGGAAAGATAGAAGGCCGAAGATTACGAGGAAGATCCCCAACAAGATGGATAGATCAAATTACAGGATTATGCCAAAGACCTATGCATGAATTAAAAGAAATGACCAGAGACAGAGATCTCTGGAGACGGACAATACACGACATCACGTCGACCACTACACTCCCCCTGGGGGGTCAGGATTGAAGAGAGAGATCTTCTATCGGGTCCGCTTTTACAACTGGTCATCTAATACGATAGCCAGTAGAAGTTTTTGGACGTCTACTACCAATGTCATCGTGTATGCTCAGAAACAATCTTAAATTGAGCTACCTAATGGTACTAAAACTCATTCCTCCTTGAAATTAGTCATAATTAGTTTTAAAATCTTATCATGAAACGTTCTGTTAAAAAGAGACTTGTTGGCCCACTTAGTTATATAATATAACAATACTAAAGGGAGGCATAAAATACTTATTTAACTAACTTTTAGAAAAACATTTACATAATATTTTATAACAAAAATAAAAGAAAAGGTGTTGGGATGTGAAACATATACACAATTGAGATATATGTGGGAAGCTCAATTATGCAATGCTTTGTAAATTTGATCGACACTTAGGAAAATTTATTCAAAATTTTACATCACATAAACAATGAGAGGAATAACGTATACTATCTTATCCTTTTCCCTTATTACTTCCAACTTTCTTATTATTTTTCGTCAGCATTTCACTTTTCAGGGTTCCCTGTTTATTACTCCTCTTCGCCATTCATTTCTGTTCATCGTGTTTTCTTCATTTACACATTTCTCTCTCAAGTCACATTTCCCTCTGCAAAACAGTCCTTCCATCTTTTCGTTTTTCCTTATTATTATACGTTTTAATTTTTTACGTCTGACGTGACCAATTCCTGTTACTCTCAACCACATATACTCCGTTTTCCGTTTTCGACCTGTTAACTTATGTCATTATTCTTCAATAGCCCTTTTCCAACCATCCAGTTTTCTTTGGTTTCCTCCATTAACACGATTTCCTCTGCAAGAGGATTAACCAAGGAGCTCCCCCGCTTATGGCTTTCCAGCATTACCTTGTGGTAAATAAATAAGCTTGTGTTAAATGAGTGTTTTGAAATGTTTGTGTACTTTACCTTTACTTTCTAATTTTAGAATATTTTTATATCTATTTCCATATAATACTGCTATCATATTTCGTTATTTGTCTATTTTCAATAAAATTCTTTATTTCTACTGATTCCTCCTTGGTGTGGCAACACTGTCCGAAGACTGCAGACATCCTACTTTTCGCGTCTGCGATCCTTGTATGGAGATACTCGCGAGTTGAGCTTTTGTAAACAGAAATCGAAATCAGATTCACTTTTTAAACAATGCAGTTTCGTTTTTTTGCTCGTCATTTATAACTTTCGATTTATTTTATAAACAGTTGTGGTATGTTTACATAACCTACATTTCTTCGTTAATGAATGACTCATTATCATGATTTAATATCACAGGCAATGTGCAAATGGTGAATTTCTTTTTGGCGCAACACCATTTTCAGAGATTTATTTGATAACAAATTTAATAAAAAAAATCGGGAGCGAATTCATGATACTTTTGTAAAGATAAATGCTTTTATATTTTTGTATCAACTCCTGAGCAAATTTATTTTATATATACCATTTGAAAAATAACTTCCGAACTTATTTTCAAAAATAATAATTGATTTTACTCAAACTTTTATTTCAGATGAACAGATTTAATTAGAATGATCTATGTTCAATTCAAATGATATTTAGCCGGTATTTTAGACGGTTTCATCAATATCTTCTAGTTTTTAAGGAATTATGTATTAATTTTTATAGCTTTTCCAATTTAAAAATTTTTTATATTTCGTGCTACGTGATCCTCCCATCCCATAAAAGTTGTATTGGATTCAGCCTGAAGTGATAAGTGGCAAATTTTTGCTATCTACCATGTCACTTGTGTTGACTAGTTTGAATTGTAATTAGCATTTTCCAAAATTTGAACGGTCTAAAATTATTATGTCCAAAATCTATACAAAATATTCGGAATCGTGAGCTACCATTTCTTTTTGGTAAACTCCAGTTCACAAATTTAATCCCCTATTGACGAAACCTTTATTATTTTCAATATATTATCTTCTATGTATATCACCTATATCCCAAAATAATTACCCGTGGGCAGATAACGAGTATAAAAGATTCACTGAGTTAAATTTCAGTGAATCCAAATTTTTAATACAAAGGTATCATGTTCATCGAATTGGTATTTGCTCGAGATGCTGCAGTAGTTCGGATATAATAAACGATTTATTGTAAAAAGATTGTAAACGATTTTACTTGATAACAAACAAGGTATTAACTTAAAACACACCCTGATGATTATTTCGCTGATGATTTCGAAGATGTTTTTCCTTTGCATTGTTGCTACTGTTCCACCTCTTCTTCTAGTTAGATCTATAAACGTTTGATCGTTGATATTGATCGTTGAATATTATGTTGGCTACCAAATTCGCTATTGTGACTTTATTGACAGCAGCTCTAAATAATGATATATTCGATTTTCCGTACTATCGTCAACCACGATGTTCTTCTATCAGGACCACGTTTACCTTAGATTTTTCCCTGACGACCAGACTTAGATCTTTCCCAGATACAAAGTTCATATATTTTAGGTGTCTCGTAATGTGTCCGAAATATTCCAGCTTTCGTCTCTTTATTATATTGACCAGTCATGTTGTTTGGTTCAGTCGTCTAAAGACCTCCTCATTTCTAACTTTTGTTATTATTGGCTTTACTCAACTTTTTCTTAGTAGTCGCCTGTACGCCCATATCTTAAAGGCTTTAATGCGTTTAAGCACAGCCTTACTTACGAGTCCACGCTTCCACTATATACAGTAGCACTGGAAAAGATATAACAATGTGTCCTAACGCGAAGGTCAATACTAAGATCATGGCTGCAAAGTACGTTCTACCATTAGGAGGCACGTATCTTAGGATATTTTTTCTTACATAGATCAATAAATATTTGAAAATACCTCTATCTTCCAGAAACAAATTTGTTGTGATTGATGACGATTTCACAGAAGGTATTAATGTCTATTTTTTTCTTTCTAAATTCTTATTTTTCGTGAACAATATGACATGATGACATGTTCTGAGTATAACCCAAATACAATTTTGATACATACGACTGAAATACAGCACAGTAGGTTGACTATAAACCTAATGCCCCCTCAAATGCCCCTAATCTCTAATCAATAATTTATAAAACCTTCACCAAGGACATCATAAATGCAGATCTAGATGTATATATTCTATATAAAATCATGCGCCGACACTATATTCTGTATAAAACAGATAGTAGAGTAACAGATCACCAGTTAACTCAAAAATCTATAATATATCAACTAGCAAACAATGGGAGGTATTACAAAACACATCCATTAATCAGACTCTCATAAATGCTTTATAAAAACTCCTCCTCAAAAACAGAAATGGAAAATTAACTGTCCAGAGATTTCTACATGTCAAAGGGATTACGTCTGAGGTGTTGTATATCGCCAACACTTTTTAAAATCTATATTAAAGAATACATAAACAGAATAGTTTTAATAGATAGAACAGTATCTTAATTTAGCATGTAGTTTGCACAGGACCAGGCAGTAGTGTCAGGCGATAAAGAAGACCTGGAATATATTGTACAGAAGCTAAAAAACCCTGAGAAGATTGGGGAATATCTATAAATATTGAAAATACCAAATATCTATGTATAAGAAGGGAAAGTTGTGACCCCTTGCACCTAACAGCTAACAGAAAACCTAGCAAAATAGAAGCATCTGAAGAGTATCAATACCTAGCGGTTACAATGGACAAAACAGGTTCAGACGACAAAAAATAAGACCTAGAGTAATACAGGCACGGAAAGTAATTAACTATCTAAACACAACCATCTGGAACAAAAATATAACGAAGCGTAGAAAATACAATCTTTAACACCCCAGTCCAAAGTAGTTTCTTATTCGATTCAGAAATTTGTCGATGGTAATTTATGGAAAAGCACGACACACGGACGAATAATATAAGCGACCGAAATGGATGGATTTAGAAGAACCGTTAGAATACCCAGAACGCAGACAGTTAGAAATGAAAATATCAGAGAACACATGGAATTTCAGGACACAATCATGACTGACATTGAAAGAAAACTACTTATCTGGTACTGACACGTACAGAAAGTGAATGCGAACAGATTATCTAAACAACCACTCAATTGGATAACACATGATCTAAAAAAAAACCGGAAGTTCAAAAAGAACTTTAAACGAGGGTATTGGTAAAGCCATTACGAGTGAAGAACTTAGAGGAAAGACAATGGGAAGAAAATGGAGTCTAGATATCTGACAACTCCACCGCATGTTTAAACAGATTTTATATTATAGTAGATAGAGCATTATAAATGGATTAAACGGCAAATTTGATCCATATACCAAACAGTAGAGCAGCCGAAGTTTAGAAAGTGATACAGTACAACTCCTTTTACCCTTAAAATATTAATAAAACTGTATGTCAAGGAATGCAACTTCCACTTCACCTGGCATTAATTTAGAACAGGTAAGACAGGACAGCCCATAGAGACATATACGATAATTCATATCATGAATAGATAAGGAGATAGAGATAGACATAAAAGTATATTATAGCTCTTGTTATTGTAATTCCCTTTAACATTCTCGCTAAATATATATCAGCTGGATAGAAATATCGTATTAAATTTTAAAACATTATTGTAGACATCACTAGTACACGCGTTATTCATGTTTTTATTATTCTTGAATGTTTTAAAAATATTTTCGTTATGTTTTTGTTACGTGAGCAATGTGTAGATTTATCGTAAGCCATACATCGTAACCTTGCCTAACTTAAACATAATTGTGATGTTATTTTGAATACAAAATATGCAATCCTATAAACAATAATCGGTTATGGGATTTGGTTCGTTCCTAAAATACACTCATCATGTTTTTAATGTTTTTGCGTTTTTATTTTAAGAAAGCAAATGTAAATAAATAAAACGTGTATTATGTTATAAAAAATAGTAGTTTTGTGTACTTTACCAAAAGAAACTTGTTTTTTAAGATTCACTTATAGAGTCTTAGCCAAACAGCTTACAGACGACCAAATTGTGCAAAGTCATTTCGCCAACATACGACCATGTTGAGAACCTAATTGGTACAAAGGTTGTGGTTGGAATTGAATAAGTTGTGGTTGAAAAATATTTTTATTTGTTGGTCGAAAATATTTAAAATATTGTTGAAATACATACGTAGGGGTACTTTTTCAGTAAATTTTAGGTAAAAACGAAATAGTAAAAATGCTACCAATTATCGTACTAAATGACCTACTCGAAAGATTGCAAAAGCCTCGCGTAGATTACTCTTTTAAAAATCTTATAGCAGACACTTAGCCGATTGGTCTGTTACTCTCTGGTAGCGAAGTGTCTTTACCTGGTTTGCATATTGCGATGATTTTGCTTTGTTTAATTAGTTTAGGGAGCTTTGGCGTTACCATTATCTGGTTAAACAACTTGAGAAGCCACTTTCGAGTTTTTGGTCCAATGTGTTTTATGAAAATATTTTGTCAACTCCTGCGGTCTTGCGACATTTAATTAAGTATAGTGCATTAAAAAGTTCTTCGATGTCTATTTGCTTCATGATTGGAAGGCTGCGCTGATGTGCAGTTTTGATCTGATATTGTATACTTATTTGAGCTTTTTCGAAGGTTGGTTGGTAGAGCTGGGCAAGGTGTTTCGCTATATCTTCTGGGTTTGGTGATGAAGAGTTAGTTGTCGGGATGTTAGAGCTCATTTCCAGTTTTCTGAGTAGGTTCCAGTGAAGTTAAGGTTTTCTAAAGTTCTCCTCCACCTGGTCGTTCTTGCAGAATTCATAGACTCAGAGAAGTTGTTCACCTACGTCTAGGTCTTTGGTTTGCTCGTATTGATCATACTTTTTTTTACAGACATTTTTCGGTCCAGCATGGAATGTAGGATTTAGTTAGACCGCGTGGAATGTGTTTTTTTGGTGTTTTTTTTTATTTTGGTAATTAATTCGTAGTTTTCTACCTTAGGCTCAATATGTCTGATATCATTCTCCAATTTAGCTTGATACTGATCCCAGTTTGTCTCACAAAAGTTCCATCTATGCAGAAAAATCGAGTTTATAAAGGGAATAGTAACGCTTATAGTTGTTATTGCTGGCCTATGCTGCGATTTTGAGAAATTATCAAGAACTTCTTTGGTGGCATGGTTATGGTAGTCGTCTTTGATGGATATAAATGTTAGATCTGGATTGTAGCCTTTTTACCATATAGTGGAAACAAAGGTTAGCTTCCGTGTTGCATCGTGCAAAAGTCTAAAGATGCATGAGCTACGCCCATTCATAACGTGTCAGCCTTGGAGGTTAAATGGCAATGACTTCAATGGAAGTCTATTGAAGTGTATATTAATGGATACGGGAATGAAGGAAGCATTCTGGTGGGCATATTCCGTTTGGTGATTTGTATATATTAACTCTTGTGATTTTTTCTATTACGGTTGCCAGTGTACAGAGTTCTTGAGATGAGTAACAGGTGCTAACATTTTTTATGTATATTGTAAGTAGGTAGCAATCCCATATTGTGGGTGATTAAGAAAGGCTACTAATCTATATCGTGGAATTTGACCTCGATTGATCAGGTAAAAGTCATCAGCAGCGTGTGTTTCTTGAACTATGACTAGGTCAATGTTGTTTTTTTGCAAGAAGCTTGCTGATGTATTAGCCTTTGCTTCGACTAGTGCCTTCAATATTTATTTGGCATAACCTAGTAGTAATGGCCAAAATCATATGAAAAATAAAAAAGGTTCGACAAGGATACCTTAAGTGTTTAAGGAAACCTTAAACAAGGTGTAAGAAAACAAGCCAACTAAGCACCTTATATATAAGTACAGGATATTATGAAAGCACGATGGAGAAATCACAAGAGGGATGATTACGAGAATAGCTCGAATATCAAGAGCATCACGACTCATAGGCACCATATTATAAGGACGACCCTGTAAAAGATGGCGAGATAGTTAACGGAACAATTACGTACAGATAAGTACAGGCTTAAGGTCTAATCTAAGAAGGAGAAAAAACTTAATCAAATAATAAAAAAAAGAACTGAATTGAAGGAACAATTGTGGTAGGAATATCTCGAATTAATCACCACTAGTAACGTAATAAAGAGCTTCCCATTTCTTTTAAGCAGACGTGGAAAAATTGAATGGGTAGCATTCGGAAAGCTCTCATACGTACTTAAAAATAAAAACATACCTCAAAGACTGCAAACCAAAGTGTTTAATTCCTGTATCCTATCTGTACTTACATATTGAGCTCAAACCTGGACATTCTTTAAAATAAATATGGAGAAAATCAGAAAAACTCAGAGAGCTATGGAACGACAGATGCTGGGTATCTCACTCAAACACCATAAAACCAATGAAGACATTCGTAATAGAACAAAAGTAAAAGATGCTGTCGAACAGGCAGCTAAACTGAAATGGAAACGGGCTGGACACAACGAACGTCTTAAGGATGTCCGTTGAAATAAAGAAACCGGGAATTGGCGGCCATATGAAGCCAAAAGACCACGAGGAAGACAGCAAATGCGCTGGATCAATGTGGAAACGTCTTACAAACAACAGAGTTGAATGGCGAGAACTAGGAGAAGAATATATTCGGCAATCCTAATATAGAGAAGGGCTTAAAAAAAACGTAATAAAATTTGTAAGAATGAGTGATAGGATAATTCCAGTGGAACTGTCTTAATAAAGAAGTGTTCAATGTTAAGCGGGCGTATGTGATCGTCTAGTTAGTTTGGATAAGGATGAAATAACAGCTTTTTATGATTAAGACAGCTCTAAGACATATAATGTTGAAACTCGACCTAGAAACGTAAAACAAAAGTCTACTTCTTTTCTTTGGCAATTACATTGGCGAATTGTTTACTGTCTACAGCTACTCGAAAAAGCTGTTCGGCACTTCGTATTCCTGTCCAATCGCGAATGTTGGCCATGAGCCATGACATCCGCTTGGAAAGACTCTCTTAGACAGAGAAAAAAACAAAAGCACACATACAAGGTTGAAGATAGTAATAACTAGGTATTGAAAAGAAAAAAAAAAGTGGAATGAACGCATTAACTTCCAAAAATGAAAGAAGGAAAGGTGATCGAGATAAATCACCAGTAGGACATCTGACCTAAGCACGAGCAAGGAGTATGAAGATAAAACTGAAAATTTGCCTCATATCGAAAAAGGAAAACTATGTTCATTATCTTATTCTTTTTATTTAAGTATTTATTGACTGGTCTATCATAGTGAAATATGTCGTACAAGCCCGCTGATCTCTGACGATGGTGTCGGTTTTTGGTTATGTAACATTGTAAACCATTATGGTGGACTGACACCATTCCCAACCAAATCCCCACTACTGTGATGGTAACCTCCGCGGCTTTGTTTATTTCTTGTTGAAATGTTCGAGTCAAACTTGCCTATTATAGTAGGTATTTATTGGATACTAGAATTGATAACTTGTTTGGTCTACTATGTTTGTACGGTTCGCAGACATAGTAAATCACGTAGACAAATGAATTTTGTGATTTAAGGAGAGTCATTATTGTTTTAGTTTAGACAAGATATAACATTTACTCAGCAATTAATGAATAGAAGAGGAAAGGAAACAAATTTTGTATTATATCATGTAATAAGTAACAAGTTTTGTCAACAAAAAATGGCTATTTTTTAGGAACAAAAAAAGCTGTTTATTGCAAAACTAAATATGTTACAGAAAAATTTCACTTATGATCTTTACAATTATGAATTTGTGAAAGTTCATAATTGAAACATTTTGTGTAACATATTTAGTTTTGCAGATAGAGCACCAACCAATTCAGATATTTTCGTTGCCTCGGTAGCAATTTATATATCATTATCCAAAAGCTGCATAAAGACTGATTCGAGTATTATTACAGTATTATTTCATATTTATTATTACAGTATCATATCAATTTTTATATTGAATAATGTCTATTAAAAATATACCCTTAAAGTTATCGGTTATCCGCAACCGCGTATACAAAAAACGGACAAGTTTGGCTTTATAGAAGGTTTGAGAAGGTTTCATACCAAGACGCAGAGACATGACCCGGGATGTATTGGTGTGTTTATTGATTTCTCAAAGGCTTTCAATAATGTAAAGCATGAAAAACTTAAACTTTTGTTTTTATGACCAACGTATGTGTTTAATTTCGAATTCGTTTATAGTGGTTGTATGCCTATTGTGTTAGTTGTGTTCTGCCTTCATTCTTCTTGACTTGTTTTACAACTCGGGGTGAGTCTTCCCCCGTATCCACTATAGCCCTCCATTTTCTACGGTCTTCCGCTTCCATTTCCTATTGTTGTACCCCAATCCTAGATAAATCGGCTTCAACATCATCCTTTATCCCCCTGAAACGGACTAATGATCTTCTACCATTTGGTCTCTCCTAAAACATTGTCTTTAGCACTCTGTCTTCCTCTGATCTTTTATATGTCTGACGATGTTTTTAGGACCATACACAGGCACCAATTCAGCATTGCAGCGCCTTCTCCACTTTCCTGTCAATTCATCTCTTTAAGGTCCAAATATTATTCTGAGAACCTTCCTTTCAAATACTAGCAGCTTATTTATTTCCCGCTAGTGTAGAGTCCATGTTTCACTTCCATATGTAACAACTGGGCGAATAGTTGACTTGTACAGTCTTAATTAAATTTTCTTTTTAGCAGTTTAGATCTTAATAATGATGATAGGGAGTATAATGTTCTATTTCCAGCAGCTATCCTTGCTAATACCTCTTTTTTCTATGTGGTTGTTATCTGTGATTACCGTACCTAGATATTTAAACTCTTTTACTACTTCAAAGTTGTGTGCATTAATAGTTATGTTATGCCTAACTCGTAGTAGTGGATTTTTGGTTTCCAGCATGTATTTCGTCTTCTCTTCATTTATTCGAAGACCCAGACTGCCTGTGTTTTCATCAAGTTCTGAAAATGCTTGTCTCACGTCTCTTGTGTAATGAGCGACTGTATCTAGATCATCAGCAAAAGACAACAATCGTTTTGATCCTCTATGCATAATTGACCAGTTTTCGTTGTGCTCCACCAGCACCACCAAGTCATCTGCATACGCTATTGCCTGTACTCCAATGCCCAGGTCGACTTATAAAATCTTGTTATATAGAACATTCCAAAGCAATGGCCCCAGGACGAAGCCTTGCGACACTCCTGCAGTGGTCCTCATAGAGTTACCCCTCGCAATATTGATGCACTAAGGTATTTAACAGATATATAGGTAGGTCTGTACACTCCAGGCTCTTCTAATACCTTTCCCGGTTTCGGGATAAGTATAAGATTTGCCGTTTTCAGATCTCCTGGGAACTCTTTTCTTCTTAGCAAGCTATTCAGAATATTCCGTGCCCATAACACTTTCTCCTCGATGATGATTTTTATTATCTCAGGTGCTATCTTATCAGGTTCAGTCGCTTTTACTGCATTCTGCAGCTTCCGTTCCTGCTTTTCTTGTAAATTCAGTCACCACTGTCTCCACTTGGACTGGCGTAAAGTTTACTTCATCCTTCTGTGAAAAAAATATCCTTAGCCAGTTCCATCTTTATTGTTATAATCTTTTATGATCTACAAAATTAGACAGGTGAACTGTCGTCACAAGAATAATCGGATGTTTTTAAAGCTGCACTATTATCTTCATTTTCCAAACTTGGATTGGAAATAGGTGAGAAGTCTCTTCTCCTAAAGAAGAAAAACATTTACAAGGTCAAAATTCACAAATCACTTGTATCTCCCAAGTCTATAGCCCAGATATGCACATATATTTTTGATTGATACTTTGGTATAAACCCAATTTTAATAAATCGTATATATCCGTAGACATAAAAAATAGAACAGATATTAACAGAAATTAAAATAAATATGTGGAGAGATGTATTTATAAAAACCGACTATCCCTGTAGAAAACACCCAATAAACTGACACGTTTTTATAAAATCATGTCAACCTATTAAATATCTTTAATCACATTTTAAGCTTCCCTTCTTTTTGAAGATTTTCCTACTTGAATCCCTTGATGTACAATAAACACATTATCCTTATTCGCTAGTCTAAATCTTCTTAATGTCTTTACAAGCTAGACAATTAGTCCTTTCGGTAATACAACTAATTTTCCAACGTTTCCTTGTTGTTGATGCATTTTTCTCCCACCGGAATAAAACAACAGACAACAGTTTATCCGCTTGAAAATGGGTCAAGCTGCTGCTTCGCCACGAATTAGGTCACCCAGTTTCCGGTTTGCCAGCATTCGAGTAGTCTGCGGCGTATCGTTGAGGTTTTTATATGTATCATATACATTTATCAACAGGAAAACGCGTTAAAATTATAATATCTGTTTATTTGTTGCATTTGTGCTACAATAAATGCATTATCTCGAATTTTTTTCCCAAATATTTCTTGGAAATAAACCACAAATTGTAAAAGCAGACTTGGTTATTAATTTGGTTTTTACTATGTAATTATGTTACCATCAGATAAGGTAAATAAAACTGTTCTAATTATTAAATACAATTATTAGTACATTTTAAATTTTATTTAGCGTATGACATAACACAAGGTAAGTTTATATAATATGTATATAAAAATGAGTCAGTAAATAAGGCAGCGCAGTTTATGTTACAAACAAAATATAGAAAAACTTCTTCAAATCCTCTGATATGCTCTCAGTTCATACTCTTTCACTAAGAGGTCAATTTTTTGTCCTCTTTCTTTGTATGTGCGGTGTTTATCTATACAGATGTACCATACTCAGCCATAGAATAGGTACACCAGACGAATTACAGATGTTCGCAGTGTATCTGGTGGTGCTCCCCAGCTAATGCTACAGTCTCTGAATAACGTTAATACTTCTGATAATTATTTTTCTTCTGTTGTTTCAAGATGTGTTTTGAATTCAACATCTTCATTCAGTTTTATTCAGCTTTGGTATTAACCGCTACTTGGTGAAATATTTGAGCATATTTTAAGAAGGTTTTAACAGTTTGTTCAGCAGAGGCTAGATTGTCAGCATATGCAAACTTTCTAACGTTGGTTTCAGGCAGATTTGAGATATATAGATTGAATAAAATCGGGACCAACACTGGTCCTTGAGGTAAACCTTGGAGTTTTTTTGTTTGGTTAAGTTATTAACGTGGATTACTTAAAAGTTTCTTATCAGAAGGCATGTTGTTTATCAGTAGCAGTGTTGTACAACAACGGATCTATTTCGGCATCTTGTAAAGGAGTCCTTTTCTCACAAAATATAATAGGCAGCTGTAAGGTCCACGAAAATAAACCTACCCATTTACTCCTCCATAAATCTGACCCTTTTTTATTTACACAATACCCTAGGCGTCAGTAATCTAGATTAAAATTCCTTTTATGGTTATAAAACAGTTTGAACCACACACCTGTATTTTTGATTGTTCCTATTCTCACTAGAAGGTTTTTTAAAACTCCCCCTTGCTTTGAATTTGAATATCTCGACGTATTATCTCAGTTATCAGGTCTGCAGTCGAACAGTTCGACGAGCAAAATTGACATCTGCCTGGAAAGTCATACTTGCTATATTGCGTAGATACCTCCGGGATGTCCAATATTTCTTTTATACGAATTCTTATAGTTATTGATAACACCATTTGTCGACGACGTCCAACTTGCGGTGTAATGAGTATTGTAATTTTTGTCAGCAACGATATGGCTATTTATTCTAGATATATTCAAGGAAGTAAAAATAATGTTAGAGGCCAACGGCAACATTTTCGTGACATAGAGTAAGTTCCTTTTAGCTCATCAACGGAATCAATACCTCCCTTTGTTGCATTGTAAAATGTAATCATTTTTCGCTTGTATGCATCGCCACTTTCTGGATCAATCTCGTCTTTGTAATGCATTGTTGACAATAATGTAACTATTTTGTGTTGTTTGGGCTTGTAAGATACCAAAAGTCATGTCTTCGGTGAAACCAAAAATGCTTGAAGTAACTTTACGTTCCTTTGCGGTAAAATCTCAGTAATTTCTTTTTTATTTTTGGGAATTGTGCCCTTAACAGTTAGTTCGTGTTTATTAAGCAAATCTAAGGCTAAAGGTATCGACGTAAACGAATTATCGAAAGTTACATTTTTTCCAGTTCCAGAAATTGGTTTAATTAATCTTTGTACGACTGAAGATGCGCTATTGTTAACTTTATAGGGCACATACATCTCTAGAATCTAGACGTGGAATCAACAAGCGCTAATATTTTGATTATATACTTTGCACATTTGCCGCGAAATGACTCGAGCATTTCATCAATTGTCACAAATTCACTTAGAGCATAAATGGCTCTGCATCGCTCAACAAATTCATCAAAAAGGATCCTCTCTTATAGGAGATAGTGTATCGTATTGTTTCCGTTCCTCTCTATCATCAATATTGTCAACGCGAAGTGCTCGCAACAAACATTGAAATCGATTAATTCCCATTGTAAGACGAAAAATTTCTACGCTGGTTCTGTCCTGTATCCACAGATCTATCAAATGTAGGTGTGATGAGCGCAAGACTCCAGCAAAATATAGAAGATCAATAAGTGCTTTAATTTTTTTCATATTTGTACTGGTGGCATATCTTTCTCTACTGTAATTTGTCCGAAGTTTTAGAATATATTTGTTTGTGTGTTCAATTATTTCGCAGATGACGGAGTCTGGAAAAGCAATTGCCAAGCATTAATAATGGTTAATGCTTCACTGGCTTTTCCAACTACTCCAAAAAATTGAGCCAATATGTTTCTGCTTCGGATCTTTTTTTTTTTTTGAAGAGCTACGGGAAATTTACTCCACAACGTCTTTTTGTCCCTTCCCACAAAACACACGAGTAGTTAGATCTTACTGAGGTTCGTTAAAATCTGCTAGCTCTTCTCCTTCTGATTATTCTGAATTAGAGTCGTGATCATTTTCTCCAAAACCTCATCTTCTTTGTCTTTAGGAGGTCCACCTACCTCGTCGTCGCTCTAAATTTCAGTCCATATCGCTGAAATACGCTTTTTTTCTTTCTCGTAAGAACACATAACCTGCAAATAAAAAAATACTATTACAAATCACCATACATGTGACTATATTTTCCACTTAAATACTAGAATTAATAAATATTATAAAAAGAACCACTTATAGGGTTCACTTACCGTATTATTAACTGTAAACAAAAATATTAAACTGTGTCTCTTAAAGGATAAATAAAAACTGAAATAATATAACGCCAGTCGGTAAGGGGAAAACCGCTTGGAGTATTCCAGAAAGGTCAGCACCACCACCACTATACAAGCTGCGTCATTTTAAAATTCATCACGGCTCGGTACTTTCGACCGACACGTGTGTAGTCCTGTATTATAAGAAGTATTATTGTAAGAAAATAGAAAATAAGTAACAGTTAGGTTATGTGATATTTGTTTTAAAGTCATGTGTAGGAATGACTAACCTGCGTAATACAAAATTGCTAACCAAAATAAGTCATAATATTAAAAATGAATTGGAAAATTTATTTTTCACAATCTTGCAAAAGCGAACGCAATAAGCTTAACAAATCAAATTCTGTAAAAAGGCCAGAGGAACAAAGAATATCAAAAACTGACCCTTACTAATGTATGTATTTAAAGGAGATAGGGAAGGCTTTGTGTATACCTGGCGAATAAGTGAACACAGTGTGTGCCTAGCCGGAAAGTCTATAGGTATGGATACCAATTCATGGCATACGTGAAAAGTTTGAGCACATTCAGAGTCGAAATAATTAGTAGAGTTTGGTACAACAATGCTTTATATTTTTAGACTTTCTATATTTCACTATTTGTTCTAGGTATTCCTGCTGATAATCTATCTCTTGTCGTTTCCCCAATACTGAGGATCGTGATTTCTTTCAATATTCCTAACATTTTTTTTTTCATTGGTCTCTATCTTCAGCTACTCTGAGAGCTTTGCAGAATGAGTTTTTAGCTGAATTTTTAATTTGGTCGGACCATCTAGTTGGTGATCATCCTCTTGATCTTCTCCCCGGAACGTTTCCAGAGACGTTTCTGCCCCGTATAGAAATATTGAGAATACAAGGGCATTCACTAGTCTCATCTTGATATTTTGAGAGATAGATCTGTCTTTCTAAACTTAAGTTAGGCGACTCATCGCATTTTTTGTCATATCAATACGTCTCCGAACTTCTGCTTTACTGTTACCATCGTTAGTTATACTAGATCCGAGATAGACAAAACTGTCCACTATCTGGTATTCCTGTAACATGTTAGTTAGTTGAATAGTGTGGAATCTATCAACCACCATTATTTTTGTTTGTTTGTCTTTATTGATTTTCAGACCAATTTTATTGCTTTCGTACTCAACTCTTCGCAGGAGATTAAACATTTCTTGCTCATTTGCTGCTATAAGTGTAGTGTCATCAGCAAATCTTAAATTGGAGATTATCCTACCAGCCACTATTACTCCACCGGCCCATCGATCCAAAGCCATCCTTGTGACCATTTATGTTCATCATAAATGTTGAATAAGTCAGGTGACAACACGCATCCTTGTCTAACACCTCTCTCGGTCTTGTATTGGTTTGAGAACTTCTTATCTAGTCGTACTGTTGCTATATTGGACTGGTACAGATTTTTAATAATTGTCACCAGGTGCACTGGTGTGCCCATTTCTAATCAAATGGACCGCAGATTTATCCAACTTACACAATCAAATGCCTTTTTTGGTAGTCAACGAACCATATAATCATAGGTACTTGAAATTCTCTAGATTTATCAATGAGGATTCAGGATTTGGTCTTGTGTACCTTTACCCTTTACAAACCCTACTTGTTCGTGAGGTATTTGGTAATGTAGATAGGTTTTTTATAAACTGATAATAATTTGCTTTAATTCTTCAATTAACATATTCTGAATATATTTCTTCCATTCTGTTTTTCACCACATTTATCCTTTTTATGTACGCCTCTGCCCTCATTCTAATACATTACAAACTATATAAACTAACCAGCTTTACACTTTCATCCTGATCTAAGCGATTTACTCCCGTTAAATGAATTTATTTATTTTTACTAGGTCATGTAATCCATTCGAGTAGATATAAAGTCTACTTTGTAGAATCCAAGATTTGCGTCTTACAAAATATCCATCCAGATGGGAGACAGACAATGGATGTAATTGGGTCACGCTTTGTTTTATTGTCGCGGCTTTGTCTTTACGTTTATTGTATTTTAATTTTTAGTGGATACGTTTTACGTTTTATTGGTCACATTTTGTAGGTTCCATTTTTTGTTCAATTAGATTTTAATAATAGTATATTTGTTATGATTTTAGTTTCAGTCAATAATTTAAGTGGATTTCAGTTAAAGAATTTTATATCAAAACAGGAGTGATATTCGTAACCGGTCCAAATATGGCCTTATGTCGATTCTTATTTTGTTTTGTCATCGTCCAGGTTTTATATGCATATATACATACATTTATGTCTTATAACTGAATGATAAATACTTATTTTTCGTATGGCGAGATACATTTTTAGAATTCATTATTTTTTGAAGCGCTAACAGCAGCCTCTATGTATTCTGTTTGCGATTGCCACTATGTCTTGTTTAATTTTGTTGTCAGTTTTGATCGTAGATCCAAAATATTTAAACTAATGAATCCCTTTAAAGTTGTCGTAGTGGTCCATTGTGATATTCTGTTGTGTTCTGCCCATCGTTCTGTACTTGTTGTAGCCATATATTTTGTTTAATTTTCGTTAATTCGTAGGCCAACTTCTTTGATATTGATATTTTCCAGTTTATAGAAAACTTCCTTAAGACTAATAGTTGTATTTCTTACTATAATGCCAGGACCTTGATTTTTAAAGAGAACCATTCATGTATTTATTTTTCCCATGACGCTTTCCAAAGCAATATTAAAGAGGTGTGGGGATAGTGCCTCTTCCTGTTTGAGACATCTATCGATTGTAAAGAAGTAACAGTTTTCCTTTAAGTGTTACTGCACGTATAAATGATCACTCTACACAAACTTAAGTCTGCTATGTCATTTCATAGCTTCAACCTTATGATGCTAACATATGCTTGCTTAAATTGCTGGTGAAATGTGTTTCTAACTTTCTCAATTAGCTACTTAATCGTGAAGATCTACTCTTGATCGATTTTTCCTAAACAAATACTGATAATCTCATTTGATATTCCACATCCTCAGTAAATTGTCCCAATAGCATTAGGGAAAATACCTTATATCTTGTTTTAATAAGGGTTACGTCCCCTATATTTTTCACGTTATATTTTATGGCCGTTTTTATGTATGGGTATAACACTTCTAGGGGATTGGCTTGCTGCTCTATCTAAATTTGGTAGGTGGGCAGATAAAAAGCATATACCAAAGTATTTCCTCCATTTTTTCGGCAGATACAGTACCTCGTGTACAGTGAAACCTAGCGATTTGTTATTTTTGTTGTGCGGATTGCTGCAGATAACAAAAATATGGATGTATGTGCTTAAGTTCACATCCAAAATTGGAAATAAAATAAATAGAAAATGAAGAAGGAAATATTGTATTAAATTGGGATAAGATTTAATAACCTTCGTGTACAAATGGCAACTATGAGAGTTTGCATATGTCAAATTTTTAATTTTAACGGCGCTAGTTTTATATTTTATGACGAAAGAAATTAAATGTATATTTATCAATTTTTTATTTAAATAATGGGTGTATATGTAAATTATGATTGTACCCTAGCTTTGATTGACCTTTTCTCTCTCCGGGACTCTGGCGCTGTGGGATCTCGTAGTTTTCTTCTTACAGTCGCCCGCAGGTTATGTATTACTCTGGCTTTAGTTACTCGAATACTAAAATTATGAAAACCCTTTCGGGCTAAAACACAGAACGTTTTCGGGATAAATATCCTATCTTCAGTGTTGCTACTAGGTATATATGTTTTTTGTTCTTCTTCTCTCCCTCTCTCTTCGGTCTCTCTTTTCTCTGCTACACAGGTCTTCCATCTTCTCCTCGGTTTTCCTGTACCTTTTCTTCGGTCAACGTCAACAGCTCTATCTTTTCCCCGATTTTTCAATCTGAGAGTATCCCGCTCATTTGGTTCCAGTTAAACCAACTAGCCTGTATCCTTTGGGCAATTTATCGATCTAGTGTCCCATTTTCCGCTATGTAGGAGCCAAGGTTTTTAAATTCTCCTACTCGTCCTAGTTTTTCTCTAAGTAATTCTATGTTCCCAACCCCCAACAATTCCTCTTCCTCCCAACCACATATACTCCGTTTCGACCTGCTAACCTTAAGCCCTCCAACATTTCTTTGCTTTTCTTTTACACGATATCATCAGTAAAGTAGTGAAGAGCCTTGATGTAAACCAACCGTCACTGTAGTACTTTCGGTCAATCCGACACAAGTCCTTACTTAGGTGTACGCTCCCTCATACATATCCTTCACGAGCCGTACGTACGTCTCAGGAACCCATTTCTTCCTCATACATCTCGATAGCTCTTGTCTAGGAACTGTGTCGTACGCTTTCTGAAGATCTTCTTCTTCTTTGGGTGCCGTGTCCGTATTCAGACGTTGGCCGTCATCATGCTTACAATTTCCTGAAACCTTTCTCTGTCGGCTGCTGCGCGAAAGCAGCAGGCATGGTATTTATAGATCTGAAGATCTATAAATACCAAATGTACCCGTCCTTTCGTTTTGTCGTATTTCTTCATTAACTATCTCAAAGCAAATAAGGCATCCGTTCTCCTCCTTCCTGTCATAAACCCAAACTGTTCTTCTCCTATCCTACCGATGTCTGTCTCCTTAACCTTACCTCCACAGTTCTCTCCCAAATTTTTATTGTATGCGACATCAACTTTTTCCAATATATTTTTACATTCAACATTCAACACTACGAAAGGGCTACGACAGGGATGTTGTTTATCACCTACGCTGTTTAAAATATATCTGGATCGATCTCTAGTGATCAAAAGTGACAAAGACAATGCAGAAATATGGGAATACAAATAGATGAGGATATTCTCTATACACTATTCTTCGCTGATGACCAACTGGTGGTAGAAGAAGATATAGACGACCTCAGCTATATGGTTAGGAAACTACAAACAGCGTACGAAGAATGTGGACTGACAATGAACTTACAAAAATGCGAATATCTCTCAGTGGAAAAAATACAGTCGAAGACCTGACATTGGAGAGTGACAAAATTAAAGGAACAAATAGAGTAAAATACCTAGGAGTAGTGTTTACAAAAGACGGAAATAGCCATGAAGAAATAAATACAAGAATAAACAAAGGCAGAAACATTACCAAATGCCTAAACTCCATTCTCTGGGATAAAAAAATCACAAGAACGACGAAAAAACGAATAAAGACGATGGTTGAGCCGGTGGTAACATACGGAGCAGAGATATGGGACACTAGTAAAAGAAACAGGAAAAAATTACAAGCTACCGAGATGGATTTTATGAGAAGAAACTGTAGATTGACAAGGATGGGCAGAATCCGCAATGAAGAAATAAAACGTAGAATGGAGCAAGAAAAAGACATTATAGATGAAGTCCAGAAAAACCAACTAACTTGGTTCGGTCATGTAAACAGAATGGCAGACGAGAGGTGGCTAAAGAAAATATTAAAATGGATCCCAACCGAAAGAAGAAAAAAAGTGCATCCAAGAAGAAGCTGGCGAGATGACGTGAATGAAGCCATGGAAGGAAGACAGCTAAATGAAGCCGACACCCGAGATAGGAAACGATGGAAACTAGGGACAGGAAAACAACGACAGTTGTAAACAACCTGTACTATATATATATATATATATATATATATATATATATATATATATACATATATATATATATATATATTTACATTCCTGAATGTTCCCTTTATATAATGATACCATCACACTCTTTCTCCATACATTAAGCATCCTTTCTTCCTCATAATGGTACTTATCATTTGCCACAAAATATCAACCCCTTCCTCTCCTAGTGCCTTCCAATACTCCCCCAGGTATACATGTTTAAAGCCACTAAATACATGGATGACAACCATTTTAATGGTATTACATTGGTAATAGATTACATGATTACTGATAATTTTCTAGGATGTTAAAATTTTAAGTAGATTCAATTCATGGCAACGTAATCTTCCAACGAGTGTTACTGCTCTAGCAACTATTCAAAATGATGATTTTAGAACGTATGTATGAACAAACAGTCCAGGACTGTTCTTCCACGTTTAGTTTCTTGGCCACTTCATCTAATGACTAATTGAATAATTTTGTACATGTTTTGTCTCTCTGTCCAGTCCTTAAATTGACTGATTTCGGCCCCCGTACATTTTTATTCCAATGGAGGTATTTTTATGTATGTTCTTACATATGTTCAATTAAACTATTTTGTAATGCGTTTATTTGACACAATGTTCTTTACAATCCAATCTTCTTTAGAATCAAATCTTCTATGGTTACTCTCTCCTGAATGTTTTGGTCATCATTACGGCAAATGTATCTGTTTTCAAGAGGAAAAATCCGGAGTGAAAATTGAAACGTTAAATTGATCTGACTTTTGACGAAATTGAATGCTGTTTTGAAATTATATAGAGCTTCAAGTCGTCGTATATGATCATCGGCCTTCAATAATATTTTCTTCGTTGAATCCAATTGATCAAATTAATCAATTGATCAAATTCATTGCAACACCAACCATATTAAAAGACTGAAGAAATTAAAAGAGATGAAAAAAACTATAATCTACAATACATACAACATAATGTTGGGAAATGTTGGTTCTTTTCTATGCTTTTTGCATCTATATTCAATGGAAGAAATATCCTTTTTGTGTCCAAAAGAATAAGCTGCATGCCTTAGGTAAAAAATTGATAGGTTGTTTTTGGTAGCCAGAAATTAAAACGAATACGTTTTATTGTATTTTTTTTTCGTGCGACCCTTAAACAAATAAAACTGTTATAAAGTTTTTGCAATTTTATATGATTGTTAGTTGTTTCCTATAGTTATCCTTTTTATATAGATTTTATTACTCATTTTATTATAGTACAACTCAATTTAGTCTTTATAAAGTGGTAAACATTGTTTACGAAATCGAAAGCAAAATAGAGTAATAAGTTCTCTACGGTTTATAACTCTTTCTCTCGTAAAACAATACCTTTTGGATAAGCAATTAATAAATTTTTTATGGCCGAGACTGAAACTTTGGGGAGGAAGGACAGAATTTCATTAATAGACCAGAAAGTTTCAAAATACTCGCGATGATAACAATAAACAAAGTAGTAAATCAATATCTTAACACTGTTCAATGTAATGAATAAACTTTTTTTTGTCAGTTTGACATTGGGAAAAATATAGAATTAGATCCGTAACGTATCTGTTAAAATTGACAATATGTGCTTATTAGATCATATTGCCGAAATATACACAAAACAAATTGCACTTATAATTAACCTAATATCCACCAGAATCAAAATTAATTACAATTTATTTTAGTATTCTTCTAAAGAGTTTGACATGTTTGAAATGCATTATTTTTGAAAAAAGTTATATTGAATTATATCGTCTATTTTGAAAATTTCTAAAATATTGTTCTATTTTTTAAAATAATTTAAAACTATAATATATAGGTGACAAAAATGATAGAGTACAAAAATGTAGATTTTTTTTAATAAATATTCTCGTGTTTTATAAACTTTTGTTCCCTAAAAAACAATGGAGATATCACCGATTAAAATGTGTATCTTGGTGTGAACATCCCCTGTTTCGAGTGCTTCAAACCTTAATTTTTCAAAATAGCAAATTGTACTGAAATCATATCTTAATACTATTTAATTCCGCGATCAGAGGACGATCACATTATATTAAACATCTAATCTAAAAAAACCAAACTCGTTAGTAGATGTTACAAGTGTAGAATTCACAAAACAACCATAACAACAAATACTAAGAAAAACTGTTGTACACACTAAATGGTAGACAAAGAAACACGTGTGCATAAAGGGAAAAATTCAAAAGGCAAACCGACAACATATAGATCAGAAAAAGACGAGTATTGCCAGCATGTCAATAAAATGACCTTAAATAGAATGACCACAATAGTTCGGAACAACATTGCACATGAAGAACCTACTAGCAAAAAAATCACCATAACGATGTCTTGGGAGCTGCTGCAAAGCAACCGGTTGTAATATCTTTTTTGTTTGCCTTTGGCCTGGAATATCTTCCCAGTAGTCTATATTAAATTCTTTTTGTCATTTTTGGATATCCTCCACGCTGGAGTATGGAGGGTTTTTGGTATTTATCGCAGAATGGCTCTGTTCCGATAAAAGAAGTATTAGCTCCTTCTTTAGCCTGACATCACATCAGCAATCACATTACTAATAATTCCCTTATGGCCTAGTACTAACAGCAAAATGTCTTTGATGCGCTCTGCCAGTTGGTTAAACTGTTTGCAGTTCCAAGCTGTTATCAAGTCTTAAGTTGTAGACATCAGAGTCTTTAGTGCTGCTTGACTGTCTGAGACAATAAATATTTTGACTGAATGAAGTCGTTTTTTTCAGGAAATCTTGAGCATAAGAATCGATGGATAGCTTCTGCTTGAAATATTCGTGTATTTCCGAGGGATATTGACAGTCTGGAGGATTAGTAACCCCTATTCCTATTTCTTCTTATGTTTTTGACCCATGAGTGTGAAATGTGAAGGCACCTCTTGTGATTTGTTCGATTTCGTCTTGTGTTAACTCATATTCGTTTATGATAATAAGAAGTCCAATCAGGGTTTTAGGTCCTGAGCCCGTGTTAGAATAAAATCCCTTTCTAGAACGATCCTCCTTAAAATCATGTGAAGAGAATGGAGGTCTAGAGAATAAAGGTTACAGTAGGGCACTTTGCACTTTTGTTACTCTATGATTGCCTTTTGCTGCATTGTGTTGGTGAACCAAACCAATGTAGCGTAAATAACTATCAGTCTGACAGCTGTTATTTATAACCAATAAATCATTTTAGGGCTGTGATCTAAATTAAAGCTAGGAAGGCGATACACCTTTTCCTTCTGCGGCAGTGTTAATACTCCAATAAGGTGTTATGAAATGCCTTCTCTATTCTATAAGCTCAGATAATGCCATTTTTATTAAGTTAAAATTTGCAGATTTTTAATAAGATAATGCAAGGCATCTATGGTGGATTTGCCTGCTTGATCGGTAAATTATTGTTACGGAGTTTAGACTATTAGGTAAATATGACTTAGGCTCCTTTAGAGGACGTTTGTCACTCTTAGGAATAAAGCAGAGCCTAATATGTCGCCATTCGTTTGAAATATAGCGTAAGGTGAAACTCATCTTTGAAAATTTTTGCTAGATGAGGTAGTAGAATATTCATTCCCAGCTGTAGCAGAGCTGGAAAGATACAATCATCCTTTTGTCGGCCTTGAAACTATTTGATAACCCATTTGATTCTATTCTTTGTGAAGACTCTCCCCGCTAGACTTTTTGATGTCCATAAAAAGTTATTTGGCTTAAGGATATCTAAATTCAACAAAACGTTTTTTAACTACCGAATTAACCGAAATACCGCAGTTATCAAAATTATTTAAACGAGCCTTATCTAATCCCATTGATGGCAAATCTACGACAGTTACCTAATCCAACAACATCATTTCAACTATCTCTATCTAACAGCGGTATTATAAACAAATTAACTTATTTTTATTTTAATCATTTCACTTTTAATGAAATCAGAATTGTTGTGTACGCGAGATAAACATAGCGCTGACCCACTGGCAATATTATAGAATTGCTACTAATGAGATAACCTACTTTTGTTATCAGCAGCGATAAAAATACACATTGTTCTCGAAATATCAGCATTTTATTTTTGTATGAATAACAGATTTTTCTTCTATGTCGGTCTACTAATATTTTACTCAATGTTTTTGTATATTTTTCGTTATCAATATGTCTCCGATTATAGCTGTAGTTACTTTTGGATTACTTGTTATTATTCATTTTTTTTATCTTATAATAATTATTTTTCGTCCTTCTTTACTTTAAAGCACATTTTCTAGTAATAAACTGATCTTAATATACCTGCTCCCTTGTGCTTAGGTTACCGCCTTCATCTCTGTTCCTGAAAGTACGGACCATGCTCTTAATATTCTACTGGTGATTTACGTCGAGAGGGCCTCACTACGCTTCTTTCTTCCATTTTGTTAATGTGTGCATTCGACTCTTTGTTTTTTCATTTTAATACCCAGTTATTTCTGCTATTTACAGACTAAAACCATCCCCTTATTTTATCACATACACTGGGAATTATTTTGTCTATGTAACATGGGTCTGGTCTGTATACTTGTAAAATTTGGGAGGATGAAGTATGTATCATTGTTACGTTTGTTAATTTATCTGATCCTGGCGTTTTTTTGCCATTTATTCTTCATTATCTCGTTGATTTATTTAGGATCAAGTCGAGTTTTTCATTATTACCATATTCTGAAGATTTCTCGTTACTAGGTCATCCCAATTACGATGTCATCTTTTATCTGGTTCTTTCAAATCTTGAGTAGTTTAGAAGTATGTGTTCTACGTCATCTTTTTCACTGCTGTACATAAACGTCTATCGTTCCGTAGTCTTTCTTATTCGGTTAGGTGTATTTTCGGCATGTATATTCGGCAGTACTACAAGCAAGAACTGTTTACAATTGGGGTCGGTTTACAAAATTTGGATTTTTTTACGGTTATAATGGACAGTGTGACTAAATATTCTACGATATATCTTCCATATGTGGTGAGAGTCCACCAAAAATTAGCCAGTAAAGTAAACAAATATAAAATATAGAAAAGTGAAAAGAAAAGTAATGCAATACATTGTTGAGACAAAAAATTTAGGTACTAGAAGTACGTTGTTTTCTCATATGTGAGTGAAACATGGCTAAAGAAGTAAAGCTAAATTGCTATAGTAGCGAAAAACTTTTCGACGAATCTAGTGCTGTATATGACCATACAAACTGGCGAACACATACTAATACAAAAGTTAACCAACTCTGGATTTATGGTGCTACGTATGACCAGGATAAATGCCAGAAGGAGGACGTCTACGAAGTAGATCAAGAATAAGATGGAGAGGATGACGACAACAAGCCCAAATCTGTAGGAAAAGCGTGGTCTAGAGAACAATATTGCCATTGAATGATGATGATGCCACAATATATGGGGAAACATACACATGCGTACCACTAACAAGATTTCCAGCTATTAATGGAGACATAATATTATTTATTTGCTGATTATTGGTATTGTGTCACGACCACACATGAGATTAGTAGTTTTATAAGTAAAACAGAAGTGGGTTTATTGATAATAAAGGTGTTATATGCTTATAATAATATATACTTAATTGTAAGGCATTTGTATTTGTAATTTTTTACCAAAACATTACAGTGGAATAAATTTTTGAAAAATTGAAAAAGTTTTTGGAACGTGAATTAAACTATTGTAAATATTTGATTTGTTACCAAGTGTATCCAAAGTAAAACAGTCAAATCATTTAAATCTTGAACATATGTGTATTTATGTAGAAACTAATTTGGACAACCATATTCTTTACATTTATATCACGGATATTTTGGGCAAATATTACCAGACTGTTTTTTATAATTTCCTTTGTGGAGTTGGTGGATTTCTTGAAGACTCCAACTCTAACTCCAACTCCAATCCAAGTAACTTGGTGGCTGGGCACTTATACCCCAGTGGTTCAGAGACTTGTTACAAACTCCACAACCAACTCGTATTCTATTAAGGTTGTACCATTCACGATGAGGAAGAGAAAAACCGTCTGGTTTAATTGTGGGATTTTCTATGAGATTAGCATTTCTGATATATGGATTCAATTCGCCCATCTAGTACTCTTCAGTAATCAGCCAATCTTGTAGCAGTTCTAATAGGTGGATGTCTGGATTTCAGTCTTAACTCGCTTTGGTCTAGCTCAGCGATGTCTGTATTTAGCGGTAGTGCTGGGTTTTGTTGGCCTTTTTTAAACTAGTGTGGTTGAGTGCGGCTAGTCGTCTTGTTGCTGGTGGAGCGATGTTGCTTAAAACTGGAAGCCATTCGGATGGTGTGGGCTTTAAAATTCTCATTATGTACCTTATTGTTTGGTTTAACTGGGTATCTATGACGTTTGTGTGATGACTGTTTAGCTAAACAGGAGCGCAATATTCTGCAGTAGGATATACTAAGGACAGCGCGCTCGTTATGATGACCTCTGCATTAGAACCCTGTGATGTATTTGCTAATTTCGGAATAATATTGTTGCGAGTATTTATTTTTGCTGAAGTGTTTTCCAAATGGTGTTTAAATGTTAGGGTACGATCTAGAGTTACGACAAGGGATTTTGGGTTCAAACTGTGCTTAATAATGGTTCCATCGCATTCTGTTTAGTCTGTAATTTGTCTTGTGGTTGTTAAGATGGACAGCTGTTACTTCAGTCTTCGATGGATTTGGTTGTAGGCCCCATTTCTTAAAGTTTCATTTCTGAAAGACATTTTATGTCTTCTTCTTGAGCACCCAGAGCCATGTCATCGGTATAAATAAATTGGCGCGAGGTGGTAGTTGGTACATCTGATGTATTAAAAAGAAGTGGAGACTTAACTGACCATTGTGGTAAGCCCTTTTGCAGGTTTCTGAACTTACTGTTTTTCCCATTTAGGTGTACTTGTAAAAGTCTGTCAATTAGCATTTGGTTTATCAAACTGTTGAACGAACGGCATGGTACCATCTGGTATGTATATTTATGGCATTGTATCTCATTTTTCTATTCTACAGAAGTTCTTCCTTTTCTTGATACGTAATATATAATATAACGCCAGCTTTCCTCCTCTTTTCTCAGCATTCGGTTCCTAACCTACATTTGTTCAAAATTCGGCTACTATTTTTGTTAATGTTGTTCCACTTTTTACCAGTTCAACAATAATTTCAGGAATTTTCAGTTCATCATTATCATGGTTTTACAATCTTACGTGGGTCCTATCTTCGTGAAGACTTTCTCTCTAGTCTTTCCTATCCGACAAACGCGACTACCTGTGTCTCATGCCTCATTGATATTATCAAGAAATATCGATCTTGGTCTTCCATTTGGTTTCTTTTTCACGTCAGACGTCATATTTTGATGTCATATCTTGATGATATCTGGTTCCTGGTATATTTTGTACAGTTCAATGTTCGTTACCTTCTTAAAACATCCCAGCATGTTTTCATTACTTTTTGTTTAAGTTAAAGTCTGAACCATTTGTTAGGACTGGTATTATTGTCGTACCTATTGGCCGTGCAAATTGTGCAGTTTCCCGTATTGTCAAGTGCTTTTAGGGGTGCAAATTCGTTGTTGCATGGTTATCTTCATGTCTATCGTTTGGGTTTGTATTTATTATGAGGTCCATTTGTATGGCTGATTTTTTTATGCGTTTATACAATGTTTTATGTTCTCACCACAATAATAATATCATCAGCATATCTAATTGATTTACGTTCTTAGTTCGTTAACTTCCACGCCTCTAACACCCTAATTTAGCCATATTTGATATGTACTATTTTTAATCGGTCACTTTTTTATTTTTTACGTACCACTATTATCTCTGGCCAACATGCCACAGATTGGTCATGTCTGATTATGAGACAAAATAGCTCAATAGAAAGAAGAAAGGAAACCAAGTACTTCTTGAAAGAACCAAGACAGCGCTTATAAACAAATAATCGTATCAATTAAAACATGCAAAACAATAAGTTTAATGTGAACATAACGGGTATAATAGTATCTGCTTAATAAATTATTGACTTAGTATTTTATGACCCTTGACTATCAATCATGGGATCTATAAATAATTTCAATACTATAATAACAATATAATTAATAATTTTCACATGAGTAACGATGGTAACTTTAATTCAAAAATGATGTTGGAAATATGTGTTCACGCCTGTCTAATTTTATGTTCAATAAGAAGTGATTATATAGGTAAAATGAAGAAGAATAGAAGAATAGTATTGAAAATTTTGAGATGGGTCAGCATATAAATCGAAAAAGATTTCAGTATACATAAGAAATTCTATTAGTTAGAGTTAACAGCAGGGGTTAACTCCTCTTCTAATTTCTATTTTTGCGGATTTAGAACTTCGATCTTAATTCTGGCGTTTTGGTTCCAGTACAAGTTTTTCATCAGCTATGTAACAAGTAATGTGTATCACTTACAAGTACTATATAGAGAAAGCAGCTGTTCGGTACGGTCATAAGGAAAAAATGGCAGATACTAGACTAACGGTAAAAACTTGTTAAAACCTTGTAAAAAAGAGACGAAAAAGGGAGATCAAGAAATCGTGGTATTGTATATAAGACAACGTAGGCCAAAACTAGAAACAACGGCGTATAAGTGGGATAAACGACTAAGCGTTTTTTACTTATGTTCTGTTCGTACAGAACAATGTATTGGTAAACAGCATTTCTTCCAGTTTGCGTATAGCCTATCTCTATTCCTAAAACGATCTCTTTCTCATTCCGTGGACCATTGTCAGGGCGTGGTGACACTCTAAATATTGTTAGCTTGCTGTCTACATTGTCTGTGATGCTGTGCCATATGGACGGCTTTATGTAGACATTTTCCCACCAGAGTCTTTATTTGGTCTGCCCATCGTGTTGGAGATCTTCCTCTTGGTCTTTGGCTTTCTACCTTTCCTTCTGCATACTACCAATAGGGCTATAGACTGGCTATATGACCGAAGTAATTTGGGTATGGTCAGTTTCCTTTTTTTTTAATAGCGGCACATACTGCGGCATTCCTGCCTCAACGCCCAAATTTTAGACTGAAATATCATATCGTTACGTCTTCAAGATTTCCACTGCCTTGATTGCTATTTTTATTGATTTTAAAAATATTGTAATAATTGAATATCCACTTAAAAATCAATGTGTTAACTTAGTAGACTTGTTTTGTTGGACAGTTACAATAATAGAATATACATCTAACACATTTAAAAATCAAACAATCTTTCCTTTAAATAAACTCAAGGATATTTCTGTTATTGATTCCCGTATTAAAATGGAAATGAATATTACGAATTTCTACGATGAACGTAAATCGAGTGATGACTGAATAACTAACTGTTGTTTTTAATGATCATCATATAGTTAATCTAACAATTTTAATTGAACAGCATCACTCATGCATTACAGTTTTTGTAATCAGGATCTTATATATTTTCATAGAGATCTGATCACCATTTAATTAAAGCATCACTACTGTTTACATTTAAAAGAAGCCAACGACAAACTGAAAATTAAAGTTCAATGAATCTGTAAGACATTTCAACTAAGAGATATTATCTATAAGGTTTTGAAAATGAGTCTACCCAGTTTCTGTATTTACAAAAATGTAGAAGTGGTTAGTATAAATAATAGAAATGAATGGTGGAATAAAGAAAACCTTATGAGGATCTAGGAAGATATAATAAATGCCTTGGAACAAAAAACATTTACGATCGGCAGTAGTACAACAGTTTAAACAACGAAGTAAAAAAGCGGTAAAGAAAACTAAGAATGAAATAACGTAGACAATTTTTCTTTCCTGGAGAACAATCATACAATTTTTCTTTCCTGGAGAACAATTATAGGTAGTAGAAGAGACAAAAGGACAAAAGGGCAGGTTAAATTTAGTATTCCCGGAAACTTGGGTAGAATACTATGGAAAAATTCTGACAAAAGATCAAGCAGAATTTCAAGACATTTTCTACGAAAAACATGATACTTCATACTGCGAAAAAATTGAAATAGCATCAGAAGCAATTAAAGAACACACCAATGATATGAAAAATGGGAAGGCTACAGGACCAGCCGGAGTACCCATAAAACTGATTAATATATATACTAGGAGCCCTAACCACTAAAAGTTTAGACATACGAAAATGTATTGGAAACGTTCATCTTTACAACTTTGCTTATTAAACCAAAGAACATGATCAACAATACATTAAACTCTATCATTAATTTGAATATGGGGTTACATCGTCACGCGCCTTTACAACCGCTGCATTCCTGTCTGGCATGATTCGTACTAAGGATTTACACAAGTCAGGTTTGAAACTATCCCATAATTCACCTAATTTACTCTTCAAGTCTGCGAAGGTTCTCTGGGGATCATTACGCAATTTCTGTTTTATCTTATGCCACAATGTCTGAATGACATTAAGGTTTGGACTGTTCGAAAGCCATGAGATGACTAATGTTATTATGAACAAACCATTTGTTATTTGTTTTAGCTGTATAACATGCAGAATCGTCCTTCTGGAATATAAAACTCAAATCCTAATAGAGATCGTGAGGACTTGGTACAAGACTATTTTTCAAAATTTCTTGATACTTTGCTGCGTTAATTGTGCCGTCCACCACCTCATATCTTCCTAGACTCGATGATGACATGTAGCCTCAAATCATAATTCCTTTGGGACACTTCACAGTTCTTTTGAGACAATCTTTATGGAATGCTTCATTTTGACTTCTGATAACCAGTTTTCGAAAGTCTCCCACGCAAACATCAAATTTCGATTCGTCACTGAATATCACTCTGAACCAGTCATCAAAGATCCATAAAAACTTTAAGCAACCGCATCAATTGGGCAAGATCGAAGATTTCATATACGGCGAGATAATGAACAGCCGAATTGAAGATTGTTAAGAAGACGTTCAATATCAGAGTCGCTTTCGTACTGGCCGTTTGTGTATAGACAATATGTTCTGTCGAAAATAAACAATAGAAAAGCGCTTGAAATACAATATGTAGACACACCTGATATTTAGTGACCTTCAAAATGCGTATGATAATGTCCCATTAGCAAAGATGTGGCAAGTAGAAGATAACAAAATTCCAGCTATTTGTAGAAATGCTCTGAGGGAGCTATAAGACGATATGGTGCGTTCAATAAAGATTAGACAAAACTGATGGTGACCAAAGGACTTCACCAAGGCTGCTGCATTGCGCCCACGCTCTTTAAGATTTATTGGAAGGTTTTAAATTTTTGGAAAAGAAAATGTGAACCTATGGATATTTCAATTGAAGATCATAAACTTTATAGGTTGTGTTTTGCAGATGAACACGTAATATTTGCAGAAGATCAAGACGATAATCCACTACATGCTAAGAAATTAACCATGGGGTTTATCAATTAATCCATCAAAAACAGGTATGTTGTTGGTGATGGGAGATGCTGGGAAGCACTCGAATGAAAAATACTAATAGTTATAAATATCTCGCTTTAAGCATTACAAGTGATGGTCGAAACACAAAAGAAAGAGCAACTGAAATTGGACAAGGTAATTCAGCAATACCTTAACTGAATAGTATACTTTTTAATAACCACATCACTAGGAACAACACCAAAATTAGGATATACAAAAGTATCATTGTTAAGATTGTCAGGAAAGTATTGCTACCAATGGTCCAGAGCTTTAGATAATAAATAAATAAGACACATCCAAAACAAAAGCAATAGAAATGAATTTTTGAAGAAAGCCTATGGACATCCTAAAGATATCGACATCCTGGAAACTATAGAATGCAAAAGGCTGAAATGATATTGTTATTTCGAAAGGATGAATGCTTAACGATGGCCAAAGGGAATGTTATAGTGGATATCCACCAACTGCAGAAAAACGGAAAGAAGATCATGGAGACAAGAAGTTGCTAGGGCGATGGAAGGTATAGGTTTACAAGCAAATGATAAGAAAAATCGCAAGTATGGAAGCTAGGATGCGAGAAACAGCGATAGCTGAAATAGACCATGTAAATATATAGATGTTTTTAAGAGGTTCCATTTATGTTTTATTTTTTTTGCTTAAAAACGAAACCTCAGATAAAAGAAGAAATATTTTTGTCAAAGTTAAACAAATAATTCCAATATGATTTTTATTTTAAAAAATTTTAGTGGCGTACCATTTTTTTGAATGATGAATACAAAATTCCTAAAAAACTGTATGTCAAAAAATTCGCAATAACCAGCTATTAAAATAGGACAATAAATAAATTGGATGACATTTGCGGAATTACGTTTATTTAGCAGACTCTCATTATTTTTCATGCAGAATCACTTCCTGCAGTTAGTTGCACGTCTTTACTAAAACGTTACTCATCTGTAACTGAGAAAAAATTGGTTTCTGAGTCTTGATGCAATGATGACTTTTGAACAGCATGACCCTATCTCTCTGTCAAAACAAGTCTAAAATATAATTTTCATTTCATCCAATTGTGGTTTAATCTCGTATAAAATAATATTTAACTTAAACTTGCTACAAGACAACAGTTTCAGAACCTTTTTAAATAAATTGTTAAAAGTTATAAAAAATCTTGCCAATGAATGAAATAAATAATAAATGTAAAAAAATAAAAAAGTTTAGTTGTTGACGTGATATTGTGTCAAGGGCGGCAGTGCAAAAGTTGGCTCAATTAAAAGATAATGTGATAAAGTGACCCAGATACAAAATGAACATATACTTATATGAATGTATACAAACATGTAATAATTATGAGGTGATTTCAAATCGTTTCATTTCATTTCAATCTGTGGCGCAAGGTCGAATATCTGATCCTAAAATATTTCAGTCTTCGTTTTTACAATCTACATAATTCCGATCGATAACTGCTGGTACATATCTAAAGTGAATTAATCAGTGATTCGCGTGACTTAAATTCTACTTCAGTTTTACTTTTTACTTGTTTATAATTGCATTAAAGTGGACTGGAAATAGACCTCTGACCCACTTACGATTTTACACCAAAAGGAATGTCTTGACTTTAACCAACACAAAAAAATATCGGCATATTTTGTTACCATAATTGCAAGTAAAAACATTTATAATAGTCCATGTTGTGGGACTGTTCCAGAAGGAAAAATGTTTCTGATTCGGTTTATTTGTGAACTCTTCTTCAAAAATGTCCCCTTCAAACAAATCTGAAGGGTGCCGGGTGAAATATTTGGATAGGAATTGTTTTTGGCACAACAATTTTTTTAAACAAATTCCAAAAATCACGATTTTTGCTTCGAAAAATATATTTTTTTATTTTTTGTGTCATTCTAAACCAGAGGTTCCCAAACTGTTTTCTCCCATAGACCCCTTGTCATGTTTTTTAATTTTCTATAGGCCCCCGTTATTCATTTGGAAATATTTAAATTTGTAAAAGTAGTGAACACTTTTTACACATTCATTAAATTTAAATCGAAACATTGTATCTGTTCTAAAAAAAAACTAAGCAAAAAATAAATTCATTTATAAGTGATGAATGAATTAATAATAAATTAACATTTGGCATTAATTTAGTTAAGTTGAATTTCAAATCTCCTTGGTTAATGATCTCCAGTTTGTTTCTTTTTTTTTTGTTATGAGATTTGTAACTGGGATGAAACCCCTTGCTACTAGGTATGAAGATAGAAAAGCAATTAAAAACTTCCTCGCGGTACTCCATAATACGAAATAACTAACAGGAATGTCTTTTTAAAGTCATAATTGTTGATATCCTTATCTAAACTGTACCTTAAGTTCTTCATTATTGGCTATTCCAATCAATTTCTCTTTTAATGTAGCATCCGTTTCTTCAATGTCACCAAATGGGTTGATAATTCGTTGCGATATTACCAGTTTCAAAATGTCTTTAAACCTAGTTTCAAAATCGGAATAAATGTGGGACACTTAAATGTGGGACATATGTTGAAACATCGTCTTCCTGTCAGATTACCTGGGACAAATTGGAGAACTGGGAAAATTCGTACTGTGCAATGTTTTGCTTCATCAGTTTAATTCTGTCAAGAAACGCTGAAATGATCGACTTTGTTTTTATCAAATTTAAACTGTCACCTTGCTATGTCTGTTATTCTCTTATATAAATTTTCTTTCAAATTTTCATTTTTACTGTGGAGAAACTCTTTGTCAGACAAGCCTTTCGACCAGTGTAAAGAAGTAATTGGTGGAAGTTATCGTCATTTTCTTTACACAACTGCACAAATAACCGCGTATTCAATGAATTGTTTCGGATTCAGTTTACTGCATCAATGACAAGTTGGAGAGATCCATACAATTTTATATTCAAATGTTTAGCAACTAAATGTTTTCTATGGATGGTGCAATGTATTGCTAATACTCAGGGTACATTTTATTTTTAAAATCATATAGAACCACGATCACGCCCGACCATGGCAGGTGCTCCATATGTAGCTATCGATATAATATTTGATATAGGAATTGCTTTTTCCAAGAAGTAAGTCTTCAAAACATGAAATATTGATTCAACTTTAGTTTCGGTTGTCAAAGTTCTCGTAAATAGCAATTATTGCAAAAAGGCAAAAAGAACATATGCCAATAATAATGCTCGACTCCGCCAGCTGTAGAGAAATGGGTCATTTGTAAATAATTACAAACATCATAACTGAATTCACCAAACATTTGAACTGTGTTGTTGCTTAAATAATTGTTTGTTATCAGATGCAAATTTTTGTAGAACAGTTTTTAAAATCTCTTCAACGGCTGGCAAAATATGGTATGGAGTTTTCCGGATTTTGCCAAAGAAACATTGTAAGACACTCGCAAATCATCATCGTTTCTTTGTGACGTCGAAGCGAACATTTTGTCCAGCGTGGTTCTTCTTCTAAAGTTTTTCTAAAGTTTTACTTTAAGTGTTTACAAATATTTCAAATCTTTATCTCTTTTATCAGTCACATCTATCAGATGATCTTGCAGCTTAGATGACTTTATAGCGTCACTACTAAAAACTTTAGCATGATTGGATATTGAACTACTCATAACTCAAGTCTTTTCCATCTCTCCCAAAAACGAGTATAAAACTACGGGTAATGACTTATAAAAATATTGTAGTACTGACTTATCTCTGGAACTCTCAAACAAAATGATATTGATTTACTTTAATTTAATTTAACTACCACTTTATGTTATTATAAAATAAGGTTAGTTCTATTGCTAGGAAAAAACTTGCCGCAAATGTAGAAAGTTTGTATAAAGGTTTTACATAACTAAACGTTGCGCGATTTTTGCCATTTTTTATCATTTTCATAAGATCAATAAAATGTATCACTATTATTGACCAGTAACTATGGAATTTCCATATTTATAGCCTAATTTTCAAAACCTCTATCTATCTATCTAATTAGCCTTCTTCGGTCCATCTTTGAACATAGGCCTCCCCAATCCTTTTCCATTCTTCTCTGTCTGTCGCAACAGTCATCCATCTAGAGCCCACGTGCTTCTTGATATCATCTGCCCATCTCATTTGGGGCCTTCCTCTGCTTCGTTTATATTCCCACGGTCTCCAACTTATAATAATTTTGTTCCATCGGTCTTCTTTTTGTCTTATATTGTGTCCGGCAAATCTCCATTTCAATTTTGCAACTTCTTGTCTAACATCCCTCACTTTTGTTTTCTCTCTTATCCACTCGTTTCTCTTCTTATCCATTAGTCTTATGTGCAATATTTGTCTTTCCATTGCTCTTTGGGTTTTTATGATTTTGTCCATGTTTGCTTTTGTAAATGTCTAAGTTTAGGAGCCATACGTAAGAACAGGGAGTACGCATTGATTATATACTTTGGTCTTAAGATGCTGTGGATATCTTTTGTTTTTAAGAATGTAGCTTAGTTTGCCAAATGCCGCCCATGCCAGTCTAACTCGTCTCTTGATCTCTGCTGTTTGGTTCTCTTTGTTAAGTTTTATAGTTTGACCAAGATATATATAATCCTTAACTTGTTCTATTTCATCTTGTCCGATTCTCATTGTGATGTCTTCATCTGTATTTGTTATAGTTTTGGTCTTGCTGTAATTCATATTAAGGCCTATCTTTCCAGCTTCTACGTCCAGTTCTTTCATCATTTCAAATAATTCATCTTTTTTATCGGTTATCAATACGATGTCATCAGCGTACCTTAGATGGTTCAAGCGACAACGCTTCAAAACCTATAGCATGGAATTTCGGTTTTAAGTTTTGGCAACAAATGTGAGACATTTGAAATATAACTAAAAACGCTGAATTTAAACTTTCACAAACGATCTAAAACGTTTAAAGCGGCTTCTTTTCAATTATACAAGTACGGTTTTCAAAACTAAACAACTTCAGCTACAAACTTCACCCACTCCCGTCTTCGTAGGGGCATTTCTTGTGACGTGCGTTTGTAATATAAAAATAATATAAAAATTTGTTGTCAAAACTCAAAATAGAAATTTCATGTTACAGTAAATTACTATTTAACTGTGAATAAGCTACAATTAAAAATAAAAATATATTTATTGACGTTTCAATTTCCACTTCGGAAATCGTTCTCAAAATACAAACAGTAAATTGATAATAAATATTTTACTGTTTGTATTTTGAGAACGATTTCCGAAGTGGAAATTGAAACGTCAATAAACATATTTTTATCTTTAATTGTGGCTTATTCCCAGTTAAATAGTGATTAATTTAAAATGCCACCAGAAAATAGCTTCAGAACAATTTCATGTTACAGGTTTTAAAGATTAGGGTCTAACGAAATTCTACTACTACTGGTCAATGAGTGTGATAAATTTTATTGATCTCATGAGAATGGTAAAAAAATGGCAAAAATATCGCAATGTTTATTTATTTACCTTTATAAAAACTGATTTTATTCAAAGCAAAATACAAAAAATGCATACGAAAGCGGCACTCTTCACCCTTAAAACACATTTTGATGTTTGTCGATAGGACGCTCTGATCAAAACATATTGAATTTTTTCCGTCTAGTTAATACAAATTTTATTTAAAATTGATTTTGCGCACGTACCTGACATTCAAAATCGCCGGTAGCTTCAAGTGTTGTTTCTGAGAAAACGGTTCGTTCTACACAAAAAGTGCTAATAAACATTTTCGTTCAGAATTATCTGTACATTTTTTTTTCTTTGAAAATTTTTTTTCTACATTCTTGGTAAATCGATTTTTTTTCGTTTTTCCTATCAGGGTGCGTTTTAGATGGAAGCCGGAGGGTACTACTGGTGAATTTTTTGCATCTTTTTTGGGATCACAAAATTGACATTCTCAGCAAAATTCATCTTGTTCGTATTATTTTTAGAGGTCAAATGTTTGACGAATGGACTGTTACAATGCTCGTTATTTCTTATAATGTTGCCTTAAATAATTCTCGGACTGGAGACTTATAGGAATAAAATCGAGAGAGACCATACTAGCCATATAATTTTTTATATTAATTTATTTTTTCAAAGCTCCGTTACGTCTAAAAATAGCCGAATTCAATTACTCTTCTTGCAAACTCTAATTAAACTGTTCACCGCAGAATCGAAGTATGTACAGCAAAAAAAAAACTGCGGTTATTTTAGTTGTCATATCCCGTTGAAGAGTATTATTTGAAGCTTCCCGAGACCGCCCCCTGTGGCGTTTAAATGAACGCAGAAAATCGATTTTCCAACAATTCCCAGTCGTATCAAAGCAATCTGATCCATGGATCTCAAGGTAATAAGGGAAGTTTAAAAAAACATTTTTGATAAGGAGGAAAACATTCATAAAAGCTATATTTAATGTACTGGGACAATGATATTTCCAATGGGATAGTAAAAGAAGTGCAAACAAGGAAGATCATGGAAATACAGGGTGTTTCAAAAAGGTATGTCATAAATTAAATCACGCATTCCGGGGACAAAAATAAATTGATTGAATTCAACTTCAACTTAGTACAAAAGTGTACACAAAAAAAGTTACAGCCCTTTTAAGTTACAAAATAAAAATTGTTTTTTTTTTTGCGTTATCTCCTAAACTACTTGAAATTTTGTGATAAAAATGGACACGTTACTTTCTTGTTCTGAAAGCATTTTTCATGCAAAAGATACAACAAAATCTAAGCGCACAGAAAAAATTTAAGGGGGTGTGCAGCCCTAAATCCCCCCAAACTTTTGAGTACGTTCAAATCAAATGAATTTTGTGGCATCATTAGTTTAACACATTATTTTTTAATTTTTTTTTGCCTCATCACTTTTTTCAAAAACCAGTTTTATTGGTTACGGCCCTTTTCATTAACCTTTAAAAAATTACGTCCAACTAAATAAATGGCTTAAATAAATTAACAAGTGCAAAAAATGTCTATAACCTCTATAAATATGATATTACAATAAATGTTCAAAATGACCCCCATTTTCTTCAATACACATTCGGTATCGTTTTAGTAAGGAAAACCGAATGTGCTGAAAAATCATATTTTTCTGACGAAATGGATTTGCAGCTTCAATTATTCTAACCCTCAATTGTTGTTCGTCCTCTATTGTTACAGAATACACTTTCTCTTTCATTAAACCCCCAAAAGCAAAAGTCAATGGGGTTAAGACCTGGAATTCTGGGTGGCCAAGAAATAGGTGCGTCACGACCCCTTCCAATCCACCGATCAGGATACTGCCTGCAAAGGTATTCCTGGACTTCATTACTGTAATGCGGTGGAGCGCCATCTTATCTCGATTGCCAAGAACTGCAAATAATTATCACCATTTAAATTGTTGGGAAGAAATACTGGACCTATTAGATTGTTATCCACAATTCCTGCCCAAACATTAACTTTTAAAGTCCTTTGGTGGTGAGTCCTTTTTTTGGCGTGAGGATTTTCGTCGGCCCAAATGTGCTAGTTATGATTGCTTGTTATCCCATTTCTTCTGAAAGTATCCTCGTCCGTAAACAAAATATTTCTAATAAAATTAACATTTCGAGTGTTTTCCATTAACAACCAATCGCAAAATCCAATCCTTTTAGGATAATCTTCAACCAATAACTCTTGAACCGTTGTTAAGTGATAGGGTTTAAGCAGCTGATCCGTCAAACGCCTCCAAACCCTTACGTGAGGAACATTTAGTTGAGCAGCTATTACCTTTCTAGTTGTTCCAGGGACTACTTTAATGATTTCTAAAATGTCTTCATCAGTTGCATCCATTATTGGACGACCACTATTACCAGCAACTGGCGGTTGGAATGTACCCGTTTCCCGCAAACGACGATCAATGGTCAGAAATAATCGTCTATCGGGTGTATTTCGATTGGGGTATTTTACTGCATAACGACTTGCGGCTGCTGCACTATTTCCTTGACATTCACCTACGATATTCCCGATAGTTTATTGAAATCATAATTTAATCTGATCCAACTTACCCAAAGTTAAATGCATATCTGCCATTTTCTTGACATGTGTAGGCCATTGTAATATCAAAATTTTTAATATTAATCTTATTCACACAATAAATGATAGTTTCAAATTATTGACTATTATTGATGGAACTGTTTGTAATTATTGTATCCGTAGAAACTAATTGTAATTTTATGGCCAACTAGGAAAAAACTAACTTTTGAAAAAGTGATGAGGCAAAAAAGTTTTAAAAATAATATGTTAAACTAATGATGCCACAAAATTCATTTGATTTGAACGTACTCAAAAGTTTGGGGGATATAGGGCTGCACACTCCCCTTAAAATGTTTCTGTTCGCTTAGATTTTGTTGTTTCTTTTGTATGAAAAATGCTTTCAGAACAAGAAAGTAACGTGTCCATATTACAAAATGTCTAGATATTAAAAAGTAGTTTAGGAGATAATGCAAAAAAACAATTTTTATTTTGTAACTTCAAAGGGCTGTAACTTTTTTTGTATACACTTTTGTACTAAGGTAACTTGGATTTAATCAATTTATTTTTAGACCCCGGAATGCGTTATTTAATTTATGACATACCTTTTTGAAACACCCTTTATACGGTGTATTTAAATTTTATAATTAATTTAATATTTGGTCTGAATTTGACAGGCATGTCAGAAGTAAACAACACATTGTTAATATCTTAACAGGTGGCGTTGAACAAACGTAAAATTTATTGAATTTGTTTAAAGTATAAAAAATAAATAAATAATAAAATTACGTTATTTAATTTTAAAAATATTGAAATTTTAAAAATACAGAAAACATACAGTAACGCATACTGTTATATACCACTTTTTTTTAATTCTCTACATCAACTCTTTAATTTAATTTATCGTAGCTTTTAGTAGCTTTTAGTGGACCAATTTTGATAATTTTTTTAAACTGGGGTCCCGTGGGTTAAAACTTTCAATATAATACTTTTAAAAGCGTAAATTAATGATTTTCCAAGTTTTTACGTATAAATGAATATTCACTTGAAATAATGAATATTCAATTACTGTAGTATTTTTTATCAATTAATCTACATACATTCACTTCTAAATATTAATTTTAATTAAATAATAATTTTATAAATAAATAATTTCATAAAAAAATAATTAATTAAATCTTGGATCGATTACTTATTAAGTCATTTAATATAAACTATTTAAATGTAAAAATATTAAATATTCATATAATTTTATTTATGTTAAATACACAAAATAAAAAAATTGTACAGTTGTTTAAAAAATTCCCTATGCTCTACTATTCAGCGGATTTCAATGATTCGATTTATTTGAAAATTTAAATTCATTATTTGTTGGCTCTAATAATTTTAAAAATAAATCACTTTTTTTACTGTATCAACCCCTAGGGTTATTGGCGGGGTGGTATATCTTTATTTTAGAAAAGTTACACTTAATATATTATTAATTTTTTTTTATTAGAATTTCAGCATCAACTATTAAAGGTTATTAGCAGGTTTTACATATTTTACAGTTGTTATTAAATATACTAATTACAAATTGCGTATTAAATTACAAATAATAAATTACAAATTACAAAAAGATACATATAATATAACTTCAATTTTGTGTAGTAAACGTATGTCCTTAAGGAATTTGATTGTAGTTGATATATTACCGTTTAAAATATCTTTAAGTTCCTTTGCTTCTTCTGGTACGTTGTTGATGGCTCTTTCGTAGGAATTAAGAGGAGATTCACTCAATACATGTTGAACAGTTATTGGACATTCACAATAGGAACATTCGGGTGGTAGTTCTTTTGTTATGAGATGCTGGTGAGTTAACGCTGTATGTCCAATTCTTCATCGGTTTATAATCACTTGTTGCCTTCTGTTTTCTGGAAATTGTAGTTTAGTGCCAATCCTAGTTTTCACGTTTTTAAGGTTAGCCTTATTAGAATTCCACATTTGTTACCAATTTTTTACACAGTGCTGTTTAATATTGAGCTGGATATCACTGAATGGAATTGTAGTCATAATTTCAGTTTGAATAATATCAGTTTTGAAAAATACAAACATTTTATGTTGTGTTATAGTTTTTTATAGAGTTTACAATTCTTGATAAAATTTATTATATTACTGATGTCTTCTTTTAGAGTTTCTTTCAAATTGTGTTTTATTTTGGCTGTCGATCTTGCTGTTGAGTACACTGGACAGTGTATCATTATATTATGTTGCACTGAAAATGGTATTTGACAGGTGTGGCAAATCGTCTGAGGGTCCTTAGAGATGATGTATCCATGTGTAAGTTTTGTATGACCTTGCCGCAGGGTAGGGTATCTGGAGTAAATCAGGGTATCTGGAGATGGTAGACCGGAATTGTTGTTTTATTTCAGAACGATTGTGTGAATGTTTGGGATAGTTAAGTAAGGTAATTAATAACTTTTATATACTTTTAATAAAAATTTAGATTGCGACATTACTTTGCGAAAACTACTTGATTTATTATGCTGAAATCTTGTGTAACGTTTTTTATATTAAAAATATTTTCTGCTTAAATTTTGAAAGTTCTGTGTTTTTTAAATGCCTGAACAAGATTATTTATTTAGCAGATTTAATTAAAAATTTTTTGTCATCACAAAATGTTTGTAAAATGCATAGCTGCCTATATTATAGCAACAAAAAAAAAGGAAAAAAATTGAATTTTTTAAATTGTTACCACAAATTGTGAAATAAAAAAATTAGATCACTTTTAGTGCCCGCATAGTGTAATTATTATTATCATCATCATCATTCTTGCTTTACAACCCTGCGTGAGTCCTAGCCTCCTCAAGAATTTCTCTCGAGTCGTCCCTATCCATCACCTTTCTCCGCCAAGCACGTATTCCCATATTTTTCATGTCTTCATCGATGTTATCAAGGAACCTTGTTCTGAGTCTTCCCCTTCTTCTCTGACCAATGGGTTTATCAAAGAGCGTTTTTCTAGCTGGGTCATTTTGTTCCATCCGCATTACATGTCCTATCGACCTCAGACGTCATATCTTAATATTTTTTTACGATATCAGGTTCCTAGTATATTCTATAAAACTCGAAGTTGTCTCGTCTTGTCCACACTCCATTGTCATTCATCAGCATCATCTTTGGCTCTACAACCCTGGGTGGGTCTTGGTCTGTTCAAGAATTAGTCTCCGTCTCCATTCCCCCTATCTTTCACCTGACTTTTCAATTTCTGACCCCTAAATGCCTCAAGCCATCTTCGACTTGAATTTTGAATCTAGATCTTGGCCTGCCTCTCCTCCTGGTTCCTGGTATCTACTTTGGGCGTCTCCAGTGTCCATTCTTTCAAGGTGTCCTCCATTGTCATTCACTGCTCATAAATTAGCCTTAGTACTTTTCTTTCGAAACATCCTAACATGTTTTCATTATTTTTTGTTAGAGTCCAGGTCTCTGAACCATATGTTAGGACTGGGCGTATTATTGTTTTGTAGAGTTTTTGTATTTTTCGATATAATTGTGGATTTAAGGAGGAGATTGGGAGGAATAGCATTTGTTGGCCGTGCAAATTCTGCGATTTATCTCTGCGGTAGTATTATTTTCAGTGTTAGGAAGCGCTCCCAGGTATACAAATTCGTTCACTATTTCGATGACGTCGTTTTCTATAACGAGTGGTCGTAGGATTTGTGGTTGCGTGTTTATTTTCATATACTTCGTTTTGTTGGTGTTTATTATTAAACCCATTTTTGTAGCTGATTCTTTTAATGCTACATACGCCTCTCGTTCAACGTTTTCCGTTCTCCCAACAATATTGATATCATCAGCATAGGCCAGGATTTGCACTGATTTATTATATATTGAACCAGTTGTATGCAAGGAAAGATGGAAGGTAGGCGCAGCATAGGTAGGAGAAGAATGTCATGGTTGAGAAACCTCAGGGAGTGGTTTGCTTGCACTTCCATACAATTGTTCCGAGCGGCAGCCTCCAGGGTCAAAATTGCCATGATGATAGCCAACCTTCGTAGCGGAGATGGCACGTGAAGAAGAAGAACCAGTTGTTGTAATTTATGACATACTTATTACTTTCTCCAGAGCCAGATTAAATAGTTTACAGGAGAGAGAGTCTGCCTGGCGCAGCCCATTATTTGCTTTAAAAGGTTCAGACAGTTCCCCTGAATTCGTACTCTACATTCAACTTTTTCCAGAGTTAGTTTTGTTAAATTTATCAACTGATTTGGTATTCCTAGCTCTTTTATTGCTTTGAACATTTCTCTTCTATTCACAGAGTAGTAGACTGCTTTGCTGTCTAGAAATATGTGATGAGTATCAATGCCATATTCCAGTGTTTTTTCAAAATGTGTTTCAGGGTTGTAATCTGATGAATTGTAAATTTACCACCTCTGAAACTAGCCTGGTATTTTCCTTCTATCAGTTTTGTATATGGTGCCGTACGGTGACATAGTACTGTGGAAAATATTTTATACGCTGCATTTAGAAGCGTAATTCCTCTCTGGTTAGAGCATTCAAAGATATCTCCTTTTTTGTGTATGGTGCAAAGTATTCCAATCATTGGGAGGGATTTATGTCTCCATATTTCTTTTATAAGCTGCTGTAATGCCATGATGGTATCATGGCCACCTTCTTCATATAGTTCAGCTATCTATTCCGGGTGATTTATTTCTGGCTAGTTTTTAACTGCATCTTTAACTTCAAGAATCGTTGGTGGTTCTTCCTCCCTCTCGTCTGCTCCCCTTACCTCATCTTTTTCGTCTTCCAGATTTCTTCTTCCTCCATATTAAGTGCCCGGTTAAAGTATTCCACCCATCTACTCAATACATATTTCCTTGTTAATAGGTCGCCATTCCGACTTCTGCATTGTCTTTTGGTTGCATTTAATTTTTTTCTGTTGATGTTAACTTGTGTTGAGGTTTTCTATATATTTAAGTGCCGTATTTAGGTAGTTTCGTTTTTTTCTTTTATGTATTCTCTTTTATTCTCTTCTCTTTATCTGATAATTCTCTATAGTGGTTCTAGTTCGTCGGGTAAGCATCATTATGTAGACTTCATTTTTTTCTTTTGTTGTATTCTTGCATTCATCGTCAAATCAATTATTTTTACGGGCACACATTTTTGTTCCTATTTCATCTATGTAATTATTATTTTTAATAATATTTCGAAGAGATTAAAGCAAATAAATAGGATCATATACGATTTACCCAAATGAGGAGGGTGTGTAAGAACATTTTTGGACTAACATAATAACTAAGTTCTTAAAATATGAATGTTTTTCTATTTATCTATGTTTCAAGCAATTCGATGCATACAAAAAGTTTAGAGGATTTCTACTATTTTTACCGTCATATCCTGGACTAACAGCTAGTCTATTTTTGAGTTTTCGATATATCGGCGGAAACACAAATTTATAACATTTAATTTTTTTTTTTTATTGGGTTAATGCCTCGACAACTATGATCATTGGCATGGTACAGTCAGGTACCTAGTGTAGTGTGTGTGTGTGTGTGTGTGTGTGTGTGTGTGTGTGTGTGTAGAGTAATTGTCTTGATACTTAGCAAAGTCGACGTCATTGTCTTTGCTAAGAGACGCTAATTGTATCCGAACGTCTGCGGTCCCTCTGGTGAGTACCGATCGCACAAGGATAGAAATTATTTTCATTTATTAAAAATTTAATTTGGATATCAAATGCATCACTATCAGACGTTCAAATAATCCTTTAATAATATTTTGAAATCCTTTAATAATTTCCTCAGAATGCCGTTAAAATGCATCAACGTAAGTATATAATAGGGTAAATAGAACAATCATGTCGCCTACGTTGTATACATGAACGCCCGACTTGACAATATTATAATCACCGTTTCCTTTTTCCTATTGCACGGACGTATGGAATATACTGGCTTATTTTTTTTGCCATCAGATATAATATAATGGTATAGTGTTAACTACTCATACAACAAAAAATCAAGGAAAACAATTTTGAGAGACTCAATGTAAGACAGAGACAAAACAAGCTAAGTCCCAAGTTACCCTAAAAGCCAAATCCGTAAAATCATCATCACCATTCTACACTGAGCGTCATTAAAAAGAGGCCACCTTGAATTTTATAAGAATTTTTCAATAATTATTTTAGTTATAATGTATAGTTTTAGTTATAATAATTAAGGTTCTGCAATTTATTCTATTGTAAATAAACTTCCACAATGCAGAATCACTTTTAGGTACCGCCACTGGTTACCAATTAAGGGTAATAAGTTCGCAAAATTGATATCAGTTTTAGGACTTCGGAGAATGCACGTGTTGTTTGTACGTTGTTGTTCTTGGAAAATGGCTGTTCTGTTTTTCAAAAATCTTTCATTAGTGTACATTTGTTCAAAGAGTGACCTTTTTAAATTTAAAACTATGGCTGAGAGATTTGCTAGATCTGTTCAAATTTTTACTTTGATAATGGAATGAGTCAAAGAGAAGTAGCCAAACAGCTTGGGATCAGTCGTTGTATGGTCCAAAAAACATACTAACGATTCGTAGAAACTGGTTCTCACAAACGACGACCAGGATGACCAGAGAAGACCGTGCTTTATGACGCACTTCTTTACGGATAGAGCAATCCAAAACCATTTTCAAAATTCTCACCAATAAATTTGATCTATCAAAGATCTCAAACATGTTCTTTATGGATTAGAAAGTCACATCAAAACGTACAACAGACGTGGGGAACGAAATGCTGCTTGTGCTCGACGAGCACGTTTGCTTTTGGAGGAAGCTCTGTAATGTTTTGGCAGGCATTTCATTCGAAGGCTGTATTGATCTCGTGTATATTAATACAGGAGCGTTGAATGGTCACCGATACATTACCGAAATTCTAGACGAGCATGCAATGCCTTTTGCTAGGTTTGTGAATGAAAACCTTTATTTTTATGCAAGACAAAGCGCGGCACACACATAGCCAGGATGGTAACGCAATACCTGGAAACCGTCGGTGTGCTAAAAATGAATTGGCCGGCTCAAAGCTAAGCTTTGAACCTGGTTGAGCGAGTTTTGGGACCAACTCAAACGAAGAGTAAGAAACAGAATACCCGCTCCAATAAATCGTGAGCAGCTTCGATTGGCGCTCATAGAAGAATTGGTTCCTAAAGTTTTTCCTAAAGACAACATCCAGAATTTAATCAATTCACTTCCAAGTCGAATGAGGAGTGTAACTCAAAATAGAGGTGGTAATACAAAATATTAAAAATCACGACTTTACTTTAATTTTTATAAAGAAAACAGAAAAAATTTAGGTACAATGTTAATTTTTAAAAAATTTGCATTAATAGTTTTTTTTTTGACATTTGTTATTTAAGAAATGGTTGCACACTGCTTTAGAACAAATTCGTCAACATAAAAATTAAAACATGCCTAAAATTTTAAGTGGCTTCTTTTTAATGACTCGCAGTGTATAATATTTACTTTTACCAGCCATTTATTTAATAGAGCCTACTTCCAATATACTTCCTCGTTGCTTCGTATCTACCTTTCAACTTTTCTCTTCCAATATTTCGTACCACCACTCCACGCATCTTCATCTAGTCCCTAATATTTATCCTTTATAACTATTAAACTATATCTTTTGATAATAATTTAGCCATCCAAATTTACTATACCGGTCTTCTACAAATTTTATATGTTTTTCTTCAATAGTCCCCTCTACGTTATTCGCCCTAATTCTTTGTCATCATTTCCTACTAACACTAAGTCAGTATAACTCCTTTAGTACTTAGTGCCCCTTGTATATTAATCAGTCTCTCCTACACGCGTAACAATCATACCTGTTAGTTACTTCATCGTACATATTTCTCTTAACAGGAGATATTTTATCAAATGCAAAAGGATCAATGACTATCATATACTTGTAATTTATTCACTTTTGTTATTGTTTATAGTTGTATCATTAATATCCTGTTTGAGAGTAGGATTACGCTTTTTAAAGCCCAAACTCGGGATAGTTTACTGCCATAACCATGATTTTTTTTTCGAGAAAGTTAAGGCCTAGGTGATTTCCCGCTGCCTTTCAATATTGGTTAAAGAAAATAATGACCCCCAATCTTTCAGAAACCAAATAACCATTTGGAGTCGAAAGAAACAAGAGTTAGTCAAAGGAAGCTGATAGAAAACTTTTAAAACATTTCACTTACGACACGTTTAAAAAGAGTACAATATAAAGTCCCTTATGATTCACCAGATTCATTTCATAAGCATATTGATACACTCTGTGTTCCCGCTCATACGTCGGGGTGTTGACTACAGACTGTATGGCTCGTCCAGCATGTCATAGCATTGGAGGCTAGCATGCACGTAATTTCACACTGTAGAAGCTCCTACACTCAAACACCATGGCATGTTTTTGTTAGTTTGTTAAAAATAATTGGACAATAGATGTCACAAATTCAATTGAATTGTTTATCTGGGTTTTAGGGAACGTTGTGTGGCAGTAGTAATATGCTATATCAAACACATGAAATATAAAACTACGGAATAACCGAATAAGCATTACTTAAACTTTACTTAACTTTAAAAATTAGTACACAGAAAAATACTGTCTCAATAAGATACTTTATAATAATATCGACTAAAACACTGTCTACTGGAACCCCGTAAAAAAATACTAAAGACTTTCACAAGAAGAAAAGAAAAATGGATGAATATCCAGATACTCAATATGATGGAACAACGGAGACAATTTAAAAACAAAGACAACAATAAATACAGAGAGATAAACCACGAGATCAGGAAGATGATAAAGCAGGCAAAAGAAAAATACTTTGAAGAGAAATGCAAAGAGATCGAAGACGTTCAAAATAAATATGATCTGTTTAACCTACACAAGAAAGTTAAAGAACTGGCAGGACTAAGAAAACAAAATCCCACTCGTGCAATTCTGGATAGACACGGGACTACTATAACACATACGGACGAGAAAGTACAAAGATGTGCAGAATATATCGACGAACTGTTCGATGATGAAAGAGGAGATCTGGAGCACATAGAACTTACGTCAGCAGAAATATGTCCATATATTACAAAAGAAGAAATATCACACGCACTAAAAACAATAAAGAGTGGGAAAAGTCCTGGATCTGAAATGCTTCCTATAGAAATTCTAAAAATTCGAGGAGACGCTCACGAGAAAACTAGAAGCATTCGAAATGTGGGTGTACCGACGCATTCTTCGTATATCCTGGACCGAACATGTCACCAACAGAGGTAATCCAAAGAATCGGAAAGGAGAAAGAAATCGTGAATACAATTAAACAAAGAAAGCTTGAATTTCTAGGCCACATATTGAGACACGATAAGTACCGTCTACTACAATTGATTGTCCACGGAAAAATAGACAGTAAGCGAGGGCCACGGAGGAGAAGACACTCGTGGCTCCAAAATCTGCGGAAGTGGTTCGGGCTCACTATTCAGAAGCGCCGCAAACAAGATCAGAATTGCCATGTTAATAGCCTACGTTCGCAACGGACGGGGCACTTGAAGAAGAAGAAAAATTTTAGATGAGCAGCACATTGATGTTTTGTGATACTCTTGAACCAAATTTATAGTTCAGGCTTTGTTTCAGGCTCAGTTTGTCTCCCCAAAAAGAAAAACGTAAGAGAATGCAGCGATTGTCGCACCATTAGCTTGATGTCTCATGTGCTTAAGTTACTACTAAAAGTCATCCATAATTGAATATATCACAAACTGGACATAGACGTTAATGATACACAATTTGGTTTTCGCAAAGGCCTAGGAACACGTGAAGCTCTTTTTTCACTTAATATACTGATATAAAAATACCTGGACGTCATTCAAGATATATACCCATGTTTTATGGACTATAATAAAGCATTCGATAAAGTACGTACATAAACAATTAATGAATGTCCTGAAATCAAAGAAGATTGACTAGAACGACCTCAGGATCATATCAAATTTATACTATAAACAGCGAGCAAAAGTACGTGTTAATGAACAGCTGTCAGAAGAAATTGAAATTATATGTGGAGTGAGACAGGGATGCGTATTGTCGCCAATTCTTTTTAATGTCTACTCCGAAGACTCCTGAAAAACGCTCTTAAGGGTGAAACAGCTGGAATAAAGGTAAATGGAGTTCCCATTAACAACATTAGATATGCGAACGACACTGTCATCTTAGCCGAAAATATTGAAGATCTTCAGAGACTGCTGACCAGAATAGCGAGGAGTATGGAAAAGAGTATGGCCTAACAATGAATGACAAGAAGACGAAATTTATGAGAATATCGAAAACTCAAAGAAATAACGAGAATCTTCTAATAAACGGAATCAACGTCGAACAAGTGGACAAATATGCAAGGGATTTAAAAATTGGAACTAATAGTTAGATTGGCAAGGTGCTATGTTTTTTCGACTTTATATTATGGAATGGAATCTTGGACCTTGAATGCGACATCAATGAAAAAACTTGAATCATTTGAGCTGTGATATAGACGAATTCTGAAAATATCGTAGACAGAACACGTCACAAACAAAGAGGTTATGAGAAGGATGAATAAAGAAATAAAAATTTTAAATACAATTAAAACAAAAAAATTGGGATATCTCGGACATATTACACGTGGAGAGATAGACCTTGCTCCAACGGATTCTACAGGGAAAGATCCAAGGAAAGAGATGCATAAGGGAGGCGTAGAATGTCATGGCTGCGCAACCTGAGTGGGTGGTACGGATGTACATCAAATGAACTTTTCAGGGCAGCCGTCTCAAAAGTCCGAATAGCTATGATGATTGCAGACCTCTGCCGCGGAGATGGCACTTAAAGAAGAAGAATTATAATATTTAATATTAAATGGTTTAACTCAATTGAATTGTAGTTAAAATTGAATCATTTTTAATTATCTGGTGTTTCCTATCTTCTTAATATAAAGTTTTTCCGTAATTTTTGTCTCCTCAATTACCGCTTTAAGTCTTACTTTGTCACAGATCCTCCCTGTTCACCTCTTTATATTTGTTTAGTATTGGCCCATTATTTTACTTGCGGTAGTCTATTCGTCTCTATATTTCTATCCTTGTAGTACCTATGCTCTTAATGTTTTTGTTTTTCGTTCCAGATATCCCGTTGCTTCCATAATTAAATTCAAAATTTTTCTAATAACATCCAAAATAATTTGAATCTTTCAAGTGCCGACCTCGGGCTGTTTTTCTATCAAAACTATGCAAATCCCGCCGCATTGTGCTGCAAGAAGTCAACACGAAGTCCTGACGCCGCGCCCCTCCCACCTAATCGCGAACACGTGTATATCAAAATAAACGGGTAAACTAAGGGAGAAGTGCGGAAGGTAAAGGGCTAGCCGCCTCGATTCCTTCCCACTTCTCTTCTATTTTCCACTGTCCTGCCCTGCGTCGCGAGATCCACATGATGCGCCGAGTGTATGTGGGTCAGTAGGACATCCCCACCATACCCCACCGCCGCTCCCCCTGACTTTATTACTCCAATAGTGAAAGCGGCGTTGCCATGGTCGATGTTTTCCATGCGGTTTAAAATATCATCGTTATTTTTATTTGATTTTACATAGATGTTTCTATGGCATAAACTAGTTAAAAAGTTTTTACACTGTTGTAAAGCTTTTCGGCCATGAAATCTTATTTACTGACAATTGAACAGTTATAAATATTTTATTTTGTCTTTTCAGTCTCAATCTAGGTCGATCAAAATTACTTTTGTTTTGGAATCCAAAACTTCAAAATTAGGCATTTCTAATTTTTTAATTGTAATTAATTTCTTGATAAAGTTATTAAAACACTTTTATATATTATATAAATAAGTTTTAATTTTTGTTAATATTCTTTGAATAAAAAAAAAATAAGAAAAATTCGTTTTTGAATTGTTGAATTTTTTTCTTGTTCTCAGAGTTTATGCTTTTTAATGCAACGAGCGAGTGGCTCGTTTTCATTCTTTTTCATATTTGTTATATTTCACGTATCTAGATTGATTAGTCTTTTCGAGTTTTTTCCCAATTTCTTCGTTAATATACCAGTTCCACAATTTGTACTTTTTTTCGCGTTCATTTTGAATTGTGCTATTTATAAATACTTATAGTTCTGTTTTTTTTTATAGTTGCTGGTGTAAAATTGTTTAAATGCTTTATTTAACTGACAGTGACTAATTGTTTTGACTTCTCATAAGTCAAATCGAAGCTGATTATCCCCAATAAAGTATTTTTCTAGCCAGAAATATTTTTAGTTCCTTAGATTTTAATGATTAAACTTGGCAAAATGGCTAATTTTTTAAATGCTAACAAAATAAATTTGTATTGTTCTGAAGCTAAAAAAAAATAAAAGGATAGGAAATAAATTCAACATTTCAACAACATTCAAAACAACAAACACGTTGAGATCTATTTTGTCCAAAACCAAACCTAACAATGAACAAGAAAGGACAAAGAATTGCATTTATAAAATACCTTGTGAATGCGATCAGTTTTATTTAGGTGAATCATCAAGGCCATTAAATGTTAGAATAAGTGAACATCAATCTTATATTAAAAATAGAGAATTTGATAGATCTCAAATATGTAAACACGCATGGGATAATGAACATAGAGTTCAATGGAATAATTCAAATATAGTCCTAAAAGAAACGGATGGTAAAAAAAGAAAAATCAAAGAAGCGGCTCTAATTATGTTAAATGAGGCCAATTGTGTCGCAAATTCCTCGGCAGAATGTAGTAGGATCTGGTTACCAATATTGAAAGAGGAAGTTATTAATAAGAAAATACCAGTATTAGTAAGTCAGTAACATATAGAGGATACATCATTTATGTTTTTTAAATAACGTAACATAAAATCAGAATTTTGATGTTTGTTGAAGGTAAACTAAATTCACGAACAAATACTTACAATGTCGGGATAGTATTATGAGGTTTTTTTCCTGGTTTTTTCCCTCATAATTTACTATGGAATCACTAACAGGAGAATTTTACTGTCATCATGTCATGTATTTGTCTTTTTAAAGACGAATTACATGCTATGATTTTTTCTGACGGATATTCTCAAGTTAAAGTTGATTTCATGTAATCGAATGAACTATCTTATAAGTAAAGTCGTCCCAGGAGCGCAACTCAACAATATTGGCAATATCATTTTAAAGTCGTCTACTTTAAAATGCATAATGTATGTCTGAATTGTCAATATAAATGAGTCAGATAAAATTAAATTATCAGAAGAATTTTTTCACTATGTAACAAAAAAACAAAATTTGTTTAATTTACTATTTGTATTTTGAGAACGATTTCCGAATTGGAAATTGAAACGTCAATAAATGTATTTTTATCTTTAATGTGGCTTATTCCCAGTTATAAGTAGTAATTAAAATAAATTTGTGTGTAAAAAATATATTTTCTGATAATGCTAGTTACTAATGTGCAAGAGTTGTTGTGATCGCGATTCAAGGTACCGAGGTATCAACAACCAAAAACAGGCTTGACCTTAGTAATCTGGCCTTCGCATATTTAAGTGTTAGGGGGAACTAAAAATCAAGTGCATAAAATAACTGCATAAAAAATAAAGAGGTCGGAGAGTTCAATTTTACTAACCTAACCAAATTTTATCAAACCTGACCTAGTTACATATTCCAGCTCGCTTACACCTCGTACTTCATCGTTTCTATAATTACCCCTTAACTATGGTTGTTAATATCTCAGTATCTAGAATCCAGATCACAAAGCTTCTCAGAATTAGCGTCATTAAATTGACCTGAAAATACACTCTTTTAAATCAACATTGATTCTGAAGATATTTAAAAAGAGCCACTTTTTGATATTTAATTTTCACGAAAAAGATTTGTTTTCACGTTTAGACCTTCTGCACAGTCTCTCTGATGAGTCCTGTTAGGACGAAATACATATGAGCGAATAAGCAGAGGCACGTTACGCGAAATCAAATCTAAACTGTCTTTTCTGTATCTTTATTTACTCTTTATGAGTATAAAAAAACAAGTTCACGAGAGGATTATGCTTAGATGAATCGGTATGTTGTGGAATGCAATTTTAGATTCCCCTTGTCGGTTCTTTCATCGTATGTTTTGCTTTGTAAATTGTAGAAGGCACAGATTTAAGCAAAAATCTGAATTTTGTGGTTTCAACAACCAAAAAATCTTAACATTTCTATTTTTTGGTTTTTACTTACAGAAGTTAAAAAATTACGGACGAGAAATATTTGCATATTCGGACTCGGCGACCTTAACTTGACCTATGAAAAGTTTCATGAAAATCATGTAGACTACGTATCTTGCTTGCCCCTACTGTAGAAGCTAAGATGTGATAAAAATGAAGGAATGAACAAAAGACAAAAAAAAATTGAATACAAAATAATTGAAAGAAAATTAAGAACTGGTTTACAGGAATAAAGAGATACCTGGTCTACTTGAGAACTCAGTTAAATTTTAAAACTCCTTTGGGCATATTTTAGTTAGTTTTATATAAGTTAGAGAATGTAAAAATATAATATTAAAATCACACAGAATTTCTGACACAGTTTGAATGTGCCTTGATACATGCCACATTCCCATAAGATGTCCATACAAACATTAGTAAATACACTTCTTCAGTAGAAAATAAAGACAATTGATTTAAAAATACAGAGTAATAGCTTAGATTGGAATGTTTTGTTAAAAGTATCCTTTTTAATAGTTTAAGTATTGTTGCTCTTTTTTCCCACTCAGTAATTTAAAATGTATCATGTAATACTTTTTTGTAATCTCCTACACCGTCACATCCAACAAAAATCCTAATAACCTTGTTCGAAATATCCGTATCTAGTAAAATGTTCGACGGAGCGGCAACAGCGCTGGTGTGTGATGTAAGTGTGTATGTATGTATGACTACACCACCACAGCTCTAACATAGACCTGGTTCATTGGAAAGTAGGTCACTGGTCCCGAACTCACTTTCACTTATTGCATGGACTCCTAATCATTTGTGGCCCTGTGCTGCTAGCGGCGACACGAACGAGAGAGAACGCAGACTACAATCGTCGATAGACTTCGGCAGTTCGCGGTGTCGTGCCGATGCCGCGTTTCGTCCGCTGCTGTTGGTCAGTTTACATTCACAGTTTGCGAATCGTTGATGGTAGTTGCTATTATGTTATTTCGACTCTTTCATAATAACAAACGGTTTCGATTTCACTGAACAACGCAACGCGTGTGTGTGCCACTTTTTGGATTATACTACAACTCTTTTCTGGATATAACTGTGTAGTGTATTGTGTTTTATTTACTATGACGTTTAGGTAGACTGATATTTTGTGAAATGTTACTCGAAATGGAGAGCCACTCCTCGCTGTTGTCTTTGAATATGTCCCCATTTAACGCGAACTCTAGCGACTCCCCAATGAATAACCAAGCCCCCAGTCCTTTGCCGCCCCAGTATAACTCTCCCCCTATATCCACCCCTTATAGTAGCTGCCAGCAAACTATGGGAATGCAACATCACTATCAACAATCCATGATGATGTCCCAGAATAATATTGACCCTTCTTATTTGTTTTCTACAGGAGTCAACACGCTGTCTGGGATCGACATGGGCCCCAGCTATCAGATAGCCGGCTCTGCCACTTCTCTCACCGGTGTTGGAGACATTACAGACACCAAAGACGGAATTGAGGAACTGTGTCCTGTGTGCGGGGATAAAGTTTCGGGGTACCACTACGGCCTGCTTACCTGTGAATCTTGTAAAGGATTTTTCAAACGAACCGTGCAAAATAAGAAAGTTTATACGTGCGTCGCTGAAAGGAGTTGTCATATTGACAAAACCCAGAGGAAGAGGTGCCCTTTTTGCAGGTTTCAGAAATGTCTGGAAGTTGGGATGAAGCTAGAAGGTGAGTTTTTATCTTTATATTTACTCTATTTAATATACACCTGTGAATTGGTATATAAAATATATTAAAAACTGACGAAAAAATCTTTGTAGTATAAACAATTACAAAAATACTTTTCTTAAACAAACGAAAAATGTTTAAAAAGAAGCAATCACATGTTTGTGTTGATCGAAATCATAACCTCACAAATATACCGATTATGTCAAAAATAAATTAGAAATATTGAATTTGGCGGGAAAACAAATATATAATCACCATTCTAATTTTGCCAAAATGATAGTTCATTGTTTCTCTGTATATATTGGATCTGTCAAATTTGTTTAAAACATGTCCGAAGCAGACTATAGTAACTCCCTCACTATAATCAAGTTAATTAACTTTTTTGTTAACTAAGTATTTGGTGGTTTTATCAGTTTGTATTGTTCATAACACATTTTTTCGTTCATTTTAACATTTGAAGGCATTCTTTTTATAATATTCATGATTTGTTCGAAATTTCTATTCCAGACAAAATAAATTCCATCTCATGATTTAGTCTTAATAATTGCCTCACTGATACTGAAAATTTGTAACGTTTTTAAAAATTTTACAGCATGGGATTGTTAACATTTTTGCAGTACATTTGGTGTTATTTTTTTTAAATAGTTTATTTTGAGTGCGTTAAATCAACTTACAAAAGTCTCTACGTAATGACAGCATGTGAATGGCGTCTACGTCATATATTCCATCAGTTCAATACTGATAAAATCTCTCATTTTGGAAAGATATATCTGTTCTTTAAGAAAAAATGTTCCTTACATTGTATGTACACATAATTTTTGCTATATATTTTTTTATAGAACTAGATATTGCTGACTCTGTGTTTAGCTTTCTTTTAGTTCTTTCTGAGGCACTGAGCTCCAGCTCTTGCATTATCTGCACTTTTGATGGCTTTCCTACTGGCCTCTGCGTGTTTCTGAATCTTAGCTCATCTTAACCATTCCTCTCCTGTAATCCTGTCAACATCGCTTTCGTCTTCTAATCCATCACACTACCTCTTATACTTTTATTATAAAATTCACAAGAGATTCTGCATCATCAGTTCTTCAGAGGTTCAACCCCTATAATTACTCATTTCATGATGTAGGTGGAGATTTTTCACTGCTCTCGCAGTTTACTTCTCCCAAACTACCGTTCTTTTTGTATTAGTTATTTTCAATGTATTTTTCTTTATATTTTAGCATTTGGTATTCTCGTAACATAAAAAATGTCTTTTCTAGAAAATATGTCTTTTTAGTTTATAAAGAAATGGCATAATGGACTGTACGTCTTTTCTTGACTATGGACTTTGTATAGGATTCTTCATTACCTATTTAATGTTCCCAATTACCTGCTACTACTACATCTATCAATGAGTTAAGTTAGACTAATAATACTGCGTTTAAATCTAGTATACATATTGCTTACATTTTTTTTTACAATTTCTAATTTTCCAGTCGACCTTTATTTTTCTGCTTTTTTGCTGCCCTCCACTTTTTCTTTTCAGATTTTGCTGTATTTTTCACACAAAATCAAATAATATAATTTTTACGCCAGTACGATGGCTATTTATTTACCATGTGCTGGTTTTTGTAACATACAGGTTGTTTTTCTTTACTGTGTTTGAACTGTTTGATTGACTATTGAGACCACTTAAAAATTCTTGTTTGATGTACCATCGTCTTTCAGAAATCTTCTAATAAATTATAATATTACCTTTAGACAAGAACGAAATATTTCAACACATTTTGCACCATAACAATTTTTTTATATGTATCATTAAAAATTAGGCCACAGCGAAAAATGAGGTCATACACGATGAAGTACTTCACGTCACAATATGCGTGTGGAAAGAATTCAAAATATGAAACATTTATGTTTATAAATACAACCTACCGAATTATTAGCGGACTACTTTTGTGTTTACTAAATGCTTTTTGTTAGATTAATTAAAATAATGGAAAATCTTTTAAGGCTCTTTGTTTGCTGTAGCACTAAGTCATCGCAATAAAGGTGGTTGTATATAATAATAAAATGATAAGATGTAGATAAAAATTTAGCACAAAGATGCCAAACTGAATTAAAAATATGTACCTATATAAAAATATTCAATATAAATTTTTTGAATGGTATTTATCACAGTGAAAATTTAACTCCTCTTTTTTAAATCAGTTAAGAAAGCTGTTTTGTCTTCAGTTTCTTTTACGGCCATTTTTTACTAATCTGTCGCGCCAAATACAATTAGGATAACATATACTGAGATTGTTTGACTACGTAGCCAAGCGAAGAGTTTATTTACTGTTTGTTCAACACCTTTGTTCCAAGCACATTCAGCAACGCTTTCATCGCAAGTCGGTGACTTTAATTCCTCGAAATAAGTATTAACAGCAGTATGATGGGACTAGAATTCCTTGATTTAAAACCCAATTTATAAATTTTTGCAGTTCTTGCAATCCAAGACCCGCAGGTGTATTATCTAATGGTAAAACAGTTCCTACTTTGCCAAATGCATTTCCAAGTTGTAGTACCAAGTCACCAAGATAATTTCATGAGAAATAGTCTCTCCTGCCGTAAACACTGTTTTTGCTTTCTTTGATGGTGAAGAATCTTTGTCTGCCCATTGTTTGAACTTGTTACATGGCTTCGAAAGTGTAATATTTCAAGTTATAGTACCAAGTTGTTTAAGATAATTTCATGAGAGTAGTCTCTCCTACCGTAAACGCTTTCTGTGATCGTGAAGAATTTTTGTCCATTGTTTGAACTTGTTATTTGGCTTCGGAAGTGTAATGGTGAACACAGGTTTTATTGGCGATTATGAAATAGCAAAAACTGCTTTTCCAAATGTACGTTTATGTTCCGGTTTGAGTAACTGTTTTTTTTTATTTCCAAGTTTTTAAGATTTATGCATCCGCTAGCTCATACACTTTTACTCGACGATAACCCAGTACTGTAATGTCTATATTTCCAATCATATATTATAGGATAGTAGTAGTTTCTGGACGACCAACACATTCATTCAGTTTTTACCCCATATCAATATAGTAGCGTATTTCAACAGTGTTGAATCCAGACTGTGGTTGTTGTTACACCTTTAAGTGAAACTGCTTTATGCCTGTTCTCAAATCAGTCTTTCTCGTTGTTTAAAATTTATAAAAAACGTTCACTTTGACTTACTATGAAACTAGAGCATTTCCAATAGTTATGTAAAATTTTCAAGTAAAAACTGAATTTTTTGTTGTCAGTGACAATAAAAAAACAATATTTCTTAAATAACTACACAAAAAAACTTTGTTATTCAATACATTTTGTCGTACCCCTAATAATACCGTAGATGTAAAAGTTTTTCAGTAATTTCTTGTTTAGTAAGTGTCTTGCTCGCATTTTGCCCTCCTGCACAGAAAACACTATATTTCTACTAGAAATAGGAATATGGTTATACGTTTGGTTCACTTTATATATACCCGTTCGATTTCCCATTTATATTCTCGTTAAATATATATATATATATATATATATATATTTATTTCTTATTAAAATATGAATAAATGTTTCGGCAACTTTGTCTCTTTTTGACTAATTATGCTTCCGTTTAGTATATCTAGTTTGGCCATTTAAGGAACTTCAGAATCATCACTTGTTTCTATTGCTGGGAATTTTTAAGTATTAAAATTATTTGGTATTCCTAATAGAGACATGATAAAAAAGATTCTAACAGCGCAACCTGTGGGAATTAGACGACGGGGTGGACCAAAGCTGAGGTGGATGGATGGGGTAACACAAGATGCGGAGAAGATCGGAGTCGGCAACTGGAAAATTCAAACAAGGGACAGAACAGAATGGCGTAGAAAGCTTGAGAAGGTCGAGGCCCTCTAAGGGCTGTAGCACCAAGATGATGATATTCCTAATAGAGAATATGTCCTTACAGTTCAATCAATTGCTATGTCTGGGTATTTCGTTAAGGGTCTTATGTCTGAATTAATTAAATTTGGAATATTCCTTGTTCTTGTGATGTTCTTTTTCAGAGAATTTTAGAATCGTTTAAATCTTTTTCATATGGGCGGTTCTTAAAGAACATCTTTGTTCTAAGTTTATCTATTGATCCCTTCTAAGTCATTATGTAGGTATTAGTGGATCCAGTGTGCTTAAAGTAACCCACTAACAAAGTAAAGTCATATATGTGGCCTAGATTAAACTTTATTCTTCAATTCTTGTACTTAATTTACACGAAAACCGAAATGTGTAGGTTTAGCTACCTATTATGTTTAGCTTCATTTATTACTTACAAAACATCTTGTATAGTGATTTAGATGGGTAAATTGTTGACGTAGTGGCAGAATAAAGACATGCAGTTGAAGGTAAAGATGAACTAAGATTATATTTTCAATTTACTTAAATCGTCATCGATCCTGACTACATGTTTTATTGCTGGAGGTCGTTATGAGCATATACTGATATAGTATGTTACTATAATTGCTATCTTGACACTGCGTTTCAGTTGAGTCTCCCTGACAAAAGGTAAACCTCGAAATACATATAGGACAATGCTAAGAAACTCAAATTGAACTGCAACCGTTATATATATATATATATATATATATAATATATATATATATATATATATATATATATATATATATATATATATTGTATACTGTTATACCCATGGAAACTTACATATTTACAGCTATTTTTTTAATAAAAAGGTGATAAGTACATAAACTTCCAAAAGTATGAATGTTTGGGAAAAGGATCTTGTACTTACAATCCGTATTAAGTTGTTGTATGTACTTGGGTATTTATTAAATTAAAGGCTGAAATAAACAATAAAATACACGACGCATGACATAAGAAATTTATGATAGCCTGGTCATGACGCCAAAAAACAAAATTACAAGGAGGCACAGGGGATACAGAAACTTAATACTTTTAATTTTAATTGCTAATCCTTTTTTAAACACTAAAAGTTAAGGCGGCGGCGATCATTATCAAATATGATATTATTTTATAGATACATGTGTTTGTGGATGTGTTTGTCCAAAGGGAAAACAACCAGTTTAACTAAAAAAAATTATTGCCTTTAAACACAAAATATTTTTGGAAAGATACAAAGTTGCGTACAACAGAACGTATAGGCAACATTTGTCAAAACTCAGCTCTTCCAACAAACAGTTGAGGTTATTTACAGTGGCTCAGTCCAAGTAGCCTGAACGCATGAGTATGCTCCGAAATAAATATAAGTATTATCTAACTAATGATAAACTGAGATAATTCCTTGTACTTATATGTAAATATCATATTTTTTGTATTACATACTATGCAATGTACACACCAGTTAACATCAGACTGAAGCTGGTTCTTTCGCTAAGTTATATAGCTAACTGCTTGTGTATTCATTTTATACTATTTTTAGACCTTTTTTATTTTTATATAACTGACCATTAACTACGTCCTATTATATTCTTAGTACCACTTTAAATGATTTTTGGTTGTATATACATTGGCTTACATATACCATCTATTTCAGCCTTTAATTTCTTACTTTGTCTTAATAAATATGCCACAACAACTTAACATGGATTGTACTTTTTTCCCTAATATCCATGGATATGTGCTGACACCAGCAACCTTTTCATAATTCCTAAAGTATGTTCGTATTAAAAAGTGAAAGTTTTTGACAATACAGTTCTCATGAATTAACTGTTTAAATATACCTACATATATTCTATTCACATTTTTGCACTTCTCAAATTTCCCAAATTTCAAGTATTTTCGAACTGAATGTTCACGCAGAATAACCTACTTTTTAAATATTATCAAACCCTCGCAAATATTTAGATAAAAACACAGATAATTGGACGTAGTTAAGCAGAAAACGTCCAACCCACAAATTGTTAAAAATGAGTTCTTTACACCAGCGAGCATATAATTTCTTGCTTTATAATATGCAGAAACCGTCCAAGTGAAAACATTACATACTCTTTTAATAATCGTCAAAGTTCTAACCCACAAACTAGGTTAACTGAGATTTTCATTGATAATAAAAAATCCAAGTGGGTTGAATTTTTTCTAAAAAATGTATGTCGATCTAAGTAATCGTGTTAAAAGAGTGGTTAAAACAGGCTAAGTGGGTTGGATCACTTTAACGCTCCATGCGATAACAAAACTACTGTGCATTTTTTTGTGTTAAAAACATCCAAGTGAATTGGATGTTTTCTACTTATAAATTTCGGTATACTTGTTAAAAATAAGAGTATAATCAGAAATCGTCCAAACCACTTGGTATCATTTTACGTTTACTATTTCATTAATATGTTAAAAGTAGTTTGAATCTTCAATTTCGGTCGATAATAAAATTTTATTACGGGAATGTGCCCTATTAATGTTTAAAACGTGCCTTGTGCGTATAAACCCTGGAACTTGGTCGATAAAAATTAATTTATTATAGGTACTCATCTTAAGCATAGTAATCACTTTCCTTTAGTTTTAAGTAAATGTGCCTATGTATTGATAAACATTTCTTTTTATTCAGTTGTGTCTGATTTTTCTGACTGTTCGGGTTTAAAAATACTTATTTAATAATAATTATGTCGAAAAGAAGCAAATACATGTGTGAGCTAGCAAAACTTATGGAAAACCAAACAAATAGTGTAATGTCTAGCGTGGAATTTGATTCAAATATTACCAATGTTGAGGTAAGTCGGAAATTTTTTATTAAAAAATAACTATATGTTGTTTACTGATTATTTTTTCGTGGTTTTCGGCCAGATTGAAGAAATAACACAAAACTCTCTTTTTTTTTTACGACGTTTCAATTTATTTTGTTACTAAATCTTAAAAAAAAAATAAAGAAAATAGAAGAAAATAGAGTTTTGTGGTATTTCTTTAATCTGGCCGAAAATCACGAAAAAATAATCAGTTTATAAGACACGGCTTCTAAAAGTTTATGTTGTTTACTAAATTTTTAAAATAAATGCATTTTATACATCATTACATAATTTAAATATATTGTAGAATATGGATGATACCAATGTGACAGAATTCTACCGTCACAGCGAACCATCGTCATCCAATAGTCGTATTCGTGAAATGGTTTTAAACGAGAAAACTGGATGTTTTGAATCAGCTTCTACCATAGATTCTGTTGATGATTATGATGTAAGTATTAAATCTTTGTACCTATACTGTTTAGTAAAATGCTTTATAATGCTATTCGCTATATTATTTCTATTTAATGAAAACTAAACTTTGATGTACCTATTGTTACAATCTAAAAGAAAAAATACAACTTCCTTAGGTACACACAATTTTGTAAACACATATGTATTAATCTTATTATACCAATGTTAAATTGATACCTATTATTATGATCATCAATTATTATTGATTAAAGTAATTATACAATAATGTAAAGCATATGAAAATTATTTTTCGATGAGTACCTATAGTAAACTTTATGAAAAAGATTAATTTGAATGAATTGAATTTGTTTTATTTTTTGGTACCTGGTAATTGATTAAAAGTTAACTTCTTTAATTAAAATAGACGCTTTCTATAATTTTTTGAAATTTTTATTTAAAATATTATCTAATAATACCTACCTTTTTATTCTTACAGAATATGTCAATAAGTGATGTCTTTAGTAGCGGTTCCTCTGATATGTTTATACCATCGTCACATGAAGAGAGTTCCGATAACAATGAAAGTTGTGATGATAATCCATTTTTAGCCAGTACATCAGGTCGTCCAAAGAAGGGTAGAAAAAAGAAATTTGCAATGACGCGAGCAACATCAAAGATTAATAGGAACAAAAATGAATCTTACATTGACTACAAAGGAAAATTGAAAGCTGCTAAAGAATTTCAATATGACTACAATTGTAACTGCCCGATGAAATGTTCTGAGTTGATTTCTACAGAGTCACGAAAACAAGAATTTGATCGTTTTTGGAGTCTTGGGTCTTATAATGCCCAAACTATCTTTATTGCCAATAATATCCACGAAATGCCGAAAAAAAGAATGTATGGAAGAAACACTGAAAGACGTCTGTATTCCAGACAATATTCCTTACTTATAGGCAAATGTTTATCAATAGTCTTAGAATAACTCCGTCAAGAGTAACAACAGCTCTGAGAAAGGTAAACAATCGTGCTCCAATTCTTGATCAAAGAGGTAGAAAACAAGGTGGTTTAAACAAAGTCCCTGAAAATAAAATTCAGGAAATAATCAACCAGATCAATAAACTGCCTAAGTACATATCGCACTACTGTCGTGAAAACACGTCTGCATTATTTTTACCGGCACATCTCTCATTATTAAAGATTTATGATCTATACAAATCTGAAGTTCAAAACCCTGTGAAATTTGGTATTTATAAGAGGATTTTTTACGAAAAATTTAATTTGAGATTTAATGTTCCCAAGAAGGACACATGCCAGGTATGTGATTCATTTAAAATAAAACTACAAAATGAAACGGATGATCATAAAAAGCAACTTTTACAAATTGAACTCGACACTCATCAGGATTTGGCCCAAAAATCACGAGAAACATTAAAGGCAGATTTAAAACGAGCTAAAGATGAGGATAATGTAGAGTGTTTAACATACGATCTTCAAAAAACTCTACCTTTACCCAAAATTCCAACCAATGTAATATATTATAAGAGGCAAGTTTGCTTGTATAATCTCGGTGTATTTTCAGGCAAACGTAATAAGAGTTATTCCTATGTATGGCTTGAAGGAACTGCTGGAAGAGGAGCTCAGGAGGTTGGTTCCTGTATTGTAAAATATTTAGAAAACATAGAAAGTACTGTTGAACATCTTATATTGTGGTCTGATTCTTGTGGAGGCCAGAACCGTAATATTAAAATAACACTCCTCATGGCCAGTCTTCTTCAAACCAGCCATAATATAAAAACTATAACATTTAAATTCCTGATTTCCGGCCATAGTTTTCTACCAAATGATAAAGATTTTGGGGATATAGAATGTCAACTCAAACGTCAAGAACGAATATATACACCTTTAGACTATATAAATATAATAAATTCATGTCGTAAAAAGTCTCCAATAACAGCTGCACAAATGAAAAAGGAATGGTTTTTGAGTACCCACCAGCTCGAGAAGGCCACAATAAACAGAAAAGTTGGCACCAATAAAGAAAAAATAAATTGGTTGGAGACAAAACAAATTATATTAACAAAAGAAAATCCTTACCACATCTTTATGAAACCTAGTTATTTTGGCGATGAAAGTGTATGTTTGGATATTGAGCGACGAGGACGATTAAATACAGAGAGCTTTTCGGCGCTGCTTATGCAACTCTGGCCCAATGGTAAACCCCTGTCAGAGGATAAAATTAACGATATTAAAAGCTATTTACATCTAATTCCTTCAGACGCTAAACCGTTTTATGAAAATTTTACAAGTGCTAATGTAGTCGAAGACGTTGATGGATTTAATGTTCCAGTTCTAGATTTTGAGGTAGATACCCACAATAATTAAAACTTTTTTTAAATTTACATTTACATAAGAAAATCATTGTAATTTTGTTTCTTTGGATCATTAAAATTTTTATAAAAATATGACATTATTTATTTATCTGAAAGATTCCAACCCACATAAGTATGTTTTATCGAAATTTTTTTCGGATTTTTGTTTTTTGTTAAAAACGTCCAACCTAAAATTTTCAAAATAACTTCATTGAAACTTACATTTAAAAGAAATTACAAACGAGGTGCCTACGAGATGAATATCATTATCTTAAAATCATTGCCAGGCGAATAAATTATGCATAGTTTAGCTAGGGCACACTAAAATCTTTTAAACTCAATTTCCCAACAATCACTTTTTTTGGGTTGGACGTTTTCTGCTTAACTACGTCCAATTAAGTTGTTTACTTACTACGTTGTGCTTATTCTGCGTAACTTTATTTCTAACAGAACTTTTTATCAAGCGACAAATATACCAAATAAAAATATTACCTTCGGATACTGCAGTGTTTGTAAGGTTTTGAGTTTGGTTCGTTCGATATTTACTTATTATATTTATTCGGAAGATAGAATAGACACTGGGATAGGAAGTGTATCTTCCAATTGGATACGAAAACTTTGTATTCAGGTTTCTATACCTTGGCTGTTGCATAACAATTTATCTTATTCATGAGGTTAAATACTAGCGCGAAAACTATTCTACGCTATTCTACGAATAACAACTCCATTTTATTACTGTATGTTCGATGTGGGTTTGTAAAAACATATTTCATATTAAATGAAATCGAAAAATAGGCATTATAGAACAGTATGCGTAAACAGTTTGATACGAAATTCTTCAAAAGTAACTTGTCCATATTTCGAAAAAGCTATAGATCTCGATAGAACGTAGAACGAACGAAAATGTGTTACAAATTATGGGATAGACCACTTCTATGTATTATTAAATAACGTCATATACCTACCTTATGCAGGACATCGTTGTCAACTAGAGAAATGCAACCTTTTATGTCTTCTAATGAACAGAATATTCAAGGAAGAAGAGTTACTGGAAGATGAAAGTGTCTCTTGTTAAATAATGCAAAGGATTGGACAGGCAGAATGATAAATTCACTATTAACAACTGCAACAGCCCTTACTCTAATAATGGTCAGATTTTACTAATGCAAAGGGCCTCTATAGAAGAAGAAATAATAAGTTCTATATTCAAAAGTGGACAGAAAAGTGGACACTTCATTTTGATTAACTCAACTGCAATATTTTAAATTTGGCGTCGTACGAAAATATTACCTTGGTTTTCAGTCGAAGTCGAAATCAACCCATTATATTTTATATGTTATATTCTATTATATGTATATTATATTATTTTATACATTATAATTTGCCAGTAATGTCAGTTAATGTTCAAGGTTACTCCATGAAAAGTAATAATTATTTCGTGAAGATATTTTTTATAAAAGTTTACATGCCAGATTCGGTAGTGTTTGTAAAAACCTTGTTTAAAAAGTAGGGTTTCCAGTTAATGAATATAAAATGTCGAGTACTGTGAGTACCGTTTTACATGTATTTATATAAAACAAATTAGAAAAAACAAATTAGTAATTCTACTAATTAACTACAAGAAAAACTGGATCCTATCTGCCACGTCACTACGTCAGTTTGTTCCAATCGCTTGAAAACAGTACCGTAGCTATAGTTGATCTAAAACTTCAGTGCGACAGTTGTTAAAAGCGGCCTATAAACATGGCTTGTACCCACGTTTATACAGAGGACCGCGATTACTAGGCAGACAGTTCGTGAATTGTGGATTATGTATATCCATTTTATAAGGCTGCTAACTTTACGGTAAAGCTTTAAGGAAAAGGGGTACAGGGACCATCTTGGCGGCATATTTTATTGCTAATTAATTGCTGTTGATTGTTATATTAACCAATCCTCAAAAGCTACCCTATCATCCCCTAGCTCAAGAAACACCCGCGGAAAACAGAGATATCGGCCAAAAAGCGAACCGCAAGGAATTGAATGCTAATTGATTGCTGAAGTTTTACGCCAAGAAACAATTTATTGCTATAACCGTCTCCGAGAAACAATTATTCGTCTTCTTCGCGTGCCATATTAGAATTATCCGACGTTGGCGATCTCCATTGCGAAGGCTTCTCGATCTTGTGCAAAATGGAATAATTGTCCCCCATTTGATATTCGAGTCCATTCACGAATGTTCCTCAACCAAGAATCCCGTTTCCTTCCTACGCCTCTACGGCCCTCTATTTTACCTTTAAGGATAAGTTATAATGTTTTATATCGACTTCCCCTTACTATATGTCTTAGATAAGACATTTTTCGATGTTTAACAGTCTTTAGCAGTTCTTTATCTTTGTTGACGCTCCTTAGTACTTCTTCATTAGTTTTCCTTGCTGAGAAGGTATCCTCAGCATTCGTCTATGAACCCAAATTTCAAATGCTTTAATTTTGTTCATGATCGATACTTTTAGCGTGATTTAGCAAACAATGATTATGCTAAATATATAGTAAAGCTAGCGTAGCCATAGCTGATAGTTGACCATAAAAAACATCGAAGCTTTCGAGATGTGGTGCTATAGGCGCATTCTCAGAATATTATGGATGGACCGCGTCACTAACACGCAAGTACTCCAAACTTTAGACAAAAGATGCGAAATTTTAAATGAGATAAAAACTAGAAAGATGGAATACTTGGGGCACATTGTGAGAGGTGAAAAGTACGAACTTTTAAGAAACATCATGCAGGGCAAAATTAAGGGCAAAAGAAGTGTGGGAAGAAGAAAAATATCGTGGCTTCGTAATCTACGTGAATGGTTCGGGTGTAGTTCGATTGAACTTTTTAGGCGCGCTGCTAACAAAGTCGCAGTGGCCATGATGAGTTCCAATCTCCGCTAGGAGTGGCACTAGAAGAAGAAGAAGCCATAGCTATATTTCGGCAAGCAAAAGGGGTACAGGGCCTATTTTGGCCAAATATTTTATTGCTGTTGATTGGTACACGGGCCCTGTACCCCTTTTCTTGCCGAGGTATAGCTATATATAGTACCTTAAAGTTAGCATTCCCACTGTTTCTCGGTACAGCTGTAATGTTTTTCTTTCCGCAATAAATTATAGTGTTGGTCTGAATTCGGCCTTATAAAACGAATATGATAACTTTACAGACATAGATTTTCTACTGGATTTAAAGTTTGCAATTTATAAGAAAATTGGTGATTTCGATAATAAATTAACTAAGCTAAACAATAAACTCTAGCTTTATGGATTTAAGTATACCGAATTCACTGATAATACCGCTAATGAGACTGTATATCGCATAACACGAGCTAAAAATATTCTAATAAGAGGTGTACAGGAATATTTTTCTGTTGATACACAACACAGAAAATGTGACGAAGCAAATAAAAAATATACTGGTTTTGGAAACTGTGGATGTCAGTATGATAAGGGTAGTAATAACTTCGGAATACCACGTTAAAGATATTCTCAAAAACTAGTCAAAACTCTTCGAAAATAAAGCAAAGAAAAGGAAAAATTTTCTATAATTGATGGTAAGACTCCCCCCATCCAACTACATTTAAAATAATTCCCAACTGAACTAGAAACTCGCAAGAACAACGGTGAACATGATTTAATCATTAAATTTATTAATGACACTCCCAGAATCCCGAAATATCGTCCATAAGTTCGACGATTTTTAAATTACACATTATTTTTATTGCTGAATCCTGGCTTAAAACCTCAATTCTGGACTTCTTTGTAAAGATAGAAAAAATCGTGTTCCTGTTCATCGTGTATTCATCTATTTTTCTTATATTATTACCATTCTTTTCACATATAGGATATTAGATATTACTAGAAACGATTCAACGTATTTACTTATCTGTTACTAAACGTCCTGGGAAATTTCATGGAATCTTCAATTACAGACCATACAGTTCTGTAAACGCCATAAACAATTACCATTACAAAATAAATGTCATTAAAGCTTACACTCTATATTTTACTTATTTTATACATTACCTGCTCTAATATTTGTTACATGTTATAAGATTCAACAAAACTTATTAAAACTTGCATTGAACCTTTAAGATCACAAACACTTCACTCCAACATGCTAATATCACCCTATAAACTGTTTTTTACGATGCTAATACTGTTTTAAACTTTCTGCTATATTTTGTGTTCGGAGCACGATCCCGCAATAATAAAACGAACTGGTCATGTAAGAAAGTTGAGCATAGAATGAAAAAAAAGTTTCCGAACACAACTTATGCATCATTTATTTTGGTCCTGAACAATTGACGAACTTGTTAATTTGTCTGTTATTCGTTTTCAAAGAAGTTCATAAATGAGTTTATGAACAAGACTTTTATTTAATTATTTTTATCAGCGGAGTCAATAAAATTTTAGTAATGCTATAAATTGAATGAAAAAATGATTGCCGTCAAATTGTAGGAAAAAAATAAAGTAGGGGTTAAGTATATCGTTTTAGTATCTGATAGAGTTGATTAAGCTACAAAAATGCTGAAAACGCTCTATGAAGCGTAAAAACAATTGGCCTTAACACCTCAAGGACAAAATTTGTGACCAACCTGGTAGTCAGCGATAAAAGTCAGATTGAAAGCCGACCAAGTAATATCTTGCCAATATCTAGGCCACGTCATGAGATTCGCCTAGGCCGAAATAATCAGACAACTGAAATACCAAGAATGACAGGTCTCACATAGATTGAACAACATTAGTAAGTCTAATATTCTAGTGTCTAATTCTTCAGTGTGTTTTACCGGTTCTTACATATGTTGCAGAAACACTAACTCTGTCAAAAAAAAACAATAAATAAAATAAGAGTTACACAACACGCTATGGAAAGATCAATGTTAGGTATTACCGTCAGAGTACCAAACCTAGAAATAAGAAGAAGAGGAGTTACGGATGCAGTTGAAAAAGTAACCATGGTTCAATGGGCTTGGAGCGGACAATTTACCAGATTAAAGGATGATAGATGAACCAGAAAGATTCTGGAATAGACAAGAGGCATATCGAAGCAGGGCGCATATAAAGCTCATCATCAAATTAGATGCAAGAAGCTTAAGATAGAAATAGGTGGAATATTTTACGGGAGGACTACATTCAGCAGTGGACAAATATAGGCTACTTGATGATTTGACGACTGACAACGACTACAGAATAGATCGAACATTGATGAACTCCTGAGACAAAGAATATAGTAGAAGAAAGAAGAAGGCTTTATAGAGCAAATAAAAAATTTAAAATACCGGTGGTCAAGGCAAGTAACAGAAGCAAAAAGGATATATTGACGGACAACACAACTTAATGGAGGGGCAATATTAAAAATCGCAAGAAGTGGAATAGAGTGTTAAAGGTAGAAAAATATGTAATATGTACGTGTATAGAAAAACAGTTTAAGTGATTAGTAAGATGACGAATGGATATGGATCGGCTATGTTAAAAATGCCCCAAAAAATGACATCAAATGTGACATTTGTCTCTTAGTCCGACACTGTACACCATTACTTCATCTCATAGATAAATTATTCAAAAATACATAAAAGAGGACTATTACTTCATCAAAAATAACCTACTTAACAATTTTTAGATACATCAATATGTATAAATATGTAATTGGGTCAAAGTCAAAAGAAAACGAAGGTATTATTTTTAATTGCGTATGTTTATAGAATTACACGAGATAAAAAGAGACCACTAATGCGTGGCAATAGAATTGGACGATAAACTATTAATTATTAATAAAAAAATATGTGTCCAGTGATTGTGCTAGAAAAAATATATTTATAGTATATTGGTTTCTCAATATAAGCAAGGCTTCCAAAATCAATAAATTTCAAATTAGAACGGTTGATTTTCTAAAATATTTACAATACGTTTTATGCTTTTAGTGTACGAATAATACAATTTACAGGTTTTTTGTAAACTAAGATCTATAACACTGTGCTTGACTACGATCTGATCAAGATCATTAGGCATTGTTATATTATAATATACTATAGATATCAGCTACAGCTTCTAACTTGTGCTAAATGGAAAGAAAAGCAGATGGCGAACTCAGAAAAGTGTCCTACTCCAAGGAAACATTCTGGCCTCTATTTAACATCTGCACGAACGACCAGCTAATGCACCTCTAAGCCGAAAGCTTGGATGTGTATTGGCAGATACCATCGACAATGGAAGAGCTAAACATGATGTCAACCTATTACAAACAACACTCACTAAAACGAAACCCTGCTAAAATCCAAGTGTGTACATTCCATTTCAACACCCATTTGACGCATGTAAAACCTAATAACATGGAAGGGACAACGCTTGAAACATACTAACAATCCCAAATATCTTGAAGTCGTACTAGAACGCTTACTAAAATGTAAATTTCACTCAGAGTACAAGACAGGGTTTCTACGAGGCAAAACTTCCTCTGGAAACTTGTAGGGAGTAAATGGGGTGTAAATTAACAGGTCTTAAAGTCAACAGCCCAGGCCTTGTGTTTCTCAGCAGAAGAATATGTCTGCCCCGTGTGGAGTATATCTAAATACGAACAAAACGCACTGCGTTAAATGAAACATGTATGAAGTCGACCCCTCTACACCGGGCAGCTGATTTTCTATCACCAGAAGACCGTAGGTGCGTCTCTTAATACGTGGAGGAGTTCAAGCAAACTTTCGATGAAAATCACCATTTAGACGAGTTCGAGGAACTGCCAGACACTAAGCAAATCAAGGCAGATAGCTACTCCAATGCAGGGTAAAATTGAAGGAAAAGGGCCCCAGGACGAAGAAGAATATCCGACTTGCTAACCTGAGAGCATGGTATAGAAAGACCTCAACACAGCTATTCCGTATAGCAACTAACAAAGTCATCATAGCCAGAATGATCGCCAACGTTCGGAACGGACAGGCACTCTAAGAAGAAGAAATGGCTATAAAGACAGGTAATGATGCACTGTGTGAATGTGGAGAAACACAGAATGTGAAACACTTAAGAATATGCAGATTTTGTCCATTATAATGCACCCTCGTTAAGTCGATAATCCAAAGGCAGTATATTAAGCCTAATACTGTGTAGAAAAAATGTGGTCAGATCAAGATTCCAAAAAGGAAAAAGCAAGTTTTTGATAGTGCTTTTCAAGAGGAAAATTATGGATGACATCTCAGAGGCCTCCAGTTTCTAACACATGACATTAGTAAAAATTTACATTTATGCCGGATGACAAAATGGTTTAGACATAAAAGTGGAGTAGTCGAATTTGTGGAATCTGGAAAATGTTCTGGTTGCTCCATAAATTTCATTGATTTTCAACACGTTTATTTGTATTATATGATTCAACTATTCTATCTGTTGATTATTTACTTCCAATATGCCTTGATATATTTTTTGCTAACAAAATCACTGCACAAAATTATGGGCAAACAAAACTCAAGAAAAATTTCATAGAACCAAGACGAATGTAATGGTTACATAATTTGAGAAACTGGTTTATTTTTTGTATTTATATGGATTTTCTCTTTTTTGGGCTGTATTTTTCTGGCGATTTCGTACATTTTGCTCCTGCTGAAACATCAAGTGTCTAGGTCTCCTCAGGTTTTCTAGTATTTCTCTAATTTCTCTCTAAGATTTACCTTGAAAAAAATGGTTAACGATTTAAAAATTTATTCTAATTGTTTATTAGCTTAAAAAATTATTAGCTATTAACGAATCTAACTAGGCTCTCCTAGTTAACGAAATTAAATTTATAAAATTTATTAAAATTAAATTAAAATGGATTAAAATGGATTTGAAAGTTTGAATGCTATTGTATATGTTATAAAATTTTCAACTATCTGAAGACTTAGTTTTGGACACAAAATTTTTGTGCAAAAATAAAAATATAATTGAACATATTACAAATGATTTTTTCACGAAGCATGAAGAGCATAATGTAAGTATTGTAAATAAAATCACCCAACATCTTTTGCTATATATTGTGATTTTTAGTATTTTTTCATTAATAATATTAATTTGTAAGATTTTTAAATGACATTATGAAAAATTTAATTGCAAAACTTTTATTCCTCTTGTAAATCATTCTAAAACCAATAGTTGATGAGATATATATAAAAAAAGGAGGAACAATACTGAATTTTTTGAATTTTTGTAATATATTTTTAAATAAAACGTTAAGCCCACTTTTGAGAACACGCGCATTGTAAAATTATGATTTCTAGTGATACTTGGAAACATCCTCCCGTCCAAATGTGGCCATTTTAAAACAGATTCCTCCTGGGCTATATTGACTATAGGACACCTCGTGAAACTATAAGATATGTATTTTCTGTAAAAGGAAAATAATCTCTTAAAATATTGTAATCTTTAAAAAACGTAATGTAGATACCTAGGATTTCTCATCTTCTACACATTAAATAACAATAAAAAATACTACGAATAGCACATTTTAAGACAATCACAAAAAGTAACTCTATAAATAACTTCTGAAAATATCTTGCCAGTTTATAAAATTTTTGTCTTTGAATAGTAGTCATGCCAGGAAAATTAGTTAAGGTTAAACAAAAAGAAAGTTTTAGGCGGAACTACTTAAGAGCCAAAGTTTTCTTGGAATTGCAAAATGTTCAGATTTTGTAGAAACCATTAAATGGTTAAAATATGCAGTAGGTACCAGGATATATTATGCAATTATGTTACACATCTGTTTCTGTTTTTTAATACTAATAAAGTCTCTTAAATGGTCATATTATGTAAATATGTAAACAATTTTTACAATATTTTACATCGCCCTTTTTCAGATTTTTTGTTAAACTATATAATTATATAAAAGCTACAAAACAGATAATAGCGTATACTACATATACGCTCCTAAAAAAAATCAGTGAGGTATAAGGATGTAATTGCAACAACTGATTTCTAGTATTCCAGTTTGATGTACACACTTATTTTTTTCTTGACATTTTTGTTATTCGTGTGGAGTAGATTAGATATCTATCGTCAGAGTAAACAACATAATATATCCTACCTATGCTTTTATATATAGACGGAAATCAACAAGCCACGTGTAACCGTTAATTAGGTTTTTGAATTTTTAAATGTTGATTGTTGTGGATTGAGTCATTCTCAGTGTATGTTGCCGAATTCGATATTTGTTGGTTTTATTCGCACACGTACATACTAAATTTAGACGAAGCAATGAATATGCCTCGAAGATAACTGTCTTAAACGCGAGATAGACAAATGGATATTGCTGAGAAACATTAACCGACAGAATAAAAATATCTTTGTAAAATTCAGGATATTGTACGACGGGGAAGTCAGATACAGCTGGAATGGACCAGCCTGTTACACGAAATCAGCCAGTTCTTTTCATAATAAGTGGCTCGACAATCCGTTGTGAATCTTGGCCTGCTTAGTGCTTACAAAGAAGTCTCCACTCCTGCCGATTCCTGGCAATCCCCTCCATCTTCTAATCCTTAGAATCTGTAGGTCTTCTTGCACATCATCAATCCATCTCATTCGTGGTCGTCCTCTGCTTCTGATAGCCTGTTCTTTTATTGACTTAATTAATGTATTTCACGTAGGCAATTTACTTGAAATTAACAAAGAAGAAAAAGAAGATATATTAAATCTAACTTCTCCAAATTTGTGTTTTGAACTTTGACCGAATAATGGAAACTTACACAATGTAGATAATTTTTAATCGATATTCAAATCCAATTATAAAAATCGATAATTATAGCTTAATAACCACAAAAAAACTAGGAAAACATTGAATTGCTATAAAAATGTATTAATGACATTTTTAATTGGAACCGTAGCATTAAATTATTAGGTTGTTAGTACATTGTAGTTATTATTTATTATCGCCATAAGTGTGCACCGTATTTTTAATTATCAAAAATTTTCCTTGCTAATATTTCTCGATCCTGGGATGATCTGCAAACATTTTATCTTGTTACCTTTCTAGGTATTTCTTATATTTCAAGTTTTATGTTTCTTATATTCAACCAGCCGAAAAACAAAAAAGTTAAACAAAGATTGTACACTAACTTTCTAAGTACAAGACATTTTGCACACAACTCCATCTATTTTTGGTAGGTTTTTTCAGTCTGCTCTTTTGCGTCTGAATTCATATGATCGGAATGGTAATTCTTCTCATATTCGTTAATTAAGGCCAATAAAACTCGCGAATAATACTTAATAGCATGTGTATATCATGTCATTCCCAAAATAGCAACTCTTTGCGATTTTCCAAATACTCAACAAAAAACTATCAACCGATGTCCAAGTTCTCTCCTCTAATCATACCATATTAAGAAAGTTTTTCTCTAAGTATTACATATGAACTGGTGCTTCCAAATCTTATATTCTTTTGGTCACTGTTAAATTCTCCAAAATCAGGAAAACTCGTTCGATTTACTACATATTGGAAATCAAAACTAACTTATGACAGAAGTCTTTCTAGAAACAAAATTAATTATTGTCAAACTTACACTGAACATTTGCAAGTCTGTGGTATATCACAAATATATTTCCAAGACAATATTGTCATTGGTTGGCCATAGTTATGAACCAGAATGGTTCATTGATTTTGAGAAGGCTTTTGATAGAGTCCTAAATGACAAAATAATTAATATTCTAAAAACAAAAAACATTGACCCCCGTGGCATCAGATTGATTACTTTATATTCTAATCAGAAAGTCACAATAGGAATCGAAGATCAACTATCAGAAGATAGATAGATATTCTTAAGGGGGTAAGACAGGGGTATATATTGTCACAGCTGCTATTTAATATATTATTATATAATAAGGACAACTTCTAGAAGATTGTAATCCTGACATAATTTTAAATGAAGAAGGTATTAACAACCTGAGGTGTGCGGATGACACGGTGATATTTATAATAACCTTGGTAGATATATTACAACGACTAAACGAATACTGTCATAAATATTACATCAGAATAAATTTATAGAGACAAAATTCGTGGTTATCACAAAACATCCACAAGATAACAAGACATTATATATAAACAATATTCAAATAGAAAGAGCAAACAACAGGTACAAGTACTAGCGCCAAATTTGTAAATATGAAGAAAGTATTATGTAATAAAAATCTAAAGATGACCCTAGGGATAAGGCTATTGCTCTGCTGTATTTTTACAATGCTACTCCAGGGCTCTGGAGCCCGGACGCTCAATAATCAGATATCAAAAAAGTAGAGGCATTTGAATGGATATACAGAGTTATACATAGTTACCAATATTTAAGTACTAGGCAGAGTTAATAAAAATGAAAAAGTCGTTCATCATCATCAGTAGCTCGACAACTAATTTTGGGTCCTGGATTGTTCTAGAATTCCGCCATTCTTCTGTTCTGTTCCTTGCTTTGTTTTTCAGATCTTGTTTCACTTGTTCCATGTATTTAAGTTTGGGTCTTCCCTTTGACATTATCCCTACTAGTGTTTGCCTCATTATATGTTTTGGTATTTCAGTCTCAAACATCCGTTCAACATGGCCCATCTAGCGCAGACGTCCGATTTTTATGAATGTTATGACCTCGGGTTCATTGTATGCTGTGTATAGTTCAAAGTTATATCTTCTGCGCCATTTGTTTTTTTTTACCCCCTTATAGATGTGTCTAAGGATTTTTCGTTCAAACATACCTAATAGGTTTTCATCGCTTTTCGACAGTGTTCATGTCTCTGATCCATATACAAGAACCGGTTTTATCAGGGTCTTGTATATTTTTCATTTGGTTTTTCTTATGATATTAGATCTTAGATGTTTAATTAGTCCGTTATATGTTTTATTAGCAATGAAAAAGTCGTTCAAACTACTAAAAAGCGAAAACTTGAATATTCTGGATATGCCATGAGGGGATCTACATACAGGACTGCTACAGTTGATTGATTATGGAAGGTTAAGTTAAGTTTTGCCGACGATCAAGTAGTCATCGCACAAGATGAAGAAGATCTCAGCTTTAGGCTCAGAAAACGAGAAGAAGAATATAAAAACAACGGAATGGAAAACAAGGATATGAAAAACCTAGAGATAGACGAGGAAAGACAAGTATATGGAACAGATAAATTCAAGTATTTAGGAACCATAATATCGAACCAGGGAACAACAGAAGAAGATATAAACAACAGACTAAGACAAACAAGAAACTGTATAAGACAACTAAATTCAGTACTGTGGGATAAGAACATTACGATAAAGACAAAAAAGAGAATATATAATACCCTGACAAGAAGTATCCTGACATATGGGTCCGAAAACTGGACAATAAACAAGAGAAATAGAGGTAGAATAAGAGCAGTAGAAATGTAGTTCCTTAGAAGAAGCTGTAGACTTACAAAAAGAGACAAAATTGAAAACGCAGAGATTAAGCGGAGAATGGGAGTGCAATCAGACATAATCGACTATATAGAGGAGAAGAGACTATCCAGGTACCGCCACGTCAGAAGAGCGGACAGAGGACGCTGGATAAACAAAATCACAGAATGGAGCCCGATCGGAAGAAGAAAGAGAGGAAGACCCCGAAGTTTTCGAAGATTTCGAAGACGAAATCGACGAGACTATGGAGAAAAGAACACTGCGAGATGGAGACTGAAATGACAGGGAAAATTGGAGAAAACGGTTGAGTGAAGGAAGACAGTGAAAACTGTGGAAATCCTTAGTAGTAGTAGTAAAAGAGATAGAGGAAGAAGGTGAACCTCTTGGATTAACTTGAGCTTCATCCAACTTTTTAGATCTATCATAAATAAAGTGAAAATTTTATATTGATATCCAACCTTCGATAGAAGACTGAACTAAGAAGAATGTCGCCATTATTTCGACGTTTCGAATAATTTATTACTCGAAAGAGAATATTTCTCTTTGTGGGCTGGATAGGTCAAACGATAGTGTCTGACTATTGCGCAGTAGCCTTGGTTTCGATACCTGGCATCAGGGAAAACATCGTGTTAGAAAACAAAACGTGTTAGATTTAAGAACGCCCTATTGCTTAAAAATTGTCTCCTATGACGGGTTAACAAAAAACGTTTTTGGAGCACACCATTTAGAAAAGCAAAATTGGACACAGTAACGTAGTATCGAATTATTGGGCGCATACGAGTAAGCCACACAAATAATGAAGAGAGCGTGTGATTTAATTACCAGACTCAGTATCACTTAGTAAAGGGTATTAATGCAATGAAAGACAATAATTGATAAAATGAAAAAGAAAAAAAATGAAATTAAAATACGAGCAACTGGAAGTTCCCGGAAGATGAACAAAACAATAGAAGATAAGAAACTTGATAGTTTCATTTGGTATTTCCATCCAGTTATATTCAAAACTTCAAGAACGGCCAATGCATAATGGAAGAAAAGTACAAAATTAAGCTGATCACACGATACACCCACAAGATACACTGTGTAAGTGTATAGTGGCTGATCACTACTAAGTATATTCCAAGTTAGAGTTTTCAAATTATGTTGTTTTTAAAAACCATCTAACATAAAGTTTGTTGATGCTACTACATAAATTATACTTTAAAGTCAGTACAAAATAATTGCTTAAACACATTTGCTTTATAATAGATAGCAGACCAGAAAGCCGTCTTTGTTGCCGTTACCCAATCGACGCGGTATTTGAAGTCGTGAGTTGTTTTAAATAAAAAATAAATTTTAGACGGAATTTACTAACTGAACAGTCATTTAATCGTAGTTAATTTCTTCTATCGTGCAATTTTAACTCAATTCAAATTAACTTTTTAAATGTTAACTGTAATTTTTTACGTAAGTGTAGACATTTATGAGATATGATTGATTTTATAAAAAATGCAATTATTCTCATCATTGTGACCTTGTGAGATCCTAATTTTTTTCTATACTTTTTGTGTATCAAGATGTTCAAAAAGTCACAACAAGGCATTTAAGATAAACATTGTTCTCCAAATTTTATATATATATATATATATATATATATATATATATATATATATATATTTATCGTTTCTAAAGATATGGTTAAAATAAGCTGCTTTTCTTCACTAAACTGTTCTAAATAGTTCCTTATTTTCATTTATTTTTTCCAACACTCGATCATTTGATACTCTCTAGATCCATGGTATTTTCAATAACCACCGGCACAACCACATATCAAACAAATCCAGACGTGACATGGTTCTTGCCTTTATCGTCCATATCTCAACTCGGTACAACAGTGTAGCCAGTACGTAGCATTTAATGTCTTGTCATCGAGTAGTCAGACTCAAGTCTCTATTTCAAAATAGTGCTTTATTTTGAAGAATTTGGACTCCATTACCTATCAGAATTTCAGTTATCTTATTGTTTAGCCAGCACCTTAAGTACTTAAATCTCTTTACTCTTTGTATGCCCTGATTTAATCTCCGTATTTATGACACTGTATATATCACGTTTGCTTATGACTATAAATAAAGTTTGTTATGTTTTACGTTATCGAATGCTTCCTCACAATCTATAAAATATGCAAAGACATTCTTCTGCTGATCGAATCAATATTTGCATTGCGAAAAAGCATCTCTGGTTCCCAGACTATTTCTGAAACCAAATTAGCTTTCTCTTATATTTTCATCTATCTTTCTATAAAATATCATTGTCGTCATTTATTGACCACTAGAGGAAGGAAAGTAGAAATCTTGGACATATAATTAGAAATCGGAAAAGAGTTTCTGCAGTTAAAATTGGAGGGAAAAATAAACAGCAAAAATAGATTATGGCTTAGAAAATTAACGTGGCTTAAGGACATTAGAAAATTGACTATTGTGGATGTACAAAGAGTTTTTATAATAGCGGTTGATAGACATATATTTGCTGTAATAATAGAATAATCGACTTCATTGCAAAAACAAGAAGTAGGCTACAAGTATCTGGTTTTGTGATTAGTACCCTCCCACCTAGCACAGTTCTATTCTTAAAATTATCCGAGATTTGGAACCTGGAAGTTAGTAGAGGAAGATGATTGGAAATTGTACAATAATATACAACGAATGAGAGAAGAGAGATACCAATACAAAACAAAACTTTGGAACTGGACACCGCCATAAAGAAATAAATAGTTTAGATAAATTAGAGAGAGTGTATAACCATAGCAAACAAAAATGGTTCAAAAGCCTACCAAAGGTATTTGGTAGAGTTAAATCCATCTTCATACTGCCAAAAAGCCTTGGATGATAACCAGGGAGAAACAAAACGATGATGGAAACGACGATTCTTCCAATCCTCACTCAAAACATTAACTGAACCATTAACTTCACACTGCTACTACACATTTTCTATGAAAAGGGGCAAAAACAAAAAACTTTACAAAATCGACGTGAATTTGGACATCACGCTGACCGCTCTTGACTGCGGCTTCAACGAGAGTGATGAAACTATCTTCAATGTTAATTCACATAAGTAAGAATAAACAAAGCACTTGAAATAAACAAAACACAACGAAAATTAAGACGTAAATTATTAATTGGAAAACGCAATATCGGACAATTCGATATTAAATATAAAACATTAAAGAAATGCCGAGGAAGTACACATCTGTAAAATAATAAACAACTCTAAAATGGTTTATATTAACTCGAGCCGACCTGTGGAAGGATTCGAGAAAGAATTGAAATATATTTGGGTTTTAACTAGTACGATTAGAAAATTAAATACACTAAAATCATTCTTCGTTACTTTAATACATATATATGAGGGGATTTCAATATATTACATAGGAGGGGATTCCAATATATACCAAAGAATCAATGAAATGACAAATGCTACAATATAAGCATAAGACCTATCCAATGCATGAGTTATAACAAATGACCAGAGACAGATATATTTTTAAACAGACAATACACGACATCACGATGACCACTACACTCCCTCCGGGGGATCAGGACTGAAGAGGGAGATGTCTTTTATGCACACTACACTAACACTGTTGTCATTTATATTTACACATTTCACAACATCGGCAAATTATTGTCAAAAGTAGAGTTAAACATTTAGTACTAAATTAAAAATATTTTAAATAGTTTTAGATGTTCTAATGGATTTATTCTAACAAACAGGTAGGGCAGAAAATAATTTAATATCTAATATCGACATAAAAATACAAAGAAGAAGCATAGTACGAAAAAAGACGATGAACTACTATAAATATTATACAATACAGTTACAGTTACAGAAATTTATTGTCGATAGATTGATGAAAATCGCTATTCTCTATTACACAACATTTTAAATATAAGTTTTTCAAACATAAAAAATATGAAAATGTGAACCATAAACTTAAACTAAAACTATCAGCTCGCCGACAGTTGTTAATTTTATCAAATTAGGCTCCCACGGTATTCATTATATAAATATGGGTCGTACATACATACACACACCATGTGGCTATGTAACCGCGATAAAAAATTGAGCTCCACCTATCACTATCTTAGTTTTTAAATAAAATAGTTTAATTTGACTGAACGAAATTTTAATTTTAAAAAACGTAGTAAGGGTACTGTTTTTAAGGGATAGTTATAAATACTGGCTTTAATTAAACAATGAAATGTTGAAACGAAGATAAAAGAAACGGTATGCATACCTCTGAAGCCCCTTCTTTGTTATTCTCATAGAAATGACATTTTTATATTTTGAATAAAAAACATAGAAAGTCCTACGTTAGTTTTTTTATTAATTAATTTCACTTATTCATCACAGCTTGGGTTTAAGTTCTAATCTTGTTTGTACATCTTTTTTCCTATTTTCTAATCTATTTAAACCTTTAATCAGCCGCTCAATGGTACTTAACAATACAACAATGTTTATAAAACTTTCAAATGTATCTAATTGCTTTACTTGACCCAATTCCCCAAGGTTATCATTCCAACAAAATTTTGACTAAGGTCATGATTGGACTATTAATAATTTAATCACGAGAGAGAATATTTTTTTAAACAAATTTTTACCTTGAGCTGAAGTATTCATAGCGTGTGTACGAGGGGAGCCATGCTTCTGTCAAAAATAAACTACTCCATACAGTACACGTGCTATAGGAACGCGTGTGTAAAGTCGAGCAAAAAAGTTTTACTAATTAATTAGTAATTTTGGATTAGTTATGAAAATATAAGTTTAATTGGTTTGAAAATATCTAAATATCTAGTAATTCCATCAACGCGTGGCTAACTGCGTTGGGCTGCAACAAGTGTTAAAAAAATGAAGCAGAATAGAGGAGAACAAGCTCAAACTTATTTTACTTTGTTTTTAATTATCTGCATCAACTATGCAAGGTTATTAGCCTAACCGTGTTTTGTAATGTGTTGAGTAAATGTCTTACTGAGTAAAGGGGGCTTCAGAATTAGTATTATTAGCGAATATCTGCGGAAAATCGGGCGCATACAAATAATGCAATCTAATGAATAGGGTTTTCTATTTATTAGAACAATTAAAATTTAAAATAAACTTACATTGTAAGTAGTAAAAACTTCTGATGTATGATGGTGCATTCTTATTTTTATAAATTATGGTATAAATATTTTTATTTTTAAAGAAGTTTTTACTTCAATGTCTTTCAAAACTATGGTATACAGCAAACAATTGGGATTTTACTTTTTAATTTAAAATTTATATTAATCACCAAACATTGTAGAGTAAAGAATGTAAAGTAAAAATATAGTATATGTATGTAATGTCCGGCACAATCTCCTGGTCGTAGATCTGTCTCTAGATTGTTTTTGGACTTCGTCAAGCCATGTTGTTTTCGGTCTTCCTCGTTTTTTCACTCCAGGTGGCTTTAAGTCCAATATTACCTTCAGTAGGTGATGGTCCGTCATTCTCTGTACATGTCCGTACCAAATAAGTCAGCAATTTTTGTTGTATTTCTTCTATGATGGTTCTGTTAATGACTTGTCGTATTCTTTCATTTGTTACGTGCATCATTCTGGATATACCTGCTGATCTGCGCCAAAAATACATTTCCAGAACAAGGTGTTTTGTTCCTTTCTCTTAGTAAGTTGCCAGGTTTCACATCCATAGATTTTAAAAATGCTGTTATATAGCTGTATCTTTTTATGTTTAGAGATAGTTTTTGACTAGAGTGTGATGTCCTCTCGTAGGAGTCACTGTCCGGGTAGCTTTTAGACAGTCAGAGACAGAGTTCAAAACAAAAATAAAACTTTATTGTCTTCCTTAAATTAAATTGACAAAAATCTTATGTACATATTTACAATTTGGTTTAGTTTTCTCAGTACCTGGCCTATTTATTCAAATTAAGTTTGACCTTCTCATATGAAATTAGTCTTATCGGCAAGCGAGTGTGTATTTGAAATTTTACGGGAACGTTGTATCGATTTAATAACAGCGGACGATAGGTACAAAGAAAGGAAAGGAACTCAACACGTCCCTTAAGTGATTCGGGTTAACAGGACACTCCTCGACAGTCTCAACACGACTGCTTCAGAGTACGGGTAGTGAAGAGCTCAACACGCTCTTCGGGTAACGGCGGTATGGGACGGAACAACTTGTGAACTCAACACGTCCACAAGCCGGGGTAGGGAAGAAGAGAACCTTCAGTCAACACCTGTCGTTTCTGTCTCTATGAGGAAATGTTGCGGTTTATATAGCGGAGCTTGGTAATTAGTTTTGCCCTTTCTACTGTCGATACACTCCTACTTCATGGGTTGGTTCGCGCGCACGCTGGTTTAACGGTGATGGCTTGGACTCATCGTTACAAGAGTACATATTTTTTTTATTACCTTATTGCCAGAGTCTTTATCAGCTTGGCGGATTTCGTAATGTTCAGCACGCTCCACCACACGGGGACAGCGTAAGTCACCATCGAAAAACTCCATTTAGCACCCTTCTTTTGGGACTACCTGGGCTTCCCGTGTTCTCCAACATCTTTTGGTGGACTTGTCCTGACTACTTTTGAGAACTACCACCTCAGTATGAGGTGCTAGCTGTAGATCGTTCTCTCTAATCCATCTACTAATACGACGCAGGGCTGTCCTAGCCTTATTAGCCATGGCGTTTTCTGACTTGCCTTGGCAACCAGTGCGACATCATCGGTATACTCTACCAAAGTGCATCCCCCTTGACATTTGTAATCTCAGCGTCATACAGGACGTTCGACAGGGTGGGATCTAGTACTCTGCGACAACCTTATGCTGGTATCTTTTTGACTTATGGTCCTGTCAGTAAAGTATCTGTCAACCAGATAATCACGTACTTACTAACGCACAATTTTCTCAGCGTGGACATGATTTTCTCCCACGATGCCGTGTTAAAATAAAAAGCATTCTTGACGTCAAGCAGAGTGAGGGCCACCCATCTCTTTTTATCATACGTGACAGATTTTGTATCCATCTGTGGTGGACTTTTGGGTCCTAAAACCATATTGGCGGTCACCCGACGCATGTTTTTCTTCCAACTCTCGTTCAAGGCGTCCTTTCGCAAGCTATTCATACAATTTAGCTACCGAACTAAGAAGGAAAATTGGCCGAAAGCGCACCTCTTCCTCGTCCTCACCACCTTTCAGGATAAGGACACCATAACGTCTTTCAACTGAGTTGGAAACTGCTGTTGTTTAAGCAGTTTGTTTAGCATTCGCACAGACAGTACACATTTGGAATATCGTTGAAATAAGAATGTTACGCGACCGGGCGAAGAACCATTGGGTGATCAAAAAAACGCTAGTGTGACTGTTTAGCAAGATATCAGAGATTGAACACGTCTTTACCTATTACGAAGAATGAAGAAAAACACCTGCATCAATTTCGTGAATTTGTTTTGTTGAGTTGAAACTTTATTCACCCTAGTCATTTTTAAACTTTTAATTCTTGATAATAGAACATCTACTTTAACTCGGTATGGAAATGCAGAAAACTCAATAGTTATAATTTTGTTGAAGCAATAACCCAATTTTCAACCAATTCAAATTAGAGAATTCCAAAGTAAATGTTTATAACGACGTGCGTGTTGGGTAACAAGTGTTTGACTAAGAATTTATGTAGGTTTTAGGATTGTTTAAAAGTAAACTGTGCTATGTACCAATTCTACAAGACCTTACAACAGCCAGCGTTGAGTAATTTTAGAAAACGTTCGGTCGGTTTGCTAACTGAACGATATAGACCCGGAGCCAGGCGATATTTCATTTTTATGTGTATCATTTTTTATTTTAATTTATTTCTTGCTCAGATTAATATTATTAATTCGGATTTTTTCTGTAAATTAAACACTTTTTGGCTAAAGTTATTATAAGAATTCAAAGAGTATTATCATCACAGCGTCGTCTCTTTTTTAATATTTTTTAATATTTCATTAATGACTTTTCTGTATTAGAAGAAAACGATGGGTTCTGCAAACTTCAATACCATTTAGAGTTTCTTATTTGGGTTAGTATTGAGATGAATTGAGATTAAGTTGGAAATGATAGCACAGTTTTTGTGGCTGAAGAGTAACACAATCTTTACAAATGACCAATTCTTAAGGGTTTAAGCAAAAATTGCACATCTAGACGGAGAACATGGGTTTTCTTTACCACTTCTATATTGCATGCTCTTCTTATGTTTTCGCTTCTCTCCCTATCCAACAGACGTTTCACTAATATTCGTCGGAGTATTTTCATCTCTATTGTTTCTAGTAGTCGTCTTGTTTTAGATGTGTCAAGTCTTGTCTCTATATAGGTCTAATTGATGCTTTATAGATTCTTGTTTGTGTGTCTTGTCTTAGGTGTTTGTTCTTGTAGATTGTGTCATTAACAGATCCCGCAGCTTTACTTGCTTTTAAGCTTTGTTGTCGTACTTCCTCTTCAACATCTCCGTAGCTAGTTATGTCTATTCCCAGATGTCTAAACCTTGCTTCCTACTAATCTAAATCCTTCAAATTATTGTGTTGAAGCTATTTTCTTGTGGCATGTTGATGGCATGTGGCAGAAACCAGCTTCCACAAACAGTTTCTCGTTATATGTGAAATCTCTTGAAATCCTATCAAGGGGGTCGTAAGTTCAATTCCAACCCTTCGTCGTTAAGCACGTGAGATTGTCTTGTTGTTTCGTGTGAATATGTTATTTCAGTATTATTTCTGCTTCGGCAAGTAACTGGTCCACCCTCGCCCTCGTTACCGTAATCCTTGTGCGTAATAGTAACTAGGTCGTGACTAGCGTTACATATACATAATATGTAACAATCAAATTCCTAAGCTAATAAATCTTGGAAGACCAGTTTATACGCAAAGAATGAGAGGAACTTCATAATTTTTTTTATATTGTAAAAGAATAGTCCAGTCGTCAGAAATTTGATCTCTAAAAACGAGACAAACTAGCTGCATTTTGTTGAAAATGTTAATTTTGGGACCCCAAAGAAGCTTATCCTACGTCCAAGCTTCCCTCTAAAATGGAGGAACGGAAAAATTTCCATTGTTAGAGCCTAATCTTTAAAAGAAATACCATGAAATTCGATTTTTAGCTTTGACGACAAATATGCGGCATAAAAATACTGAATTTAAACTTTTATATTACAAACGATATCACCTCACGGGAAACGCTTCCACGAATAAGGAATTAGGTCAAATTTTGTAACTGAAGTTATGTAGTTTCGAAAAAGGTACTTCTGCCATCCAAAAAAAGTAGTTTTATAAGTTTTAGATAGTTTGTAAGGTGAAAGTTTAAATTCAGCGTTTTTAACCATATTTCAAATGTGACCGGTGTATTACTTTCGGTCACCGGTGACCGGCCAACGAAAGTAATACATTTTATTGATCTCATGAGAATAGTAAAAAGGAGTAAAAATCGCGCAACGTTTATTTATTTAAAAGTTGAAACTTGAAAGCTGTACTCTTTGCCTTTAAAATGCTTTTGGATTTTTCTCGATAGGACTCTCTGATCAAAAGATATCGAATTTTTCCCGTCGAGTTGTTACAAATTTTATTTAAAAATTGATTTCGCGCGAGTAATTGACATTAAACATCGCTGGTCGGTTCAAGCGTTGTTTCTGAAATAATGGTTCAATCTACAAAAAAAGTGCTAATACACATTTTTGTTCAAAATTGTCTCAGCTACATTTCTTGTTAACATTTTTTTCAGATTACAGATTCTCGGTGAATTGATTTTTTCCGCCCTAACCTTCCCACCCCTCCCTGGTTTTCCCTATTAAGTGGAGGGAAGCCCTGTGGTAAACTTTCTTGCATCTTTTTTGGGATCCAAAAATTGGCATTCTCAGCAAAACTCAACTTGTTTGTATAATTTTTAGAGATTCATTCTCTGACGATTGGAGTAGAACTAATCTCGATGCAATACATACTAATAATATAATCAATTATCACTAAACTAGTGTAAATGCGAATACATCACGGACATACTACCATAAACTATTATATAAATACTGAATGTGCCATCTAAAAGGAAAAAAAGATCAACGAATGCATATTGCAGAAATTATAACACTTAGTTGATTGAGTTTACCACATTGGCCATATATGATTCCGAATTTATGATAATCCAATGCTAAGAACGCTGATGTCAAGTTCTTAGGAGGGGTGTGAAGACGGTTTTTGACATGCATAGTCCCAGTTTAGGTCTCATTTTTCTCTGGTAGATAATAATTATTATTGAGGCATAAGATTTTATATTCATGATATTCATAAACAGTGCGTTGATACGAGCAACTGCATAGCTCCTGAACTAATAAAGCATATCTGTTGCGATCGATGCGAATTGGAATTGCCGAAAATTTCGCTTTTAATGAACGGAGTTAATTGACCAAAATTTAAGTTGCGGTAGTCGACTTTTAGCATTTCAACTTTTATTGGCTTTAGTGTGATCGAGAGATATTTTGAAGTGTTTTTTGGTGCGTTATTGAGTCGATGTCGGTTTCACAATGTTGAATGTGAAAGTAAGCAAGTCTGTTAAAGTTTGCTTTCAGTGCCGGCCTTATTTATTCCATTATGCCATAGATCAAACTCTGTGAAATGCATATAATTTCCTCTAGGCAAAACCAGAATTTGAAATATTAAAATTATGTTTAATATATATATATATATATATATATATATATATATATATATATATATATATATATATATATATATTAAACATAATCATATCAGTATTTCTTGGGTTCAGGTTGACTAGATTTTATTATTCCATTTAAATCAACATTTTGGCAGGTAATCCTTTTTGTCTTTTGTGAAGATGCTAAAGTGTACAAGATTGAAAAAAAAGTTATTGTAAAACATATAACAACTTACCTAATAGGAAACACGCGATTAAGGATGAAGGAGACTTTCGTAAGGTTTGAGAAGGAAGCAGAGAAGATGGGGCTCCAAATCAACGAAAACAAGACGAAATATATGTATATGAGCCGCAATAACCAAACCAGAGACAGAATCGGTCAGAACATTACCATCGATGACTTTAACTTTGAGCGCGTTAGAGAATTCAAGTATCTTGGAACAACAATAACTGAAGACAATAACGGATCACAAGAAATAAACAACAGGATTCAGGCCGGCAACAGATGTATTTTTGCCCTCCAAAACCTTATAAAATCAAAACAACAAACACGACGTACTAAGATACAGGTCTATAAAACAATCATATGACCCGTGGTGATGTATGGAAGCGAAACGTGGACGATAACAAAGGCAAATGAAGAGAGACTACGTGTTTGGGAAAGAAAAATCCTAAGGAAGATCTTTGGTCCGGTGCTTAATGAAGCATCAGGACAATATAGGATAAGAACTAATAAAGAGCTTGAAGAACTTTACCCAGACGCCAACATCATAAAAGAAATAAAGTCCAGAAGACTCCAATGGGCAGGACACCTCAAAAGACATTCTGACGAACGAACAGTAAGACTGGTGTGGGGGAAGTCCCAACTGGAAGGAGACCACGCGGACGCCCTCGTCTCCGGTGGCGAGATAATATAGCAGGAGACCTAAGCACTATGGGCGTGGAGACTTGGATGCAGGTTGCTCAAGACAGAAAACAGTGGAGGCATGTTGTCGAGTCGGCTAAAACCCACGAAGGGTTGTAACGCCACGGAGTAAGTAAGTATGTAACTTACCTAATGTAAATCGAGACACTATCATTAATGAGCTGACAGAGAGTAAAAATTGACATCTGATATCTCATTACTGTCATTAAATAATAGATAACTATGTTTACATGGGCGTAGCTTTGGTGTTTCCGAGAGAGGTAAAGTGGGGAAATGTTATAACTTTAAGAGTTTTGTATTGTATATTTATTATTATTTAATTTAGATTGAAATATATTTTATTTTAATCTAATTTAACTTTGTAACTTTTTTATCATTGGTTGTGTTGATGTTTATTTTTATTTTTATTAATTCGTATATCAACCTCTTCTTTTTATTTTGTTTGGTTTTTAAAATTTTGATGCTTACGAAGTAAAAATTATACTTCCTTTCATTCTCACGCTTTGTGAGTGCAATTGTGATGTTTTTCGCATATTTGTGGGAACGAATTCTGGATTGAAGTATTTGATTGGTTTGCCCAATGTAGAATTGCTTCAATCAAGAATTCGTTCCCACAAATATGACAAGAACAACACCACTGCGCTCACTTATTTTCCTATTACAACTATCCATTCTAGTCAATTATATCGGTGTGTTCGAGATTTGTGAGTCTAGGTGAGCAACATCCAGGACAGGAGCGTGTTACAACTGCAGCTCAAGATCGATTTTTAGTTTTAAACGCGAGAAGACAACCTATAATTGGAGCATGTGAATGAGATACCAAACCATAACAGCAACACTACCAAACTTTTCTCTTTCGGGAACAAACTTAGCATATCTGCAATTTCTCCTTCTCCAAACTTCAAAACATTAGTGTCGTCTCTAGTCATGTACATGCCAGTATTCATGTTGTCGAGAAAAAAATTAATCGGTTACTTCACAACTCGACTATAAGAAGTCCTTCATAGCAAATGCATTATAATGGCGGTTTGTCAGAAGTTCCATCAAAATAAAACGGTCATCTCTTTGCGAGGTAACTATTCTACAACTCTAGCCGGGCCGACTAAGTAAATAGGTACTTGTCTCCAAAAAGCGATGACCAGTTCTCAGTACTGTAGTTATCGATAGACCTAAAGATTCAGATGTATAAACTTGGCATCTACCAATTTGCAGCAACGTAATAATTCGAACAGAACTAACAATTTCAGGTTTCAGAATGTTTCCCGTAATAAATTTTAATGTTAAATTGGATTTCTTTTTCAGTTTTTGTGTAGATGTTGCATTAATCACTGGAATAATAGACAGGTGGACTGCGCCAAACTAAAGGATTGGAATTTTGAATTAATTATGATTCTATTAATTTTGATGACTTCAAATACCTAGATAGTATTATCTAACCGAAAGCTTCCAACCTTAATTTTCTCAGAATACTTTCTTGACGTTTTTTCCATAATTTGGAAATTGTTTTAATCCGTCTCTGTTTTCTCGGGATAAAAATAGCGTCCACTTTTATAAAGCGTACGTTCTTTATTTGACTATTTGATTAAGGCTAATTTCTGGGTCTGGCAAATTGAATCTGCTTTTTTGGGTTATTAGGACAATTAAAAATATCGGTGTTGTAATTTCAAAATTGCATATTTTAACTCAAAAGCGTCGTGTCATTTTATTAACTAAATAATTTTTGTCTAAATGTTACGCTAACGATATTTTTGATGTCACAGTAAGAGGAAAAGGTTTGTTGTATATTTAAAGATATTTTTATAATATAGAACCAGATATAGGCAAATTTTAGGCATATGTACGCTTTCAAGAGTTTTTATTTATAGAAATTATCAAATGATAAAAGTTGTTCGTTAATACATTAGATACCTGGAACCACGAAAAATATCGAGGTATTTTGCTAAATATCCAAGTCGATTTCTGAACAAAACTAGTACCTTGGGTAATACCGGAGGCAATATTAGGTAGTCGAAGTATATGTACTGTTTTCTCTGTTGCCTTCCTTTGATACCGCCCTAGAAATAACCATTCTATACTCGTAATTTGCTCTGTTAATGCTGTTAAGGAAACTACTATTATTTATTTTTAAATATCTTTAATAAAATATGGACAAATAAGGACTTGTTAGTTTTTATAGTTTAAACATACAAAACGAAAAACAAACAATTTAACACAATTGCATTCAAAAAGCGACCTCTCTTCTTCTATGCGTAAAAATGAGTAATTTGCAATTAAAAACCAGAGACGCCATTACCTGAATAAATTACGATTGTGGAGTTCATTATCTTCTTCATTACAATCGACTAAAATGGATGGGTTTTTAATAAATTCTGTTCCAATTTTTAACTACAACTTTTGTGTTAAAAGCAAGTGACTTACTGGTACCATTGCTGTCTTTTTTTATATATTTATATACTAGAATAAACTAAGAATATAAAAGTAATAATAATTAATGCTATTGGTGTGAAATATGGCGCAGGTACTGCAAAAATTATTATATTACTATTAACTATTATATTAGAGAGAAAAAAGGAATCAAGACAAAAATACAAATTCTGAAGTAAAGAGCTGGAATCAGGAAATCGGAGCAGACATGGAGAAAATACGTTATAGAAGAATGGCAGGACACAGATGCGTGGTGAAAGGGATGTGATATATGGCTTGTGTCAACTAGTTGACAAAATTCTATTTGGCTGATGGATTACATTTAAAAAATATCATCGTTTTCATTCATTTATTCCGGTTCATAGATTTCAAGCAATAACGACGAACAAGATCAAATAGATGAAAGCATTGTAACCAAGTTTCATCAAATGTTTGACATAATACAGGAAATACTAAGAAAACTTTAGTTCCAAAGTGCCGAAATGTAATATCTCTTATAAAAAAATGGTCAGAATTGCTTTGACGTGACAAATAGTACAAGAATATTAGTATAGTTTAAACAGGATCCTATTGTGTTATCCCGTGGGAACTTTATTGCTCAAATGTAAAACCCATTTTTTTTGGTTTTTAATATCTTTGTAAGGCAAAATCACTTGGTCGTCCAAAAATCGTAGTGGGAGGGGGGTGGTGGGGAGCCTTACAAAAATAAATGCAATTATTTTTTTTCATCGTTTTTCGGATGTACAATATCCGAACATTTATTCATCAAATTTGCATACCCATCTGGACATTAGAAATATTTTTATTTTATTTATAAAAATACGTCAAACCATTGTTGTATATGGAGCGCCTTCATACAAAATCACTTGTTCTGAAAACCCATATTTTTAAAATCTTTTACCTCGCTCTACCTCGAAAAATATTGGGTTTAGCAAAAAATTACTTTCTATAAACATTATAGACCAAAAATCAAAGAACACGTGGGTTTTTTTAGAATTTCGATTGGATACTTAGTTTAAGAAAAAATTAAATAAATCGAACGGCATGTCACGACGGACAGTGCTGAATGCCGAGATGCGAGGAAGGGCGAGATTTCTAATCTGAAGTCAAAGCAAATCGACTCTAGTGATGGCGATGTTGTTAGGGTCGATTTTACATTGAAACGCTGTTGTGTTGTATATTCTATTGCGAAAGTGCATCATTGTGCATTATTTTATACTAATAGCGCGAAATCCACTGAGCTGAGATTTTTTATATTAAAAGTTTTAAATTATTAAAAGTTATTAATTAGCTTATTGCTATAATAAAAATATTAAATATCTACTTAATATTAAAGTAAATATTTTTTTCATCTAGAAACGGATTTAACGAAAAGCAGCAGGTCTGACAGTGAACTTGAGTCAAAAATCAGATTAAGGCATGTTTTTTTCCATAAAGTCCATTTCCTTTTCAGTTTGTTGAAGGACGCGGAAACTGGAGAATACATTTTTGTTCTAGTTTTCGAAAAATGCATCCTTACTTCTTTGCATTTGGCCATGTGAACTATTCTTTTTGGGGAACATTATATTTGCTGGACATGTACAAATTTGCTGATAAGTATCCAGAATTTCATGAAGACTTTATTAGAGGAAATTTTGTTGTGAAAAGTTTGAACAGAAACTTTTACCAACTATTTGTAGATACAGCTTTAAACATATAAATACAAACTCAAAAGATGCAGGAGAAATCGTGTGATTTACTAAAACCAGCACCAAACTAGACGAATGATTTTTAAGCTATAATATGATTGGCATGATGGTAGATGAATTTCGTGCATCATGAGACCTAAGCAACCACTCAAGTCAAAACGTAGAAAGTAGAAAAAAACGGATGAAAATTGATGAATATTCTGTACAAAAACTACATGGTCAGTTTTTACGATTTAATGTATTTTTAAAAAGCGTAGATCGTCTTCTCGTAATTTCAGCTAATGAGATTGCATCGCCAAATGTTCAAACATCCTTACTAAATATACAAAAAAAAAATGAAAAAGAGAGCCTAGCGAAATGTATTGTTACTGTTGAAACTCCCAATTTTTATCAGCATAGAAAAGAGAATAATCTTCCAAGACTTCGTCGCGCAGGTACCTATAAAACTGTCTCTGAACAGAAGAAAATTATTCAAGATGAGCAAGAATTTTTACAAAAAATACTAGCAACCAAGGCAATTGAAAGAGACATAAATATTATGAGGATATTTTCAAATATGAATTGACAGCATATCCAATGTCAATTGTACCAGCAGGAGTTTTATCGATACCATAAAATAAATCTGCCTTAGGTTCTATAATAGAACAGTTTACAGTTACAAAATCACAAAACGTGTCACATTTTTGATGGTATGGGATTGATTCAAGTAGTTGGCAAACCATCACATGCCAAAACATTTGACGACTATGCAAGAATTTTGACATCAATAGTGTTCAAGAACCCCTACAACGTTAAAAGGATCGATTTTGTTTTGGATCACTACAAGGAATCTTCCATAAAAAACGGCACGAGACAAAAGGGAGGCGCCAAAATTAAATCAACACAACGGTTAATTAAAGGTCCGGATACAGTATTACCTCAAAAATGGAATTCATTTATTGATTGAGTTTTTAATAAAAACCAGCTTTCACACTTCGTAAGCAATCAGCTAGTTAAATATTCCTTAACAAATTGCACCCCTCACTTCGTATCCAGCAGAGGATTTTGCGACGTTTTACATTACGAAACAAATTTTGGTTTGAATTCTGAAATATTAGTCTCATCACATAAAGAGGCAGATACCAGAATAATATTACACATTCTGTCAGCAAAAATGGAGGGATATACAAAATGTATAGTCGACTGTAAAGTTACCGATGTGCCCATTTTAAAGACCTTTCAACTCCAGAAGTTTAGATAAGGGGTGGAACAAAGGACAACGAAATATTTATTGACCAGCCTTTCATATTGGAAGGTATTTCTATTAAATTATAGTCTCCTATCTAGAGTGGGAAGTGAAGAATATTTGAGCAAAGATGTTTTCGATGATATGATATTGTTAAATCTGTTATTCTTCTTTATACACCTAACGACAATATTAAGTGTATTAATACTCTTGGTATTGGTAAGAGGTATTTTGGCCACTACGAAACCTATTCATAAACTGCCTCCTACTTTAGACAGTCTGAGGCAACACTGCCTTCGTATACACTTCCAGACGAAAATATGGCTATGTAGTGCGACACCAAGACCATGTCTGCCAAATCCGTTGCTAAGTGGCTGGAGTAAACAAAATGGAGAGTTGGTACCAGTTTTAAACACGGAACCCATGTTGACGAAAGATACATATATTCTGAATAGTTGTAAATTTAAAAAAGGTGAATCAACTTTTGCCTTTTTATGTGAAGAATAATAATTATATTAGCTTTTTTTTAATAATTTTCAGACTGTACAGGGCCCAATGCTCGTGTAAAAGGAAGCAGATCAAATGCATTGGTTCTTGTAAATGTGTGGCCCAGGCGAAATGTGGCAATAAAGGTAATATACGTGAAACAATTTTAACCGTAGAAGATGTTAGTTCTGAGAATACGGAAGAGTCTGACTTAGAATAAGATAATTTATGCCAATCATATTGTAGCTTAAAAACCATTCGTCTAGTTTTGTGCTGGTTTTAGTATATCACACGATTTCTCCTGCATCTTTTGAGTTTGTATTTATATGTTTAAAGCTATATCTACAAATAGTTGGTACAAGTTTCTGTTCAAACTTTTCACAACAAAATTTCCTCTAATAAAGTCTTCATGAAATTCTGGATACTTATCAGCAAATTTGTACATGTCCAACAAATATAATGTTCCCCAAAAAGAATAGTTCACATGGCCAAATGCAAAGAAGTAAGGATGCATTTTTCGAAAACTAGAACAAAAATGTATTCTCCAGTTTCCGCGTCCTTAAACAAACTGAAAAGGAAATGGACTTTATGGAAAAAAACATGCCTTAATCTGATTTTTGACTCAAGTTCACTGTCAGACCTGCTGCTTTTCGTTAAATTCGTTTCTAGATGAAAAAAATATTTACTTTAATCTTTAATATAAGTAGATATTTAATATTTTTATTATAGCAATAAGCTAATTAATAACTTTTAATATATAAAAAATCTCAGCTCAGTGGATTTCGCGCTATTAGTATAAAATAATGCACAATGATGCACTTTCGCAATAGAATATACAACACAACAGCGTTTCAATGTAAAATCGACCCTAACAACATCGCCATCACTAGAGTCGATTTGCTTTGACTTCAGATTAGAAATCTCGCCCTTCCTCGCATCTCGGCGTTCAGCACTGTCCGTCGTGACATGCCGTTCGATTTATTTAATTCTGTCTTAAACTAAGTATCCAATCGAAATTCTAAAAAAACCCACGTGTTCTTTGATTTTTGGTCTATAATGTTTATAGAAAGTAATTTTTTGCTAAACCCAATATTTTTCGAGGTAGAGCGAGGTAAAAGATTTTAAAAATAAGGGTTTTCAGAACAAGTGATTTTGTATGAAGGCGCTCCATATACAACAATGGTTTGACGTATTTTTATAAATAAAATAAAAATATTTCTAATGTCCAGATCAACATACAAATTTGAGGAATGAATTTTCGGTTATCGTAGATCCGAAAAATAACGAAAAAAAAAATTAGCACTTTTTTTTGTAAGGCTCCCCACCACTCCCCTCCCGCTACGATTTTTGGACGACCAAGTGAATTTGCATTAGAAAGATATTAGAAACGAAAAAAAATAGGTTTTACATTTTAGCAACAAAGTGCCCACCAAAATCTATTCTAGAAGCCTTTTGCCAGTCTATTTACTCTACTATATTTGAAGAAAGAGAAACTGACTATCTTTATTTGGCACGCAAATCCAGGATTAGTTGGAGAACCTTCAAATGGGAAATTATTATTCATTATTTTGTGAAATTAGTCTTGGAAAATAGGACCTTTATTCACAAAGATGGATGGAATTTTCAGGCAATTTGGGCTTCTTACTAGATAAGAAGATAGGATTTTCAAAGCTATTTGCTCTTGTAATATACGATATTTAATATATTTCAGAATATAAGAATTTCCATCCATTTACTTTGCGAAATATTTAGTTATTACTCTCACAAGCAGTAAACCGAGAACATTTTCTAAAAGTCTAGTTTGTCTTGTTGAAACAAACCTGTATTAAGTTCTTTTTGTGTTAAAAATGAAAATTATTTAGGAATTCATTCTAAGCAATAGTGTTTAACCCAGCCTGAGAAACTTGCACACCCCTTAAGAATGACATTAAGGTGATACAATTCATTGGAGCGAGAAAGATTAACTCATGTAAACAGGAATCCACCTTATCCCAATTCAGCAGACCATCTCCCTACCCCGATAGCACTCTGATGCGCTATACAGGTTCTCTTATCAGTGCTTATCTTGTGAGAGTCCTGGGTACAAGGACTCCTACTCTAAATCCTACCCCAAAGAATACAGGCCAGAGTAAGGCGCTCTATTCCCGCTACCTCTAGTAACTTTTCATCGATCTGTATTGCTTGATCGGATCTCGAGTTCCCAGTTCGGTGACTCGGCGCTCGAGGATGTGAGCCCCTCTTGTCCGTTTTTTTGGTTTTGTTAGTATTTTTTGTGGCTTGCGCCTTATATTAGTGGTTTATTAAGGTTTTTATGCCGTTTTTTGTGTTTTTTGTCGATTATTTTGAGGGCTGGCTGAAACATATAAACTTAACATTAGTAAATACACTGAGACACCTAAGGTGAGCGCGTTGTCTTCTTTTGATAAATTATCTAGCCTTTATTATATTTTTGCTAATATTTGCTGTTTGAGTCTTCTGTGCTTCCATCTATGGTACACATCACAGCTGAACATCTCTCGCAGGATCCGGTTTGGGTGGTCCTTTTACTCAGCAAATTTTCTTCTGGTTTATGTGGCTTATGTAAACAAAATAATGGTGCTTAAGAGCTTTAAAGCACATCAATTCCAAAGAATAGCAAAAAGTTTCAATGATGAAAGGTATTGGAAACTCATCTATCCCCGGTTTATATTAGACGAGAAATATATCAGAAGAACAAAGGTACATATTAACATTGTGGAGTACGACAAATTTTAGGTAGAGTAAAAGAATATATTCATGAAATAAGAAGAGATAGGCTTTGGAAAATTACCTTTAGTTGGAAAAACCATAACGTAAAATCTCAATTAATTGAAATAGAATTTATATCCTTAGGCGTGGAAAAATACGAGAGAAAAAAATATATTCCCTTTTCACCAAGTGTTCTTAGATGGACTGTCGACGGGAATACAAGCGCCCTCGGGTAAAGGTGAAATACTATTTATTCTTTATGTCGGGAGTTCATATGGCTCTTTATATTGTGGTTTATTAACTTTTCAGTCAGTTTATTCCATTGATTACAAACGAATATATAAATGCTTATATTTTTAAAGAATACTCTAAGCAAATGAGTTAATTCCAATATATTCGGTTATTGTTTTGGACACTGCTTAATAGCGTTCAATGAAAATTTCTTGTAACAGCTTGCAAAAAACGCAAATCATTCGGTGGCTTCAGAGAAAGAAATACCGTTTGAAGACGATAGATAAAAGCCACGGTTTGTAAAATATATGATTAACCAAATGTTAACATATTCTTCTTCAAGATTAACTACTACTCAACGCCTCTTAATCAAAATTGCTCTTAAAGACATCTAAAACAAGGGTATATAAACTCTAATTCGCCCCATAATAACGTACGGAAGTTAGTCTATGACACTGAACCAGCGTGAAACAACAAAATTATTAGTGTTAGAACGGAAGATCCTCCGGACCATCTTTGAGACTTGTAGAGATAAACTGGCTATCATCATTTCTTTCAGGAACACCAAGCTCTATATGGAAAAGAAACCAGTACGATACATTAAGGCAAATCGGATAAGATAGGCAGGCATGTACTGAGATCGAATGATGAAAGATTACTAAATACAACCTTCTGAGAAAGGCTCGATGGTCGCCCAAGAACTAGACGGAAAGATGAAGTAACGAGAGATCTACTTGGGAGACTATTGCAAGAATGGAGGAAAATGGTAAACGCAGTCAGGACTTACAGGCTCTGAGTTACAGAGCCAAGAAAGAAAAAAAAAGTTTCTTTTTACCATTGCGACATTAATACTGAACTTATAAATACCAATATAAAATGGGAGTTTCAGGAATATCTTGAAACAGCACTTAATAAATCAATACAGAAATATATTAAACACGTGATTAAGGAAGAGTAGAAAATGTATAACGAAGAAACTTAAAGAGTTAGATAATTAAGGATCGTGTAACGAGGAAATTATGAAAGCTAACTTCATAAGGCATAAGGGATAAAAGCAAAGAAAAGTATGACAAGGCCAGTTAATAATTTATCTAAAAAAGATGACATTTATGCCGTAGGTCAAACATATTTCGCTTGAATTCATTCCAGATATATTCACAACTGAATGCTCCGAATATGGCTTCCTTCTGAATTAATAACTAGAAACCAAGTAAATTCTTATGTGGCTTCGCAGATCGAGATATTTCTAAATTAACGTAAAAGCCTATTTTCCAATATTAAATTTTATGATTCGGTTTTATAGCTATTTCTTGTTCACCTTGAAAGAGCCTATAGTGAATTGATTGGTGTGTAGCAGTCGTTCGCGTATTTATTCAACACTACCGACTCGGAGGCATTTTTTAAAAGCGACCATTTCCGTTTGAATCCTTATCGGTGTAGAGATGCGAATGAGTGAATCATAAAGGAACTAATCAATAGGATAACGGTTTCGTGAGAAACCTTTTTCATATATATTGGAAAATTTTAATACATTTAACGTATTTGACCGACATTTCATTGAAAAAACTTTTTTGAATCGTAATTAAATAAACCAGGTAACTATTTACGTACGTGTTTCAAGATCTTTACTTTTTTCTCTAGTCGTTCTTTTTGATTTAATGAAATATGTGTTTTTATTTTAAAAGCATTTTTCAATGATTCTTCTTTCGCCAGTATACGTTTATTTATGGTATCTTTCTCAGCCCACTGTTATTCATGTAAAAAAATATAAACAGTGAAAACAATGCCTTCGATCATTTTGAAGCCATTTTTTTTAAAAACGACCATTTCTGTTGAAATCCTCATCGGTGTAGAATATATAAATAATAAATTTAAGATATTGATTGTATTTTTATAACGATTTCCGAGTGGAAATCGAAACTTCAAAATAAACGTATTTTTAATTAAAATTATAAGAAAATAGAATCAATATTATTAACAAGATGGGTGAATTTTAATCAAAAAACCTTTACCTACCTATTTTAGCTAGATATAAATTGTCTTTCTTTCTCTTCGTATCTAAACCATGGCATTACTTGTCTCTTGCTTTCTTTCGTGAGATGCTTGTACCAAACCTTGGTCTTTCCCAACTCCCGTCAGTGAGTCTTGTGCTTTAAATAAAAGTAAGATTGTATTTTTGGGGTTTAAGGTCTTTACTACACAGGTAAAATTTACAAAAAATTTTTTTCCTCAGCTTTTCTCTTTTCAGGTGTCGCTGTCCCTTACTCATCTTCACCACTCATTTCTATCCTGTCGTTGACATCTCTTAAGTCCTCTGCCACACAGTCCTTCCATCTTCTCGTCGGTTTTCTTCTACCTCTCTTTCCATTGACTTCTAACGGCCCTATTTTTCGTCACACATAGTTTTTATTTGTACATCTTTGTTTGTCAATCTTTTTGGAAACTAGTCATCCCGGTTCTTTTCCTAATCCAGTCGTTCCTGATCATGTCCCTTCTAGTCATACCCAACATCCACCGTAGCATTTCCATTTCAGCTATCTCCATTTACACCAAATATTCCTGTATTATTTTTTTGTATTCCCTACTAACACAATATCATCAGCAAAGAGCATTGACCAAGGAGCCCCCTTCCTTACCTTCTCTGTAGTAAACAAGTGGGTACTCAGTGAAAACCATGATGCAAATCAACCGTCACTGGAAAACTTGCGGCAATCCGACACAATCCCTATTTTGGTGTGTGCTCCCTTATACATATCCTTCACGAGCCTTACGTACTTCTAAGGAACCAATTTCTCTCTCAGTAAGATTTACAAACTTACTTTACTTTCTCGTGTCCGGACACGTCATTCATAAAATTTCGGCCCAGTATCGGGCTACGTCGGTTCCATCTTTGTTGGCTGGCCACAAATCTTCATCATCGATGAGGACAGTTTTTGCATGTAAGAAGATGTTACATATTTTGGTGTTTCTCCACAGTCACAGTTCACATCATCTTGGTCTAGGGACTGGCCGGTCCATTGAACCTGGGGAAGAGGAAAATACTCAGGCGGTTCATCCTGCGCTGTTCAAGGAAGCTTTTCCTAGATTTTAGTCGCTTTCGTGGTGTTCGCTCGTCCGCGATCTGTTTAATTTTCTCTATGTGCTCCGCAACGTCTCTGCGTGTTAAGGGTTCTGCAAAACTTGCTGCTTTATATAGATTTGAAAGTGGCGTTGATTTAATGCACCCCGTTACTATTCCGCATGTCTCATTTAGCGCAGTATCAACTTGTTTGGTGTGGGCAGATTTACCCCAAACGGGGCACGCATATTCAGCAGTTGAGAAACACAGTGCCTGTGCCGTTGTTCTTAAAACGCCAGGACGAGTGCCCCATTTACTTCCCGTTAGCTTTCTGAGTATGTTGTTCCTAGTTGTTACTTTCCCTCTCGTTTTTATGCAATGTTTTTTTAAGGCAGTTTTGAGTTTCTGCTCCACTTCTTTAAAATTATATTCTTGAGCACATATTGCAAGATCGTCAGCATAGAAGTGCTTGGTTTCAGTTGGAGTAGGTTGGTCGTTTGTGTATATATTGAAGAGCATTGGTGTTAAAACACTTCAATGTGGGAGGCCGTTTTTTGAACCCTCCACCTACTTACTTTACCCTCCAGCATAAAGAAAAAACGTCTATTCTATTTTGCAGTAAGGAATATACGACCTTTCCCAGATAGTGGTCATTGAGAGTGTCGTATAATTTTTCGGAGCAATGCTTTGTGCCTTACTGTGTCATAGTCTACTGGGGTTTTCTGGGTCCTTTCTTGGTTTTAACAAGGCTATTACTTTAGATTTCCTCCATAATTTTGGAATTTTGCAGGTTTTGCAGCACGTGTTATAAAATTGCAAGATCCAGTTTTTTGCTCCTTGGCATAGATGCTTTATTTGTTCACTGCATATATCATCCACACCTGCAGCTTTCCCGTTTTTTAACCTGTTCATACCGTCGTGGAGTCCTTTTAGTGTAAAAGGAGTTTCTAGGTGGTTTGTCTCCGAATCCAATCTTCTCCTAGTGTTTGGGTCCTTATATCGTTATCGCGACTTGGTTTACTGTAACCTTGCAAGGTGGTTTATGTTCTTTTGGATCACCGCTGAGTTTTTTTACAAGGTTCCATGCTATTTTGCTACTATGTGTCATGTCCATTTTTCCAGGGTTTCAATCCACTTTTCCTGTCTGGCTTGACTTAGTTGTTGGGGTAGTACTGCTCCGCAGTCAACCGTTTCTTGGCTAAAAGGGTCAGTGGAATAGAGGGTTTCGTATGTTCTCATTAGTTCTTTGGACTCGCTGGACATCCCGGGAACATATTGTTGTCAACATCCTCTAGGTATAGGTTTTCTAGACACATTTGTGAGTACCTCTACCAATTTTTCGTAGTTCTTTACTTTTGGTTCAAGACGTAGCAGCTGAGAATCTAGCATGTCTGCATACTTTTGCCAGTTTGCCTTTTTGAAGTTAAATCTCCTTCTGAATGGAATAGCTTGTGGTTTGACAATTGGAAAGATATTTATACCAATTGGTCTATGCTGAGTTTTTGGTATGGGACCATATACTACTTTGGTACATCGGTCTTCGAGATTTACAAAAGATACAGGTCCCAATTTTAGTTTATGAAATACCTATTATTAGCTACCAACTAAAATTTAGTCCTTTTGGAGGTTCGGCCTATTGGTCTATGAAATGTTTTCCGTTTGCATAAATTGCTCGTTGGTCTCCTACATAAAAGTAATTATAGCCGTTTTTAGGCTATAGCGTTCTTTTTAGGCATAAAATTATTTCCTCTTTTTGTATACAAAAACATAAAAAATAAATAAGTAGTAATTTTATTTATCGTGGAATATTTTTACCTGTACTGATATGTTTATGTTTAGACAGTCTATTTGAAGAATTGAATTCACTGGGAAATTTATAATGAGTAATAGGTTTATCTTTGAATTGATTGGACTATTAATGGGAATATCTCTGGAGGAGTTTTTCTCAAGATATTAAAAAATGTTATGTCCCGATTTTACATAGAAATATGGCCTACTACATACAAAAAGAGCAAACCGGCCAAGTAACTTTTGTCAGGTATGTTGAACATACTGTATATTTAAAATCGACTAATAATTACGTCATTTCGGCGTTATCTATAAACAAGTCAATAATCAATAACCATTCGGTTACGTTCAAAAAGGTTGTAGTTGTTAATAATTGTTATGTTATTCCAAGAGATAAGAACAGTTGGTAAGTGAATGTAATGCAGAGATACACAGACCGACTTTTATTTATGTCTTTAATTGTCGCAGGGTAATTAAACGGTTGCTTTTTGTTATTATGGCTAAGTGGCTGAGTGCAATTACAAATTTTTTACCATTTGCAACATGTGAGTTGGTTATTTTTTTGTAAAACTGGTAAAACAGAGATTTTAATCTACATCTATGAGTAAAAATAGTACGTGTTTTATGTTTCAGGACATTTGCATGTATATTTAGTTAGTTTATGTTGCTAAAAAAATTTTCAGGTTACCTAACTAGGATCACTGCAAACAAACTTTTTTTTAATTCCTGGTTTTATCGGTTTGTTATATGTAAATAAAACACTTTATATATACATTACTTAATATATTTCATATTTATGTCTGCACTGCTTGCTAACTTAGTAAAACAACATGGCTTACACTTGAAATACGACTGGTTGAGGGTCATATTTAAATTATCTGCCAATGGTGCATTTACAAACACCTCAATTTATTAAGTTGTGATATATATTGGAAAGTTCTTCTATATCGGCTTTATTTTTGTTACAATTGTGGTGTTTTTCTAAAATCTCTATTTTCAAAAGCAAAAGAATGGCTATTTTGAGAATATAAAGATTAAGAATGCTTAGCTAAGGTTGTAGTGTTTAATTTATTGGTTTGTACACTATGTTCGTGTGCAACAACCCTTCTATGTAGATATTGGTGCGTTTGCCCAATATATGTTGAGTTACAGTCTTTACAATTTATTTTATAAACAACGTCCGACTGATGGTCTTTAGGAACATTGGGTTTACAAAATAGTTTCCGGACGTTTTTTACGATTTATGTCCAATATTATGCCATGTTTGCCTACATTTTTGACATTTGTTCGGAGAAACCATTAATGATGGTAAAAATATAAATATAGTATTTGTTTGAGACATTGATAATACTATTATTACTGCCAGAATGGGTTTGTTTTGGATTGTTACCGAAATTAGATAACAATCCTAATATTTCAAATCGTCGATTTTTGCAATTGTCATAAATTTGGTCTTGTTAACGTTAAGTGTTAGTTCAGTTTCGCCTCTAACATCTACTACATGATCCATGAGTCTTTTTCTTTGAACAGTCTCTGAATTTAGTATTTAGTCATTGCCATATCTAACATTAAAATAGATCTGTCGTTGATTTTTATTCATACTCGTATTGTTATTTTTTCAAGTGATTTTTGAATTGTTTCTTCCTGCCTGCTTTGTTGACTACGAGAAAACATTTGTCACTGAAAACACAAGAAGCTAATTGGTATTTTGAGTAACATAAGTTTAAATAGATGACATTCGCATAACAGCCAGTTTGTACTGGAATCAGACAGCTGACATCATAATTAAAGGCGAGACGTCTGAAGAAGTTCTCATTATGGAAGAAGTTCGACAAGGATGTGTGCTCTCTCCGCTTTCTTTAATTTATATGCAGAATGCTGATTTAGAATTTATATGCTGTTGACACAGTTTTGTTAGCAACAGATGATAGTGGATTATGCAATAATGCGGTTATTTAATTATGCCGTCAGTGTTCTGCTATATGAATGCAAGCACGGACTCTCACTGAAACAATGTATAAAAGAATTGAGGCTTTCGAGATTTGGGCGTACCGCCGAATGTTGCGAATGTCGTAGATGGATATTGTTACGATTTTAAATGTTATGGCATATAGAACTGTAAATATTTTATGACTAATTCTTTTTATTGATTCTCGTAATTTGTAGGTCAAAATATACCTGAGCTTAGCTACCAGTTGTTTACCAGAAATCTCTAGACACTAATTTTGGTGAGTCATCCACGTCTCGAGGTTGAAAAACGAGTCGAGCGCCTTCACCAAAATACGAGACTATTCAAGAAGTCCGCCGAATTCTCTGGATGACAACAGTTGTGTATATAAATGAAAGATTTTTATTTGGCAGTCAGTCATAAGAAGATCGGGAAACGCGGTTTACTTGTAACGAAACGTTAATAAATTATTTGTAATATAAATTAGAATTAATAAAAACTTTAATAAATTCGTAATTAGTTATCGTGAGTTTTAATAAATTAGAATATAGACAATAAATTAGAATAAAGACAAATAAATTAGAACAATATAAATATAAACTTCACAGTGGTGTCAGAAAAAGTGGGATTGTAGATAAATTTAATTTGATTTTTGAAAAAGACTTTTGAACTTTTGAAAGGTATTGTTCGTCGGGAACATCCGCGTAGTCCAGTAGTGATCGTTGTACGAAAGAACATTTAAAAAGTACGTGTGTGCCTGACCAAAGATGCTGCTAGTAGAACTTTCAGTGAAACAGTTGCGTGAGCAACTAGAAGAACGCGATGAAGACTGCAGCGGGTCCAAGAAGATCCTCCAAGAACGACTGAAGACTGTTCTCAACAAGAATGGAGAAGACCCAGAGACATTCCAGTTCCAGTCAGCAGAAGAAGCAGTTTTAACGAAAATAAAAAATGTGTCGGAAATGATTGAAGAGACTTCTAAAAAAATTGAAGAATCTTCTAGAAAAAATGATGATAAATTCGAGAACGTTTCCAAAAGATTCGATGAAACTTCTCAAATTATTAAAGAAACAGCTAGGCAAAACGACGAGAAATTTGAAAATATGTCTAGAAGATTCGACGAAGTATGTATTCAGAATAGTGAGAAGTTTGAAGAAGTCTCTAAAACATTCGATAAAGTAGAACAGAAAATCAAACAGTTAGAGACCATGATAACTAACACGAGAGTGCTACCACCAATTAATACGGTAGCTTTAGATCCGGTAGAGATAAAAGAAGACGAGACAAAATGTAAGTTGGAAACACGGCCGAAATTTGAAGGAAGCGGAAGTTCCGTTCATGTCAAAGTCTCAACTTTCGACGGAAAATCATCATGGAACAACTACATGAAACAGTTCGAATCAGCTGCAAGAGCGAATGGATGGTCTGAAAAAGAAAAGGCTGTAAACCTGACTATCGCTCTTCGAGGAGATGCCTTAGATGTGCTCCAGACCATAGCCGTAGAGGAGACGGATGATTTCGAACAACTGAAGAAGAGGTTAAATATGCGATATGGCCACGAACACTTGGAGCATGTATATCAGTCGCAGCTCAAAAATCGAAGACAAAAGAAAGATGAGGCTCTTCAAGAATATGAAGTAGATATCGCCAGATTAGTGCGATATGCTTATCCAACAGCTCCCGAAGACATGATGGAAAAATTGGCCGTTCAAACGTTTATTGATGGTCTTCGTGATCATGAGATGCAGAGAACACTACGATTAGCTCGTCACAAGACGCTGATGGATGTCTTATCTGCCGCCCTCGAATACGAGTCAGCTACGCAGGCCTCTGGCGGGTATAGCAAAGTTAGGACTGTAAAAGAGGAAGGAGATGAAGATAAACTTGACCAGCTCTTTAATATGATAAAAAGCATGACACACAAGAAAACGAAGACCATAAGACCGAAGACAAAACCAGAACGCGTCGGCCTTAGGGGAGCAGCTTCGACCCAGAACTTTACCAAAGACCCTCTGATACTAATAGCTTCTTTGAAATGCCGTGAAGATAGTGTATATGTAGATGGAGAAATAAATGGTAAAAAGCATACGTTGTTGGTGGATACTGGAGCGACCAGAACCATTATACGCCCGACAGTTATAAACAGCCGAAAGAAACTGTTACCAACGAGGTTGCGACTTCGGACCGCCACAGGGGAAAATGCCAACATTCATGGAGAAATCCAGGTACAATTAGGAATTGGAGCAGAAAAGTTCGTCCATACTGTTATAGTTGCTGACATCGAAGAGGATGTTATATTAGGAATGGACGTAATGAATACGCATGGATTCCAATTGGATTTTAAGAATAAGGTAATCAAACTTGGTAACGAGGAGGTATTTCTCCATCCACATGATGACAACACTATGCAAGCAGCCGTTAAAGAAGATACAGTCGTGCCTGCGAGAAGTGAAACAATCATAGTAGCGCGGCTACAGGGAATTGTGGACGAAGGGTCACCTGTTATGATGGAGCCTTGGAACCATGACGACGAAGTTGGCCGTGGAATCATAATTGGAAAGGAATTGGTGACCTCGGCTAAAGAAATTCCTGTTAGACTTATCAATGTCAATGACTACCCAGTGACCATCAAGAAAGAGACAAAAGTAGGAACTTGTGTACCTGTGACATCCATAATCCGTCAGACGACAACGTCTGATAATTCCAACGACAAATTTGATCAAATGGTTGCAGTTGCTGGACAGTCTCTGAATCAGATTGAGAAAAGGAAATTAAGGGAATTTCTTCGGCAGTATCGTGATATTTTCGTACCGAAAGGAGGAAAGACGGGAAGAACTACCGTTGTTAAGCATAGAATTGATACTGGTAATGCTAAGCCAATTCGTCAAACAGCTCGACGATTACCACAGGCGAAAAGAGAGGAAGCTGAAACGATTGTTCAGGAAATGAAGAAAGACGGGGTGATAGAACCTTCTACGAGCCCATGGGTCTCTCCGGTAGTCCTGGTTAAGAAGAAAGACGGAACAACGAGGTTCTGTGTGGATTACCGTTTGCTGAACAACGTTACCAAGAAAGATAGTTATCCTCTGCCTCGGATTGATGACACATTAGACACATTGGCTGGAAGTAAATTATTTTCTACTTTGGATTTGAAGTCTGGATACTGGCAGGTAGAAATGGACCCGGTAGATAAAGAAAAGACAGCCTTCACCACAGGATCTGGATTATGGCAATTCAACGTTATGCCATTTGGACTTTGTAACGCTCCTGCGACATTTGAGAGACTTATGGAAAATGTGTTGAGAGGGTTATCTTGGAAAACGTGCCTAGTTTATCTAGACGACATAATCGTCTTGGGGGAGACATTTGAGGACCATCTGAAGAATTTAGAAAACGTTTTTAATCGACTTAAAGCTGCCCAATTGATGTTAAACCCCAAGAAGTGCCAGCTATTTCAAGGTAAAGTCAATTATCTGGGTCATATAGTCAGTAAAGAAGGAGTGGCCGTGGATAAGGGAAAAAATCGATTCCATTAAGGAATGGCCAAAACCAACTGACAAACATCAAGTGAGAAGTTTTCTTGGACTATGTACTTATTACCGGAGGTTTATTAAGAAGTTTGCAGATATCGCTAAACCATTAACGCGACTTACAGAGGAAGCAAGAGAATACCGCTGGGATGTAGACTGCCAAAATGCCTTTGAGACCTTAAAAAAGCATTTAATCACAGCACCGATTTTAGGGTATCCACTGCCAGAAGGAGAGTTCATCTTAGATACAGATGCAAGTAATGTGGGAATTGGAGGAGTGCTGTCCCAGATTCAGGGAGGACAGGAAAGAGTCCTTGGATATTTCAGTAAAGTTCTCTCAAAACCTGAGCGGAATTATTGCGTCACGAGAAGAGAACTTCTGGCAGTAGTGAAATCAGTAGAGCACTTCTATCAATACCTCTATGGAAGGAAGTTTTTAATCCGAACCGACCATGCCGCCCTTAAGTGGTTGATGCAGTTTAAGAATCCAGAGGGTCAGATAGCCAGGTGGATCGAACGACTCCAAGAATATGATTTTAAGATTGAGCACCGGGCCGGAGTTGGCCACCGAAACGCTGATTCTCTTTCCAGAAGGCCATGCCCAGCAGAGTGTTCTCACTGCAACAAAACGGAATCCAAGGAAGCAGCAGTGCTAAGAACGACGGTGGTCCACGACGACTGGACGCCTACCAAGATCAGGGAAGAACAAGAGAGAGATCCAGTTATACAGAAAATCCGAAAATGGAAAGAGGAAAACCGTCGACCACCTTGGCAAGAAATATCGAACCTAGGCTCAGTAGTTAAGACGTATTGGGCCCAGTGGGACTCATTTATCATGGAAGATGGCTTGCTCAAACGAGTCCTGGAAAATGATGACGGTTCAGAGAAGAGAAGACAGTTGGTGATTCCAAAGAGCAGAATAGCCGAAGTACTTCGTCAGTTACACGACAGTCCATCAGGAGGGCATTTTGGTGTGAAGAAGACCCTTCAGCGAATTCGGGAACGGTTTTATTGGATGAACAGTTCCGACGATGTAAAAGACTGGTGTAAGAAATGTACTATTTGTGCTACGAGTAACGGGCCTTATCGAAAAAGGAGAGCTCCTATGAGACAATATAACGTTGGAAGCCCGTTTGAAAGAATAGCTTTGGACATTGCTGGGCCGTTTCCAGAAAGTGATAATGGAGGCAAGTACATGTTGGTAGTAATGGATTACTTCACTAAGTGGGTCGAGATTTACGCACTTCCAGACCAGAAGGCGGCCACCGTTGCAGATAAGTTGATCCAAGAATATATCAGCCGATTTGGAGTGCCTTTGGAGATCCATAGTGACCAAGGCAGGAACTTCGAAAGCGATTTATTCCAAGGAATATGTGATAGACTAGGTATGAAGAAAACAAGGACTACGGCTTATCATCCGCAATCGGATGGTATGGTAGAACGAATGAATAGAACAGTTGGCAAGTATTTGACAAAGATGGTGTCCGATCATCAGCGAGACTGGGACCAATATCTCCCGTTCTTCACAATGGCCTACAGATCTGCTGTTAATGAATCAACAGGCCAGACACCAGCCAAAGTCCTATTCGGACGCGAGATGCGACTACCTTGTGATCTAGAGTTTGGGTGTCGACCTGGAGAAGATGTAGCAGGTGAAGATTATGTGATCGAATTACGAAGAAGAATGGACGATGTACACGAGTTGGTCCGTTCCCATCTCCAGATCGCTAGTGACCGAATGAAGAAACGGTACGATACGCAAGCCGAAAAGGGGTGTTTTAAGAAGAACGATAAAGTCTGGCTTTATAACCCCAAAAAGCGAAAAGGTTGTTCTCCCAAATTGCAGCAGTTTTGGGAAGGTCCATACCTCATTATGGAGAAGATCAATGATGTTATTTACCGAATAAGCAAGATTCCGAGAGGAAAGCCGATGATAGTACATCATAACCGGCTGGCGTCTTTCGAGGGTGACCACGACGTAGATGAAGAAGTGGAAGTAAACCAAGTCCAAGATGTGTCTGACCTCACGTTTGAGGAATTCATGGGTGCCTATGGAGGTACCGGTAAAGCAAGACATGGTGTTACCACTGAAGAAAGGCAAGATCTACTCGCGCTTCCCGATGACTACTCACTGGCCCTTACCATCCCGGCCAGTATCAAAGATGCACCAGGGTTGGCATCCGTCTTTCGAAGGAAGTTTGGTCGAGTTGCAGAACTTCAATGCCAAGTGCCAGCTCCTGGTAAAACCTTGAAACTTCAAGATGCATCACGTTACCTTTTCTACCTGGTAACAAAAGACACTGCCCGTGACCAACCTACCTACCGAGATGTATGGGAAGCCTTACTTCAGTTGAGAGAGCACGTACTAGAGTCCGACGTGCAAAAGTTAGCCATGCCAAAGTTGGAGTGCCGCCAATTAGATTGGAGGGTTATACGAAACATGGTGGAGGAAGTCTTTAAAGACACCGAAGTCCAGGTGTTAGTCTGTTGCAATCCGCATAGTTACTGCTGCGGAGAGAAAAACCGTCCCTTGTCATTTCTATACAACTGGAAGTTGTAAAAGAGGGTCCAGTTGCCGATATCAGCATGTCGTTCCAGTTCCAGTCCCGACAAGGTTCCAGGAGGAACCATCTTTTAAGAGGGGGGCAATGTTACGATTTTAAATGTTATGGCATATAGAACTGTAAATATTTTATGACTAATTCTTTTTATTGATTCTCGTAATTTGTAGGTCAAAATATACCTGAGCTTAGCTACCAGTTGTTTACCAGAAATCTCTAGACACTAATTTTGGTGAGTCATCCACGTCTCGAGGTTGAAAAACGAGTCGAGCGCCTTCACCAAAATACGAGACTATTCAAGAAGTCCGCCGAATTCTCTGGATGACAACAGTTGTGTATATAAATGAAAGATTTTTATTTGGCAGTCAGTCATAAGAAGATCGGGAAACGCGGTTTACTTGTAACGAAACGTTAATAAATTATTTGTAATATAAATTAGAATTAATAAAAACTTTAATAAATTCGTAATTAGTTATCGTGAGTTTTAATAAATTAGAATATAGACAATAAATTAGAATAAAGACAAATAAATTAGAACAATATAAATATAAACTTCACAATATACTGACGAAAGAAGCAGTTCTCTAGAATCTAAAGAAACAAAGGTTCTGAATATCATAAAAATGAGAGACTTGGAGTACTCTGCCTATGTGATGAGAATCCTAAATATGAATGACTGCATGTAATTATTCTGGAAAAAATAGATGGAAAACGTGGACCTAGAGGACAAAGAACATCCTGGCTCAAGAAGAACTTCCGCCAGTGGTATGGAATCAGCATTACGAAACTATTTAGGTCCAAAGTAAAGATCATGGGACTAGTCGCCTATATTCTTGGCGGACAAGGCACTTATAGAATAATGGGGAAGTATTCAACTTTGCCTTAAACGTCCCTTTATCTCTATTTTCTCAGTAAGCTATTTTCATACTATTATATTGGTAATTTGATGAAAATAGAGATGCGTTATTTTTATATCTTTGGTGTCTATACAGGGTGGTGAATCGTCAAACGGTCCATAGGAAACTCAATGGGAAATTCTAAATTGTTGAATTCCTGCTTCCCTAATTATTTTACACCCAAAGTCATGGGAAACTATTTGTAGAGGACTCAAATATGTATCGAAAACAACTGTTAAAATTATTCTACGACTTAAAGGTATTCCAAAATTTTGCTAAAATATAATACATTTTTCTGTGAAAAAATGTGTATTACGTGTTGCGTTTTGTCATATTATTGTTTCTGATATTTGACAATATTTAAATCAATTATATTACATTTATCTATGATTTAAATGGCCAAAATTTTGTGATTTATTGTTAAAAAAAAATTAAGTTGATTAAAAAATGTACTCAGTTGAGGAGAAAAAAGCAATAATAAAAATTTTTTATTCATGTTTTATTATAACACTTGTTATAGTTTTATGTTTATAAATTATCATATATTATTATTAGAAATAAAGATCACAGTAACAGTATATTGGAATTCATTGAATTGTTGTATAACTTAACATGGAATTAAATTTTAGTGAATTAGAATATCTTACGTTAAATAAAGATCCGGTAGTGGCAGGAAAAGGTTCGCGCTATTGCCTGAGTACAACATTATGCGATTTTTCGTCAACTGAGTACATTTATATTGATCGATTTGTAAACAATATAATTTATTGTTCACAAAGTAATAATGTTCATTAGTAGTAGTATTTAGTAAAACTCATTGTTTATAATTTAATCATAAAATAAAAAAATTGACAATTCAAATTGTCAAACATCTGACATAAATATGATAAAACACAAACGTAATAATATATATTCTTGCATTACGTGTGGCCTAACTTTTAGGGGTGGCCTGAAAAATGTATTATATTTTAGCAAAATTTTGGAATACGTTTAAGTCGTAGAATAATTTTAACAGTTGTTTTCGATACATATTTGAGTCCTCTACAAATAGTTTCCCATGACTTTTGGTGTAAAATAATCAGGGAAGCAGGAATTCAACAATTTAGAATTTACCATTGAGTTTCCTATGGTCCGTTTGACGATTCACCACCCGGTATGTTTATCTCGATTCTTTCCTATATCGTATTTCTATATTTTTAAATGAGCAGGTACAATAAATCCAAATAATTTTCTTGTTCCTAATATTTTAGTTGTCTGGCTTATTAGACTGATTATGCGGTGGTCACTACAATTCTTTACAATTCACTAGGATGGCAAAAACGAGGACTAATAATATCTGAAAGAAAGAAACAAAAGCAAGGAGAGCATTTCAGAAATGTAAAATAAATTCTAGAAAAATATGTTTCTGTATAGAAAATTTGGAAAAAATAGAATAAACAGAGACATTCCTATAAGATCGGTATGCATGACAGAAGAATATTAATACTTTTAATTCAGACTACATTTTTGAAGCCTAAACTCTTTTTTCTTCGTTTTTGTTCTTAGTCTTCTCCTTTTCGTTATCTTTTATATCAAATGTATAATTAAGTATATACTTAAATTTAAATAATTTCATACCCAATGTGTACTTGAGAATGTTTTTAATTAACTTTAAATCTGTTTATATATGCATCATCTATAATTCTTTAAAGAGACAAAATTTAATAGCATACACACATTAATATCTTTAAAATTTGGACTGATTCAGATTGTAGTCACAAATAAGCAGTTGCCGAAATGAACAATAGCATAATTTTGCCTGACCACATCATTAAGCAGCTGCTGCCATTTAATTTCGATGATGTAGGTCAAGACTTCTAAGAAATACATAACAACATTGTTAGTATCACATTAGTACTAACCCTGGTCATAATAACAAAAATCAAACACTATTACTGTTTTGGTATCTAACTAATATTTTAGATAACTTCAAGAAAATTTAAACAGTTTATTATTTTTATACTGAATGTGGTCATTGCCTGTTAATAATAAAATATTGGCTATTCTTCTCTTCCAATCAAAACTAAACAGAAAAGAGTTTTGGATGTAAACAATTTTTTAGCGGCATCTGGTTGCTCGAGGGTACCACAGGTAGATGGGCTCTGGTGAATGACTTTTTAGGTGTTTCAGAGATGAAACAGTTCGTTAACAGACTGAATTTTTTAAATCATTCAATCGAAAAGTACGATAATTATTTTTTAGAATCAGAACTAATTATATACTGCTGTAAAGTTAAAGAGGTTTTCGAGAATAACTCAATTATTGTCTTAATAAATAAAGCAACTATATAAACGTTATTATTGTTAAACATATGGAAGAGATACTCAAATAGCTATTTTCATTCGAATTAACGAAAAGATATGGGAGTAAATTCGTATTGTGAAAAGAGGCACACAGGGTTGTGTACTATCGTCGTTGCTAGTAGATATACTACGAATTTTAGTGAAATCATAATAGATCTTGTTGCGAATGAAGTGACAATTAACAAATTAATATTTGCTGACGATACTCGTTTGTTGATTATGATTTAGCGGATCTATAGGCGTTATTGGGCATTCAAAATCTTCGAATTTAGTCTAAAATTCAATGTTAAAATGAATTTAATTAAACAGGATAAAATTACACAGGGTAATAAATATAATTACCAAACGAGTAGCAACTTATAAATGCTTTGGTTGATATGTAAATTATACACTGGAAAAACGGATAAAAAATCAAATATAGAATTGAACAGGCGAATTAAAAAAGACGTGATATGAATATTCTAGTCCTAATATTCTTACTCCGATGATTTGTCTTTAGTATTCTTTTATACAAACGTGTCACTTTCATCAATGGTGTCACAGCTCATTATGTGCCAAAACTTTTAGAATAGTCCTCCATTTCCTCTATCTCTGGTATTATACTTTATTTGATGTTTTATGCTTTGTTATCGAAAACAACGATAGCATTATTTGGTAGAAAATTTAATACCTGAGAAAAGTAATCCTCAAAAACATCGAAGTTTATTTCTTCGTGGTAATCTTTAGTGGATTTTGAAACAAATTTAAATAAACAACAAAACTAGATTCTAGATACATGAAGGGTACACCCTCTAATTCACTGCAAGGTTGAATAGAGTTTACGACAGAGTTCGTTTCCTCGTCTTATCCTATTCTTATAATGGACGGATCCGAAGTGACGTTCTGAATTCTGATCAACGAAACATTTGAACTATTGCAACTAAAAATCTAAGGCAAAATCACATTCTGTGGTCAAGGTAGAAGAAGAATAAGTGTGGTTAAAGGATTTGAGTCACTTACAATCAAATCACTATTCCGGACAGTAGTAGATAAAGTGAAGATAATGCATTAGTTGTGGATGCTCTAAGAAAACATAAGGAGAAAGAAATATACTGAAAGTAGCTGTTTATTCGATTCATTTTAATTCCCAATTTGCTTTCTATAATTTTTAGTAACTGTTTAAATAAATAATCAGAATAAAAAGCGAAACATCTGGAAAAATCAATATCGATAAGGGAGTAAGACAGGGATGTGTCCTATCACCTTTGCTGTTCAATGTTTACTCTGAGAAGATATTTCAGAAAGCTTTGGAAGGCACCTCGGATTGTATAATTATAAACGGGCAATGTATAAATAACCTGCGATATGCTGATGATACTGTGATACTGGCAGATAATTCTGAAGCCCTGCAACGCTTAATGGACCGAGTAACGACAGCCTGTAGAAAATTTGGAATGAAATTGAATACAAAGACGACAAAAACGATGGTCATCAGCAAGCACCAAAACAGATCTGGAAAGAGTAACAAGAACAACGTACCTTGGAAGTAATCTTGATGAAACTTGGGACCACTCACTAGAGATAAGAATACGCCTGTAAAAGGCACGTACAATGTTTTACAAAATGCAAAAAGTTCTATGCAACCGCCAGCTGGGCATCTCATTGAGAACTAGAATACTTAAATGCTATGTTTTCTCCACCTTGCTCTATGGTGTTGAAGCCTGGACAACGACAGAAGCAACACAAAAAAGAATCCAAGCATTCGAACTCTGGTGTTACCGTAAAATGCTCAGAATATCCTACATGAGCCATACGACAAATGCGGAAGTCTTGCGGAGGATGAATAAGGAAAGAGAGCTTATGCTTATAATAAAAGAACGGAAAACACAATATTTTGGTCACATCATAAGAAATCAAAAGTATGAACTGCTCCAACTTATAATCGAAGGCAAAGTCAATAGCAAAAGAGGACCAGGAAGAAGACGTAACTCTTGGCTTAAAAACCTACGGCAATGGACGAACATGACTTCCGTAGAACTATTCAGGGCTGCTACAAATAAGATTAAATGGCCAAATGTAATGGCCAACGTCCTTAAGGATAAGTCACCGTAAGAAGAAAATTACGATTCCCAAGGACCAAAGTTTCTTTGAATGTACAAAATATATACAACAAACTGACGACTTAATAAAAAAATTAATCAGACATAAACTCCTTCCCTATAACATTTGATAATTTTTTTCATTAAATAAGAAAATTGTATATAACTACTAACAGAATTTATTTCGAAAAGTAACCTAAATTTGTAAATCCAGTTAAAATAGTAACCCTTGTTTTATCCCATTTGTTTTAAACCTACTATCCGTGACCCGGTCTAGTTTGTGTTTTAATTTAATGACTTGATGGGTGCCTAGACGAGAAGCGAGTAACCATGTTTGTTCCTTTACTGATAACCAAATATGCAATGTGATAATTATTTTCTTTTCTTTACTTTGGGAAGAACTTGTTGTGACTGGCTGAATGGCAAAACAGAAATAAATTGATTGGCGTACTCGATACAATTATCAGCACAAGGAATTTATTTATGTAACGATTCACCTAATTGCTGTTGCATTTAAGGCTGTGTGAACTGGCAGAAAGCGGCTTGGCTTTGGCGCAGTTGGAACTCGTATGTGACGACTAGATTCTGGCCTCTTGGGAGAATCGAGAGCCTATTTACCGAAAAAAATGGAAAAGGATGCGTCTCCTCTTTGTTTATCCAACAAATCAAGGGTGGTAAACAAAACATGTGGGTTCTATTGGTTTTCGATTGATCTTGAAATATTAGTAAGAATGACACTTTCTAGTGAAAGTGAAATATGATTCGAGGTAAAAGTTAAAACAATTTTTCCCCATACCGGGTTTTAAGAGTACCTTCTAATTTATGACGTGGTTATCGAAAAACCTTTATGCTGTTACGAAATGCGTTTGAGTTGCCATTTTAACGTGGAAAGTAGCTTTTAAATAAATAGCTATTCAAAATATTTAGAATAAAACAAAATATATAAAATATTTAAGTAAACATCATACTTTTTCAAACAATGTAAATATTAACGAAACTCGGTAGGCATATAGATGGATTAGGGAGAAGAGCGAGGGACAAAAGTACTTAAAAATTACCAGAAATCATCCTTTAGCATAAAATTTAAAGGCGTAAATATTATTTAAAAAAAAAATAACAAAATAAAGTTACACATTTTATACGTTTTATTTTATAATAACAATATCATACTTTTATTGTCTCCATACAACTTTGGATCTGTTGTATGCATAACTTCACAAAGGCAAGCTTAAAATGTCGCTCCAACTAACAAAACTCTTTTTCATTTGTCAAGATATCAGTAAAGCACAATTACCTATTGATTATTATCGTGTGCTTGATATGTAATCCAACCTGTTCTAGTAGCATCTGAATTTCTTGGGACACCTGGTGCCTATTGTTGTCCCCAATTTCAGTTCAAATCTTTGCCAAATTTCGGCCCCTTCGATGTTTTGTTAACCGATACAATGCAAATATTGGTAGAATAAGAAGGGTTTTACACATATTAGACGCATTTTCGAAGGGCACATGTTGTCCTGCTGTTTTGAAAATTAACTGATAGGTTTAATATGGGTAAATCGATAAAGAGAACCAAACGTAAGAAATATAATGAATAATAACACTAGTTTACTGAGAAAAGAGGAAAAAAGCAAGGTAAGGATGAAAAATCAATATACAGACAAAAAGTGGTTTAATGCATTGTCATATGACGTATAGTGTACGCCTAATTCTTTCAGTATATGTTTCAGGAGATTCTCGTCAATCTCAAGGTATCTGACAAACGAAAGCCAATATAGTGAACAGTTTCCAAGTAACAGAAAAAAACACGTTGGACACTAATCTATAACACTAAAAGAATCTTGATTTGAAAATATCCACATTCCTCGATCTTCAAAATGCTTTCGATCAAGTCTCACATGACGGGCCGATTAGAAAGCTAATTGACTTACCTTTAAATTTTTTTTAAACCCTTTCTTTAAACTTCGTCTTCAATATTGACTATCTTTGGCACCTTTTTAGTATTAATCAATTAATTCTAATGGAACTTTTCGTTTTAATCTTCGAACTGTATGCGGTTTATTCACTAAACTTTTTGCCAATACATTCGGATCTACTTTAAGTTTCTCTGTATGTTTTTCGCGCACAAATAAGTCTGAGGTCTTTTTTGGATCGATGTTGTATATTACAATTTTTTAAGATTCTTGTTTGCATTGTTTGATTGTTTCATGCATTGTTGTATAATATTATATACAACAACGACCTTAAAAATTCAACTATCCCTGGTACAGGTATGTTGGTCTCTCTTCATTGGAGGAAGACCACTGCGAATTTGGAAAAAGTCTTCTACGTAATAGAATTAGCCCACATACCAATCAATAATATTTGAGGAAAGGGCCTTACCATTAATATGTTTTGGAGACGGTCAAGCACTGGTGATATAGAGTTTCTGTTTAGAATAATACATACATAATATAGCAAATGGGGCATAGAAGTAAGTAAAATTGATGAAAAACATTGTTGGTTAAATGGTTAGTATGGCTTCGAGATATGAGTACAACGAAATCATAAGACAAAAGATTTTACGGCGATTCCATAGACTAAACTGGATATGCAGCACAGAAATAAGAATCCATACAAGTTGCCGTTATTTACACCCTTTACGAAGAGTTAAATCATTTGCTTATATTGTATACATATATATTATACTTAAAATTAAAATCTCAGTTGACATTTTCGACTAAAATGCAACGAAACGCCACTATCTCGTTTCCACGGTCCTGGAAGTATTTAATGATATTTCATAGAGGAAACAGAAATCGCATGACAATGAAGCATCCGGTTTTTAATTTATTTTCCTAAATTACAAATGATGAATTAAATTACACGAACGAAAATAACATTTCTCATTGTTATCACGAGAAATCCCTACGGTAATAAATGCTGAAAAAGTTATATAAAAGTAGCAGACAGGCGGTGTTGTCATTTAGCTTTTAAAATTTTGTAAAAACATTTGATTCGAACTGTAATATTTGTTGTCTTGCTGTCCATCTTCTACAAGACGTATCTTTTTTTGTATCTGTTTCTTAGATATTTTTTTGGTCACTTTAGCACTTAGCCAGATACGTATTGAGAAATAATAAATGAAAAATTACTAATATTAATATTCTTATGTAATTAATACTAAAATAAAAAGTTTATATCTATATTTATAATTGCTAGTGCAAAAAGTGTATCTAATCGAGTCGAAAAACCTCATGAAAGTCCCTAAAATTGAATCAAACAATAAGAAAAAATGATAGCAAGAAAAAACAATAATCAGGAAAGACAGGGATACTCGATTCTCGTCCAGGGACCCATCAGGACATTTGTTTAAGACATTACTAGAAGTAGGTCACGGAAAGAAAGGACAACAACAACGGTTAAAAACAAAGGTTAACGAGATTAGAGATCATTTCCGATGTTATGGAATACTATGCGTTTATTTCTTCTCCGGACTAACTCTTTGTTTTGGAATTAAACAGAATATATTGACATGTATAAATTTATTATATTAGAGGATGAAAATTACACTGCTTGTTATTTCTTAAAACTATGAATTTATAAGTTCTGTTATCTACAATTATTTAACGATGTTTCTGGATGGATTTGAGTACAAGAGATTGGACTCAAATATTAATATTAAAATAGCAAATACGGATAGCTTATCGAACAAAGAAATAAGAGAAATAAATTATTATTATTCCATAGATACGAAGTATTAGGCGAATAAACTAGCGAAACTTATTTATTCTAAATAGGAAAATATTTATGAAGAGTATTGATTCTGATTTCTAACAGCAAATAATTATTAGTGATTATACATGAGAACTTTTCATAATTGTAAATAACATATACCAGGTGACTAAAAACTATATAGAAATACATAGATACTTTAATTATCTTACATGTGAGTAGGTAGGTACATTACACCTCCTTTTGTAAGAATGAAAATAATTGTAAAATGAATTTTCATTTAAATGGTATAAAACATTTGTATACATTATTATTTTATTTTAACACATTTAAATAGTTTCTTTTAGTCTCGATAGTCTTTCACTTCGTCTTATCGGTGTAGTCTCTGTGAAACTAGTCTCTTCACACTTTTTGGATTCACTATAATTATTGTCTTTATTATGTTTACAATCTATACTTAAATCTGTCTCATGTACATGTTTTCGTTTACTTTGACATATATTTAGTGTTAAACAATTTGTAATTTGTTGACAACTATGTGACGGATTTCTACGAAATCGTCGGTAAAAATATTTAATTATCCTGTATAAAATATAAAGTAACATACATTTTATCAAAAATAAGATTGCATAAGTGAAATAAGAACTATTTTTTATTGTGTCTGAAAAATTAATATTTGTTTCTGAGGTCATTTTCTCTAAATTATCTAGTTTATGGCTTGCTAAATTTAATGCATCTCGATCGAGATTATTTAATTGTAAGGGAACAAGGTGTAATTTGGATTCATTATTTATCTTAATATCATCACAACAGACTTCTGGAAGGGATAAATCTGGAATGATAGACTGAAAATTACTTTCTTTTGGATTTGAGACAGATATCAAAATAGTTGATCCGGTGTAAGTTTTGCAATTATTCGAAGTAGAAAAAATACCTGTGTTTGAAAGAACAATAGATATTGGCGTACTAGTCTGACAGCTTAAAGTTAAATCTGTTGGTTTGGGTAAAACATATATCCAAGAATTTGGTTTGTTTAATTTATGCCAAATTTCATATTCTGTTTGAATTATACGAGTATCGCAACTAGATGGTATGTTTGTTATTGAAGTTAACAATTCAGTTTCACAAATTGGATTAGTGTGTGTAAATCGGAAAGTATCAGGATTTTTGCAAATAAGTTTTTCTTCATCTAATGAATAACAGTCTTCTAATGTATCAATAGTAACATAAATGTTTCTATTTTCTGAAAGAACAAGATATTTGACAGATGGAAGAATAAAGGTAAGTCTCTTTAATGTTGGATGAATTATAGGAAGAGATATTAGTTTAAAAAGAGAATAAGGAGTATTACTAACCAAAGGTATACTAACCGTAATTAAAATCTTGTTATCAAAATATATATATTTAAGTAAAATGATATCGAAATATTTATGAGCATAATCGATAGTCAATGGAAATGGATAAGTCGATGTACTAGGTAAATGCGTTACCGTTTTAGATAATTCTTGAATTAGTTGCTCAGGTGTTATAACAGAAGGATGAAGGTTATTATTTCTTGCAAATAGAATAACGTTTATTAAAGTAGAATATTCTTGTTGTAATTCTGTTATAAAGAAAGTTAGTAAAGTAAAATGTTCTTCAATTTTTTGTTTTAAATCTAAATTAAAATATTTATTATTCATTTTATCTGTGTAATTGGTAATTGATTCAAAATTTTTATCAAAAATCACTTTGTTTCGGTCTAGATTTGTAATAGAGTTATTAAAATTTGCAATCGTGGCTTTTACTACATGAATTTGTTGTTTTAGTAAATCAAGAAGATGATTTTCGTTACTTTCAGCTTTGTTAATAGCATTATTGAAATTTTCAGCATCATCACTGTCTAAGGTACCGAATAAGGTCCTGAAAACAGATCCAATTGCATTAAATAGAGCGCGTTTTGGTCTAAAATGTTCATGCAGAATTATGTTTTTTAAAGTTTGTTCATCTTGAAAGAGTCTAGGTATGATTTGTCCTAAGAGTTTTAGTGAAGTATCACATAATCGTAATTCAATAAGAACTGGTTTGTTTTGACACAGTCTTAATGTTTTTTGATAGGTGAGATCTACAAAATTTAATTTGTCTGTAAAAGGTTGTAAAGGAATATGACTTAATATGTTCCAATGAGTTTCAATAAATTGAACATTTTTTATGTGTTCGTAATAGATTCCAGGTGATTTGTTGATAGGAGTATTGGTATATTTCTTGTGAATTTGTTCACTATTTGTCAGCCATATTATTGCATACCTGAAACAAAAGCATGTTTCAATCTATTCATGTGAACTTTTATTGGTTTTTTATTTACTAAAATTGTGCAATTGACAGGAGAATTTATCTCTAGAATTTTATAAGGTCCATTATAATTTTGTGTAAGTTTTTTGGTTTGACCCTTCTTTGTTTGCTCATTTTGGAGATATACTAATTGTCCTTCTAAGAAAACGGTGTCATTAATCTTTTGGTCATAATATTTTTTACTGACTACTTTAGATTCTAATAGATTCGTTTTTGCTAACTCATGAGATTTTCTAAGTTTAAGTGTTAAATTATCTAAATAATCTTCATATGTATATTTGAGTTCTACTGGTCGTATTATACTGCTAGGTAGATTAGGTGTATATCCAAATATTAGTTCATATGGTGTGAATTTGGTTGAAGTATGATTAGTTGTATTATATGAAAACATAGCAAAATCTAGCCATTCGTCCCAATCGGATTGATCAGCTTTAATATAATGTTTAAGGTAGTCTGCTAAAGTAGCGTGACTCCTTTCTAATGCAGCATTTGATTCTGGATGATAAGCAGTACAATTTATATGTCTGATTTTAAAAAGCTTGGCGATTTGAGAAAATAATTTGGAAGTAAAATCTCGGCCTTGATCAGTAACTATTATATCGGGTTTTCCAAACTTGCAAATAAATCCACGAACCAGATTTTCAGCGATAGTCTTGGTTTCATGATTCGGAATTGCGTAAGCTTGAGAAAATTTTGTTAAGTCATCTTGTAATGTTAATATGAACTTATTACCTGACTCGGTTAAAGGTAAAGGACCTACTATATCTAAAAATATTTTTTCTAATGGATTTGAGCTTGTTGTTGTTATCTCCATGGGCTTTACGAATTTTTTTCTAACGAGTTTATTTTTCTGACAAGATTCACAGGTTTTTATAAAGTTTTTAATATCATTTTTCATATTATTCCATTTGAAATGTTTTTTTATACGATTGTATGTCCGATGAAAACCAGAGTGTCCAGCCGTAGGACTAGTGTGATTCTCTTGTAATATTGTAGTTATTTCCTCAGGTTCAGGATTTGTTAGTATATCATGATAAATGATAATAGATATATCAGTTTTTCTAAAAATAAATCTAATCATAGATCTAATTTTTCCCCAACTTAATTTATCGTAGCTAAAAGTTATTCTGGGTAGGCAAATTTTTAATATTTTATCGTTTAATAACCAGTCTCTTAATTTTATTAGGGAATTAAATATATCTTCATAAGAGGTATTGTCCCAATAATTATTTTTTATAAATATGTAATAAAAGTTTTTATTTTGATCAGAAATATATATAATGTCATTTAGTCTTGGATTTTTGGCTTTCAATTTTTCTATATGACTGAATTGTTTATTTATTTGTTTCTGAACGATCTCATTAAAATTTAAATCTACGGAAACAAACAATGCTAAATTTTGTGAAAATGATGTAATCTTTTCATTTGTTTCTTTTATATTATCATTTGTTATTAATATAGTTTCGGATTTAGATAAGAACTGTGAATAAGTGTCATTATTTTCTTTACTCATTTTGTTTATTTGTAAGGTGATTGTTGCCGGGTTTTTGTTTTCTTCGCAAATATTTGTTTCAGATATGGTTAAAGGAGGACGACTTAAACAATCAGCATTTTGATTTAATTTACCTGGTTTATAAATAATTTCATAGCTATATTCTTCTAATGCTAATCTCCACCTAACGAGTCTTGATCCGGGATCTTTTACATTAAATAGCCATGTGAGTGGTTTATGATCCGTATAAATGAAAAATTTATTTCCGTACAAATATGGTCTAAAGTGTTTAACACTCCATACAATTGCAAGTAATTCTTTTTCTGTTGTGCTATAGTTTGATTCCGCTTTGTTCAAGGTACGACTAGCATAAGCAATAGGTAAATCATCTGGTACTTTACCTTGAGAAAGTATGGACCCTATTGCATAATTACTAGCATCCGTTGTTAAGACAAAGGGTTTGGTAAAATCTGGATACTGAAGTATTGGTTCTGAACAAAGTATTGATTTCAGGTTCTCAAATGACTGTTGTTGAATGCTTGTCCAATTAAATTCAACATTTTTCCTCAGCAGTTTTGTTAAAGGTTGTGTTAAAGCACTGAAATTTTTTATAAAGCGTCTATAATAACCAGTGAGACCCAAAAAGCTCTTAATATCTTTTTGTGTTCTGGGTATAGGAAAATCTGTAACAGCACATACCTTTTTTTCGTCCGGTTTGACACCAAATTCAGTTATTAAATGTCCTAAATACATTACTTCGCGACGAAAAAATTCGCACTTATCTGGTTGTATTTTTAAGTTGAATGTAGACAATTTTTCGAATACTTCTTTTAATCTTTTATTATGATTTTCTAATGTATCGGCATGAATGACTATATCGTCGAGATAGACAAAACATCTGTAATTTTGTATTCCTGAGAGGACAGTATTCATTAGCCTTTGAAAAATACTGGGAGCATTTTTTAATCCAAATGGCATTCGTGAATATTGATAATGTCCAGACGGAGTTGAGAAAGCAGTCTTTGGAGAATCCTCAGGATCCATTTTGATCTGGTGAAATCCTGATGTTAAATCTATTGTTGAAAAATATTTTGAATGACCCAATTGGTCTAATATATCGACTATATTCGGAAGTGGAAATGAATCTCCTATAGTAATATCATTTAGTCGTCGATAGTCTATAACAATTCGCCATTTCTTCTTTGCTGAAGCATCGGCCTTTTTTGGCACAACCCAAAGGGGCGAATTCCATGGCGAAGTTGATTCTTCGATAATACCTTGATCTAGCATACCTTTTATTTGAGTTTCGACTTCATGTTTGTGTACTTCAGGATACCTGTATGATTTAGTGCTAATAGGTACATTAGAATTTAAAGGAATTTTGCAAGTTATGGCATTTGTACTGGTAAGTTGATCTCCTTCCAGATAAAAGATATGATTGTACTCCTTGCAAATAGAAATTAAAGATGATTTTTCTTCACTATTTAAATGATCTGTTCTCAAGGCATTTTTTAATTTAGCAATTCTGTTAGAATTCGTATTATCTTTATAAGAAGACATTTTTCGTATATTTGCATTGTTTTGTAAATTTGGAATTTTTTCTATTGCTACTTGAATATCGTTTAATTCAACATCCGTTTCAGTAGTGTTTACGATTGAGGTTAAAAAGAAATCATTTTTTACTTTAACAACACTAGGACATAAAAATACACCTTTAAAGATTTCGCGTTCGGGACATAATCCTTCGCTTAATTCATTATTTATTACTTTAATTTGAACAATTGTTTCAGTTCTTGCGGATAGAATAGTTTTATTACTTCTTGAGTTAGAATTAGAGTTTTGATTTAGTATAAGATCGTCTGAACAGGATTTTTCTTCTGAACAAGATTTTGATTTATGATTTCGTGAAGAGTTACAAGTTTTATTTGTGCATATCTCAGTGGATTTTACACATTTTGGACTTGAATTTTCTTTGGATTTAGAGTTAGATTTAGATTGAATTGGATTGGATAGTAGTTCTTCACTACTTAAGGTTATTTGGATATCATTGGTTTCTAAATAAGAATGATCCTCTATGGATTTAGCATCATAAGGAAATATTTCATCGATATTAGAACTTGTCTCGATATTTTGATCTCTCAGAAATTCGTCATTGTCATTGTTTAATGGAGATTTTATATATTCAATTGGAATAGAACAATTTTTAAAGTTTAATTTATTTTCTTTATAATCAATTTGGCATTTATTTATTTCAAAAAAATCGCTACCTAATATACCGTCGAAATGAAGAGGAAAATCGTCTTCTACGACATAGAAAACATGAGTTTGGACAAAATCTTTTATCTTGAAATTTACGTTACAACTACATATAGTTTTATTTGGATTTAAGACATTTTTATCAATGCCTCGTAGAGTAATAGACTTAGAATAAATTTTTGGAATGTTTAGTATTTTTGAATATTTAATTAAAGAAATATCTGCGCCTGTATCGATTAGAAACTTGCAAGAGGATGGATTAGAATTATTTACTAAGGGTAAATCTACATAGGAAGTGACTGAGAAGTTGATGGTTGTGATACGGCCTGAACTGAACGAACTCCTCGAGAATCGACCGTTGGTTGTCGAGGATTCTGGAAGTTTAAAGAATTTGTTGGATTTTTGTTTTTATTGTTAAATTCGCGTTTTCTACATTCTTCTATAACGTGACCTGGTTTTTTGCAGTATCTGCAAAAACGTTGGGAAGTGTTGGTATTTTCTTTTCTTAAGTTTGGAGGAAAATCAGAATTGGAATTTGAATTTGAAGGTTTATAATTTTGATTTTGAGAATTTGACCTTTGAAGATTTGAATTAGGATATTTTGGGTTTTGAAAACTAGAATTTTGAAGATGTCTAACATTTCTATCTGAATTGTTTTTATATCGACAGTTATTTGAGGAATGGTTATTTCGTTTGCAAATATTACAGAATGGTCTGAAAATTTCTTGTCTTGATAACTGTTCTTGTTCTTCGGCAATTGCTATAGCAACAGCTCTTTCTAAGGAATCTGGATTTCGGGCTTTGATTAAAATAGAGAGGTCTTTGTTTAATCCTCTAATAAAGACATTTAGTGCTTGAGTTTTTAAGAGTTTAGTACATGCATTTCTTGCATCTGGAGATAAGTCTGGATCAAGTGTATTTATTAATTTTATATAGCAATTTTCAACTTTATTTGCAAATGACATTACATTTTCACTGGGCATCTGACGTAAGGAATGTAATTCCAATTGCCACTGACCTTCAGTTCGGCGTTCAGAATAAGCATCTAATAAGAAGTCTTTTAAATCTTTCCATTCGTCAAATGTTCTGTTTCTAGTTATGGCCCTAGCTTTATCGGTTAATTTAGTTTCTATAATGGCTAATAAGATGGGTTTGGATTGCGGATTTACTAAATTGTATGCTTTATCACAATTGTCTATGAATTCGTATAATTTTGATTTTGTACCATCAAATCTAATGAGAAGTTTTTCAGCTATTTCAATTGATACTGACATTTTATTTGAATTAGAAGTAGAAGAATTTGAAAGAGAATTTGAGTCGGGAGAAGGTATTTGTTCGTCAAATAAGTTACTTATATCAGGATATAAAGTAGACATACGTTTACAAGATTTTTAAAATATGAGACAGAATTTAAGATAGAATGTACTTACAAGTAGAATATTGTTGTTGGTCGCATAGTCTATTATTCCACGGGTTCACCTCTACTTCCGATGGAACTACAATTGGGTTATGACTGGAACTGGATTTCGAACTGGATGTACTGGACCCCAATGTAATTAGTTGTAGTGGCGATTTTTCCACACTGACAGTTTTTTTTGAATGATTCCTCGAAGGAAACAAGTCAATTCAAAAATTCCTCAGCTCTCCTTCTATCAGCAATCAGAGGAACTCTGCTACTAATATCCCACGTTCTGACACCAAATTTTGTTATGGAATACTATGCGTTTATTTCTTCTCCGGACTAACTCTTTGTTTTGGAATTAAACAGAATATATTGACATGTATAAATTTATTATATTAGAGGATGAAAATTACACTGCCTGTTATTTCTTAAAACTATGAATTTATAAGTTCTGTTATCTACAATTATTTAACGATGTTTCTGGATGGATTTGAGTACAAGAGATTGGACTCAAATATTAATATTAAAATAGCAAATACGGATAGCTTATCGAACAAAGAAATAAGAGAAATAAATTATTATTATTCCATAGATACGAAGTATTAGGCGAATAAACTAGCGAAACTTATTTATTCTAAATAGGAAAATATTTATGAAGAGTATTGATTCTGATTTCTAACAGCAAATAATTATTAGTGATTATACATGAGAACTTTTCATAATTGTAAATAACATATACCAGGTGACTAAAAACTATATAGAAATACATAGATACTTTAATTATCTTACATGTGAGTAGGTAGGTACATTACACCGAGTTGTTTTGGTAGTATATCATATGTCATTCTTATTATATAGCCACATCAGGAAAGCTATTTTTCTCTACTTTCATAAGTGATGCTTCTACATACCTTATTACTTTTTTTATTACAATTAACCGAATCAAAAATTAATGCAATGAAAATTGTTTAAGTATCAACGCAGAGACGAGCATAATAGAGCTAGCACACAAAAGATTCATTGACTGGCATTATGTATTATGCAGTACGTCAGTTAGACATCACATAAATGTGAAAGGTGAGCAATGCAAATGAAGAGTATAAATTGATTAGAAGCGTTCGAGTTGTGGTGTTACCGGCGTGTCCTCAAAATCCCGTGAACAGCACATATATCTAAAGAACATGTACTAGAATTGATTAAAATTAGAAAGGTCCGATAAAAAGCAATATAGAAGAAAAACGCTGGGCCTGACGAAATCAGCTATTCTGGCTCCCGTATCATTAAACGTTGGGCGGATCGAATAGTCGAGGAATTGTTTTATGTAGAACCATTCCAGCAGCTTGTTAAATAGTGATTGTGATTGGTTCAAGTCACTGCTTCGTCACTATGTGTTCAAATACGGTTTTGCACAGAGAAAACTGATCTTTTTTCTCGCATGTTTTTCCAGATACCATTATTTCAGAATTGAATTTAAATTCATCGTAAAAAGGGTGTTAGTCAGTAGCCGTTTCTAGCATTTTTTCAGCTTTCCTAGAAATATTAGGATCTAATAAAAACTAGATTGTTGGCTTATCTTAACGAAATTTGTGTGTCATTAGAAGTTTTCGCTTTATTAATATATAATGGAAGTCCGATTATTTGTTAATTAAAATACCAGAAGCCTTTTTTAGCTATATAAAAATTTTTTAAACTTGTAAACTTTTTGTACATATTTTTTAACAACATCCGTATAGAACATATTTTGCTCTTAGAAATAGAAAATGTAACTATACATAAATTTCCAGTACTGAATAGTTTCTTTTTTTGTTTCAGGTACGTATTGGTATCTTCCTAGATCGTAAGTAGAAACTATAATGTATTTAAAATACACATAATGTGGAATCAATAGTACATCTTTCATTTGTGTAAACTTCTGGCTCATGTTTTGGGGTTAACCACTATTTACGTAGGCGGGACCGACGGCTTTACTGAAAAATTTCTGGTGTTTGCCGAGATCGAACCCGGGTCGTCCGGATTGGTAAGCCAGTACCTAGCTACTGAGCTGTGGTGGCCACTTCTACAAGCATTCTTCTCGTGTCTTATTATATTTATCTTTAACATAAATTTTCCTTGTCTCTTCCACTGATGCACTGCGATATTTCTTCCTGCCTATTCTTAAGGTCAGCATTACACTTCATCTGAGGTCTTTTTCTTTTTCTCTATTATTACCATTTATATCGCTATATGATCTGCTCATTTCATTTGTATGATATGAGTTAAAATTTCCAGTTTATTTCAATTATCTTTGATTAAATTAAGTTTTTTTAAATAATTTTAGTTACTTACTTACTCCGTGATATATTGCAACCTTTCGTGGGTTTTAGCCGACTTGACAATATGCCTCCATTCATCTCTGTCTTGAGCAATCTCCATCCAATTCTCCACGCCCATAGCTTTAAGGGCTGCTGCTATATTATCTTTACACCAGAGGCGAAATCGTCCAAGTGGTCTTCTTCCAGTTGGAGCTTCTTCTCATACCAGCCTCACTCTTCTTTCTTCAGAATGTCTTCTAAGGTGTCCTGCGCACTGGAGTCCTTTGGACTTAATTTCTTTTATTATGTTAGCGTCTTAATATAGTTCTTTGACCTCTTTGTTAGTTCTAATCATATATCGTACTGCTGCTCTATTAAGAACATGCCTAAAGATCTTCGTTAGGATTTTTCATGCGCAAACCCGTAGTCGCTCTTGGTTTGCCTTTGTTATCTTGATATCGTCCACGTTTCGCTACTATACATCACTATGGGTCGTATAACTGTTTTATATAGTTGTATCTTTGTATGCTTGCTTTGTATGCAGACATCTGTTGCCGTCTTGTATCCTATTATTTATTTCTTGTGATCCGTTATTGTCTTCAGTTATTGTTATTCCAAGATACGTAAAATCTTTAATACGTTCAAAGTTAGTTTCTCCACTTGTGACTTTCCGAATTTTTCTCTCATCATGTTTTATGTTTTTTAATGCTCCGTGTTTTCTTTTTCAAGTAATATTACAAGTATTATTTTTTTACTTTGATAATATAAAAGGCAAATATCGAGCACAGTATTAATTAAATCTTGCCCAAGTACTTTCGATCCCTAGATCATCTTCAAGGGCATTTCGTCAATTGCGGCCTATCAGACAAGAGTAAAATGTCATAAACATAAAATGGAACATTACAATACACTACACAAGGACGAACAAACACTTTAAATTTTTTTGAAAATTGGCGAAGCTACATTGTGTATAGAAGCCGGAGACAGAATAATTCTGTCTCCGGCTTCTATACACAATGTAGCTGCCTATTTTCAAAAAATTAAAAATCGTGTAGTGTATTGTAATGTTCCATTTTATGTTTATGGCATTTTAGTCTGGTCTGATAGGCCGCAATTGACGAAATGCCCCTGAAGATGATCTAGGGATCGAAAGTACTTGGGCAAGATTTAATTAATACTGTGCTCGATATTTGCCTTTTATATTATCACAGTTCATTTATTCGAGCATTCAATCTTATATCAATATTAGTTTTTTAACACCAATTTTCATTAAGATTCTTATATTTCTATTACTGATTTATAATTGTTAAAATCTTTGAACATTCTACTTTCTCTCTGTTAATTCATAAAATCAAATAAAAATTCATTAAAAAAGAACTTCCAGGCCGTGGTACATTTTGTTTACTCTTTGGCCTTAGGATACACCTGTACACGCGGCAACACAGTAAGACCGGTTATATGGGTATGTGCGTATACCTGTTCCTATCTCTGTCAAATCTTTGTCGGAGTAGAAAAGGCACATCTGTCGGGCCATTAACTGGACTAGGATGTAAGACCTGATAGACGGATCCCTAGAAAGTTTTATGATAGACAAATAACTTTCTTAAACGTTTGAATGCAGGTACCGTTAGAGGAAAGTGGGTCATAGCCCTTTTGGTTGAAGAGGTGGTCTGAGGCAATGTACTTTGATCAGGAAGGAATAAAGAAAAAAATTTATACGGAGTGTGTCAAAAAATGATAGATTGTTATTATTTTATAGGTTTAATTAAAACAGTTGTACTATTACCAGTACTAGTATTTTTTATTGTAAACCGATGGCATGTTTATTTAGATAATTACATATGTGGAAAAATTGAGAGAGTGGAAATAGAATTTCTCAGAAGAGCGGAGAGAATATCAAAGCTGGAACATAAATGAAGACGATAGTCAGCAAATAAGAGTAACAAAAAAGATCACCGATAGAATAATAACTGGACAGCTTATATGATATGCACATGTGGAATGAATGAATCACAATAGATGGCCAAGCAGAGCGTTAAAATATCATCCTGAAAATAAAAGAAAACGTGGATAACCAAAAATAACAGAAAAAAGGAATAGAAGGAATAAGATACAAAAATATATGTACATATGTGTTGTCTAACCGTCTATCCTATCCTCATTTTCCTCCATCTCCTACATCTTTGGCGAACTCGAGACTCAGGGATTCTTCGTATTCAATGATTACCATTTTGTCATTGAACGTTCTCTATATTAACCATCTTTCTTTCATTTTGACATTTATTGGTGCCACACTTATATTTGTGTCTCCTAATATATCATCTAATCATGATAGATGATCTTTATTTCGCTTCATTCATCTATCATTTTCACTTCTGCAATCTTCACATTTTATATAGCATGGCGGTGAATATCCTCGGAGCCAATTTAGTTTAGTCCATTATTAAAAGGTATCCAAACCACTTAAATCTACGTTTCTCGATTCCCTCTACCACTGTTTCATTTCCTGTCTCATATATAAGTTGATCATTTGGTATTCTCCATAGTATTTATATCCCAGTACTCTTCAGCAAGTAATCGATAACTACCATTTTCAACCTCCTTTTTGAATGATCATTCAGAGCCCATATTTCGCTACCATAGCATAGCACTACACCTAGCACAGTTCTACCTCAGAAATTTTGGGGACATTACAAGAAGAAGGCCTAGAAAAATTGATCGTCGAGAATAAAATTAATGGCAAACGACCACGAGGGAGGTCTTGTACCAGCTGGGTGAATCAGGTTACAGGAATCTAGCGGCCCAATACAGAGAAAAATGGAGAACCATAATAGAAATTACGTCGCTATACTCGTTCAAGAGCCAACAGACAGAAAATTAGCACAGCACTGATGTGCCACGGAATTAATGAAGTTTCTATTGCTTTTTTAACTCTTCTAGAGCTTTGTTTATTCCACTAGATCGGGTTCAGACATTTAATCATTTTTACGCTTTGTTGTATTCTATAGCGTATATTTGTATTTTCCAGTCCATTTTTACTGATTTTATGGCTCCAAGGTACTTAAATTATCAACAGGTCTCACTGATTTGCTCGTGTGTTATGATGACGGAAGATTTTGTATGCCCCATCCTCAAATTATCATTGAAGATATTCTCTTTTTGGTCTGATTAACTTGGTTTGCATAGCACAATACAGCATTTTAAGCCTTTATCTAAAATTAGGCAAACTAATTTGTTCCGAGCTGACCTAAGTAGTATTTAATGTACGCCCACACTTCTCCTATTTTTTACATTTTTTTATAGTACAGTTTTCGTTACGCTTTAATTTTTCTGAATATTTTAATCTTTCATTGGTATTTTAATATATTTTCCTTTACATATTCAGTCATGACTGCTGTCTAATAAAATGAAAAAAAGTGGATTATAACCAATAATTCCAATAACACAGACATTGATAGTATAGTTCTACAAAATACAACATAATATGGGACTCCTTTGACTTCTTCAATATACCATGATTTTTCGTTACCATACTTTTCTCAAGTTACAGACAAACTTATTATAAATATACCAGTTAGCTAAATTAGCAATAAAAAGGCTAAAACTGTCAGAAACTTGTTTTACAAAACAAAGACTCCTTTGTCTTCTCTCGAACAAATCTACGTTGTTTACCATATTCTTTGTGCTGAATGTAACTTTTGTTACATATGGCAGACTGGGTGTTCAATCAAGGGTAGATTAACCTCTCACTGTAGCGATATTAATTTATCTAAACACTCTTGCGACTTAGCACAACACGCTATTCCATCTAAACACAAGAAGGTAAATTTTGAAGGGGTTAGAATTCTTTGCAATGAAAGAAATTACACCAAAAGAGAGTTCTTGGAAATGTGTAACATACGCCAGCATCCTAATGCACTCGACAAAAGAACTGACATTAGTAACGTGAGTGAAATTTATCACTCCCCAATTTTGCAGAATTTGCAGAATTAACTTTTGATTAAATTTACAGATTTCATCCAATAACGTTAACTTTTTTTTAATATTTGCATGCCATATTGATTCTTTAAATAAATAATTAAATAGATAAATGAATATAATAAATTAAATAAATAATTAAATTTAATTATTTAATTAAATTTAATATAATTAAATTTCCGCTCCGCGGAAATTTCAAATCCAATATATATATATATATATATATATATATATATATATATATATATATATATATATATATATATATATATTTAATTTACTTACATAGTCCCTGATTTGATTGGTGTAGTCGTAGTGGACCTCAGACTAATTACTTTTATTTATTCTTTTGAACCCTTAGTGCTTCATTACAACATTAGTTATGTCTTCACATGGTATTTGAGATCCACATTAATTATAGATGTGTATGAAGGCTTCAATACTTCATTGATGATGTCAATTCACAATAACTGTAGCAACACCCCGGTATGTTAAGGTCAACGAAGTTAAGCTATTTCTTCACTTCCATCTTATTTAGCTGCATATCTTTTGTAAGGTAATCCATGTGCAATTTTTTATCTATATGAATGTTTGCTGATTTAATTAATTTCAGGTAAACTGATGATGTGTACGGATTAATGTACGAAACGTCTTCAATAAAAAGGTGATCCTTTCTTTTATTTTCCATATATTAGTTCTTCACAAATATCAAATAAAACTGCAAAGAGCAGTAACAAGACTTTCTTTAAACACAACGCTTTCACAGATTAAAATGAACTGTGAATATTGTAATAAATAAAATATCTTAGTTTATAGGGCTCATTGTCCTAAAAGAGTTTTACAAACTACTCTATGTTCGCTCTTATGTAACCTAAATTGTATTGACTAAATTATGATCCTTCAAAAGTTTTGAATCGCCTCAAGTATACCATAAAGAATCATTTCTGATAATAATAATGCAAGTGTGACATTTGACTAGATTTACTGGCAATTGCAAAACAATGAAAAATCGATTTGTATTCGAGTTTTTCTGGTGTTGAAATAAATACAGTGTATATATTTTAAATAATTATTCCCTTGCGGTTAGGAATACATAAATTGAAAATTATTATTACCAAAAGGATATTCGAAATAGCTGCAATCCCAACAAATATTGTTATTATATAAATAAAATGCTTATTAAAAGCTTAAAACTTTTCTTTTAAAGAAGATCTTTTCGGAATAAACTCATTCCATTATCAGTTTAATAAAAAGTTGTCAAAAAAACATTGTATGGCCACATGAAAAAATAGTAGAGAACTCCGTATTAAAAAACTATCCTCAAGGTGTTTATGAAGGTAAATGCAATAGACTGTTGATTTGTAGATTACTAAAAACTGAAAATGGGGGCATCTTACATGACCCCCTGTAGTTGGGGGTGATATGTACGTTTGTTTCATAGACTACAACAAAGCTTTCGACAAAGTCCGCCACAAAGAGCTAATGGACATCCTCAAAGCAAATCAACTACAACACAATGACCTTCGAATTATAACAAATCTATATTATAAACAGCAGGCACATGTACGCATTAATGAACACACATCAGAAGAGTTCGAAGTTAAAAGAGGAGTGCGACAGGGGTGTGTATTGTCACCACTACTATTCAATGCATACTCTGAAGAAATTATGAAAAGATCTCTTGACGGAAAAACAGCAGGAATCAAGGTCAATGGAACACCAATTAACAACATTAGATATGCGAACGATACTATCATAATAGCAGACATCCTCCAAGACCTCCAAAAGCTAATGAACAAGATAGTTGAGTATGGAGAAGAATAGAATGGATTATCAATAAACACCAAGAAAACCAAATTTTTGAGGATATCCAAAACCCGAAATAATGGTGAAAGCCTGATAATTAACGGTAGTGCTTTAGAACAAGTTGAAAACTACCACTATCTTGGCACAATAATTAATCACACAAACGATTACTCCAAAGAAATCAAAGTTCGAATATAGAAAGCACGTACAAACTTCAATAAAATGAGAAAGGTACTTTGTGCAAGAGAACTAAAATTGGACTTGAGAGTTAGGCTGGCAAGGTGTTATATTTTCTCGACTCTGCTTGATGGAATAGAAGCATGGACACTTAACGCGTCGGCTGTTAAAAAGTTGGAAGCATTTGAAATGTGGGTGTATAGAAGAATCCTGAAGATATCATGGACCGAGCATGTGACAAACAACGAAGTCATGAGAAGAATCAACAAAAGATTGGAAGTATTGGAAACCGTCAAGACACGAAAGTTGCAATACCTGGGACATGTTATGCGTAATGCATAACACAAATACAACCTACGTAATGCATAATACAACCTACTTCAATTGATTATACAAGGGAAAATCCAGGGCAAGAGAAGTGTAGGAAGAAGAAGAATCTCATGGTTGCGTAACTTGAGGGAATGGTACCGATGCACATCAATTGAATTATTCAGAGCAGCAGCATCTAAGATCAGAATAGCCATGATGATTGCCAACCTCCGTCGCGGAGATGGCACGTGAAAGAAGATGTTCTGTAAATGTAGTTTCTACACTTGCGGATCATGGGCATAAGCACACATACACACACTACACAATTTTAGTGATTATCAGTATCAATCGAACAAATTCGGTTAATGCTTATCCGTAATCCGTATCTATCTAAAGTAATAATGAACTTAATAATAAAAATCATATTTTATTCATAAAAAGCGATCATTTAAATAAGTAGTTACCCACACACACTCACTAATTAAGTTTTATTTAGAAAATGAATGGTTAGTTTTATTTAGAATCATTAATATTAATGTTATGAATAAAAATGTATTATAAAAAAGTTATTGCTGTAGAGAACGTTTGATTCTCAACAAAAATTTCTGGATTGGGTATATAGTACATTCTTGTTAAAAGAGAGATTGAATCATAAAACTAAAGACAAAGACACGGTATATAGAAATCTTGAGAACAAAGATCAAAAGTATCGAATTTGAGCACAACTACAGATCAATTTTGGATAAAACGGAAATACGTCAACACTTGTCCAATCGAAAAGACAAACTGATATTCGGCTAAATTTGGATAAATAAATATTATTTATACAATAACAACAATTTATAATAAACAATCAATAAAATAGCATTTGGACGAAGATATCTATCATATACACCAATAACATTTTCAGGAAGTTAATAGGAAAGACCTATGAAAAATGACAATTATAAAAAATAAATTTATGTACAACTCTATTGAAGTAGTACAAACACTCCAACAAAAAGGTGCATAAAGCATAATAAATCGAAAGACAATCAGTCCTTAAGCAATTTCCAAAATTATCCTTTCTCTTTATTATTGCGTATCAGAAACCAATTTTAAATAAAATACTTGCAAATCTTCATAAAACTGACAAACGTTACAAACAATTGAGCAATTTTTTGAGCAATAACTCGTTGCAATTGTCTCAACCGATCCCATAATTTTTTCCACACCAAACAACACAAATCATTCCTCGTATAATATCAATATCGTTCTGTGGCCGTTTGTACACAGTAGGTGTTCCTTTGTTCCGTGAAATGTACTGCTCCATTTTACCATATCGGGAGAATTGTAGAAATTTCACCCACGGAGACACTGATATGGTTCATTTCTTTTCTACACCCCCGTATGCAATTCGAAAAACTATTTACGCTTTCTGGGTCTCGTTTTTTCGTTTTAGGTATAACAAACGAAGATTGTATAACCATATGTGTACTTTCCTTTTCGATTGAATGAGAGTGACCTACAAAAGAGATATTTTCAGATGTTTCAGATGCAAGATGTATACGAGTATATAAATTGGATTAAATTTTTACGATTCATATAATAATAGGATGAAGAGGTTTTAGGATTTATTATAAAGGAGAATGTGGGACAATATGTTTATATATTTCAGCATTCAACATGTAAACAATTCATATTACTTTTACTTTAAGAAATCTTAAGGTAAAATGTAGAATAAGTATTTCTGTATTATTATACCAAACACTTTAAATATTTTTGTTCTTGTTCCTCTTCTTGGCGTGTTTTTTTATATTCTAAAGCTATGACTGACCGTTTATTCTCATTCTGACAATTTTTCGTAAAATGCAATCGCCTTAATTGTATAATAGAAATAAAATGTTGAAATTATCTATCTATTAAGCTATTGTATCTATTTTTGATACATATCCTTCCTTGAAATGTCCACTGTCTCTTTCTAGTGCTGCTATCCATCTTGTCTCAGAATTTTTCCAAGATCGTCCCTTTAAGACCAGGTCTTCTTTTTTCCCTTCTTACATTCTTGTAGTAACCAATATCCTCTTTCTCTGCCCTTTATTCTTGGTAAAGATACGGTAACGTATGGTATTGCCGGATGGTTACTATCCATGTGGTGCCCTTTATTTGATCTGACCTTCCTTGAGTTCTTTTGCCATCTGCTTTTCTGCTTTTAACAACCAATCTCTTCGTACCTTCCCTTCGTCTGACTATATATCCAAAATATCACAATCTATTTTTGTTGATATTGTGGTAAGCTTAATGGTGATTTCGAGTTCCCTTACAATTGAAATATTTGTGCGGTATGCTGTCCAGAGTATGCGCATCATTCTACAATGGACTCAAATATTTCAAAGGCCATTGTACGTTGTGAATAAAACTTTTTGATGGTCCAAGTTTCTGCAGCGTACCAATCGTAGTTTGGTTTAGTTATAGCATCTTTCCAGATTTTAGTAAGTTTGACCATTGCTAAACTGGCCATTGTAAGGTGTCTACATATTTCTTCTTCGTGTCCTCCATTGTTTGTAATGACAGAGCCCAAGTAATTGAAACTACTTATCATTTCATATCCTGCTATTTTTTTGAAGTGGTGATACCACTTTATTATTTCCGGCTGGATATTACTAGTTCGATCAGTTGTGCGTTAATTTTAACTCCATATTAATGTCTAATAGTGTCTGATCTGTTCATAATGTGTTTTTAAGTTCATCTTTTAATGACGCTAGTATTGAAGTGTTGTCAGCATAGCTGGGATTGATGATTTTTCGACCTCCGACTGTTATTCCCCTTACAATCCATCGAAGAAAATGCACATTGTGTGTTCGTTATATATTGACTAATGTAAGGAAGATAATACATATTTGACGAACGCCAGCTTTTAGTTTGAATTTATCGGAATATGTCTTATGTTGACTCTTATGTTTTCTGTGCTGTTTACTACATTTGTTTTAGTAGGTCCATTAGATGTTTAGGGGTGCCATTTCTTTTAGTATGCGCTACATTTTATGACACTTTAGATTGTTGAACGCTTTCGAGTAGTCGAGGAAGTTCAAATAAATTCTCTAGATTTTTCTATAATTTGTGTCTTTTTTCTATAATTTGTGTCTGGTTGAGAATCCGATATCGTGTTCTCTTCGAGATCACAGAGTGATTGTCACCATTCGAACAACCTCTGATCAGCTTTTGTACAGGTCTTGAACGGCTTTGAACATATTTCGAACAGTTCTAGAACAGGTTTCGAATAGGCCTAGAATAGGTCCTAAACCTCTAACCACATAAGTGATTGTCACCATTCGAACAACCTCTGAACAGCTTTTGTACAGTTTCAAGGATCACTTTGACATCAGTTCAACAGAATAGCAAAATAGCAACAGACAAAGATCTTGATATCTGATAAAAGTGAAAGATCGTGGTGTAAACTATTCTAAAAATTGGATATTGGATGTTGTTTTAACAAGAGTTATTGCCGCTTGCAACGCCACGAGTGCAAAAAATAAGAATACTCTATATTCACTTAACCAAAACGCATGCAGTATTTGTAAATTGGTTAAACATTTTTTCGTGTAATACCTATATAGTAAAATTCTCGATTCATTGATAAATCAAAAATAAAATTGTAGGAACCCGACATGGGTCCACATCGTTCAGATAAAAACCGGATATTAACGCACCTTTATCGATATCAAATATTTTGCTTTTATTTCACCTACTGCCATATCTACGATATTCGATAACACTCTCTGAATGAAACCGCTGTTTCCGTCGTTTTTGTTTGCTCAACGCACTTTCCATTCACCTATTTATATCTGAAACGGCTCGAGACTATGTTTTATAAGTCGTAGGGAAAAAACTATACATTTAGTACAAGGCTTAAATTTGCGCAGCAATTATTTATTTAATATTCTGCTTTCTATTCATTCCGCTATTTAAATGAATTAGTCTATCAGTTTGTTGTTTGTCGTTCGTTGTCTTATTCATGTTCATGGAAAATGTTCATTTTCCTTATTTGCAAAAGTATCATTAAAATCTCTCTTTAACAGTGCTACAATATATTTTATTCCATATAATTGGCGTAATAAAAATATCCTTTTATCCAGGATGTTTTTCTTCTATTTCAATCCGGATTATTGCTGCAAAAGTTTATATGTTTTATTCCTTACAACAGGACCAAAAAGTTTCCCGAATTTTCTCTTCTTGATGATGACAAAATTTTCGTCGGTTTATTCTTTTGGCTTACATACTCTACATTCGTTTTTATGGAAAACCACAATTTTTAGCTGTCTCCAGTACGTCCACATTTTAAAAACTTCCAGTCTCTTACATAAGATAGCCTCAATAATACTTTTTACACTTTTAAAAGGTCATTTGTTCCATTCTACATTGGATTTTTGAGTGTATGTACTTCCTGTATATATTTAAACAGCAAACAAAATACCACTATACTATACGAATATTAGGGTTCTAACTACATGTTTTCTTACTATAACCAAAAATTTCTGCAGACCTGAAAACTGTAAAAGCAAGAAAGCAATTTGGTTAATTAAACCCAGTCATAGAGACTTGCACACCCATTAGAATGTCATTTGGGTGTTACAATTCATAGCAGCGAGGTATATTGATTCGTGTAATCAGGAACCACTCCACCGCGCTCCAATACTCCAGATCTTTCCTTTCCCCCTATAGCACTCTGATGTGCGATAGGGGCTTACTATCAGCCAAATGCTTTTCGTGTGGAAGTCCTCGGTACAAGAACTCCAGCACGTTATATTAACTCGATCTTCAATGATAGTGACGTATCATTGAACTGAAATTGCTTGCTCGGGCCCAGTTCGGCGACTCGGTACCCGAGGATGTGGGCCCTTCGTGCTCAGATTTTGGGGTTTTGTTAATTTTTTCGCTGACTATCGCCTTTTTGTTAGTATTTTTTATTATTTTGGTGGCCTAAACCGTTTTTGTTTTTAATTGCCAGTGCTGCGTGCTGGGGATTCTTTTGTTGGTAGAGCTACGAATTATCTAGACTTTGTTTTTGCCAGAATTTTTTGTTTTGGTCTTTTGTGCTTGAAATCGATGGAACGCATCATATCTTTATATTATCTCTCTCTCAGGATCGGGCTTGGGTGATTCTCTAATTCTGCGATAATTAAAATTCCCTAATATGTGACTATTGGAAGTATGATGCTGTTTATCAGTCTCATATTCACCTTTATGCGCTGTTTGCTCTTTCTACTTGCGAGCCCCCTCTTATTGCTGCTCTTGCTGTTGCTGTTTTCTTGATGGATGTGCTCACGTGTTGCGTGAATGTTAAGCCTTGGTTCCTAATGACTCCATTCGATGGGGTTATCCTACACTAACAGCTGTTAGTTCTCTATGGTTTCTCTTTTCTGTTTGAATATGATTGCTCGTGTCTTCTCTGAATTGATTGCTATGTTCCATTGGATATACCCATTCTTCAATGTTATCCAATGTGTTTCTGGTGTTCTTGGAACATCTGCGGTGTATATTGTGTACAGTAGAGGTGACAGGACTACTTCCTGTGGCACTCCAGCTTCCGGAGCTCTGTGAGTCTCAATACTTGTCCTATCTAAACTCTGAAATTTCGGTTGCTCAAGTACCAAGAGATCAGTCTCATTATATCCATAGCCTCCCATTTTTTATATTAGGCCTTTGTGCCAGTCTCTGTCGAAAGCTTTGCTTACATCCAGGAACGCTGCTCCTGTGTACTGTTTGCCGTTAAATGCAGCTGTTATGTACTCTGTCAGTCTTAGTACTTGTAATTTGCTGGAGTGTTCTGCTCCAAATCCGAACTGAGATTCTGGGATTAGTCCTAATTTGTATGTTTCAACTTGTAGTCTGCTTAGTATTACTCTTTCTACGGTCTTGCTGACTGCTAGCAGTAAGCTTATCGGTCTTATGTAGTTTTGCAGAAACACGGTATTCTTTCCTAGCTATGGAATCATGGTAACGTGGGCTACTTCCATAGATTTGGAAGAGCCTGTATCTAAGGATTGCGTTCGTTATGTTGGTTAAAAATATTATCGCTTTTGCTGGTAGATACTTCAGAGCTCTATTTGAAAATTCATCTAGACCAAGTGCTTTTCTCGGTGAGCTATTTTTAATTAGTTCATTTATTTCTTAAGGAGTTGTAGGTGTGATTATCTTCTCTGGTTCTTCGGGCATCTCTAAACTGTAGTCAACAAAATAGTGTCGTCATTGTATCTTTAGTTGATATTCGTTACCCAGTTGACAAACAATACTAGAGTGTAGATCCTCGATGTTCTACTAACTGCTAAAAAAATTTAGTGAATATTGAATGTAGTAGCCATGATACTAAGATAAGAAGATAAGATATTGCGCATAAAACGTGACGTCATTGGAGAGTTGCACGTTCGAAATGTCAGTTTTTGTATGTGTCAATAAATAATCTTTAATAAATAGTTTGAAGATATCCTTATGTGTACAATTATTGTAATTATTGAACTTCTTAACTTATTTTCGTCCCGTAATTTCATCACAGAATGCATACAAATCCCATTAAAAAAAAAAAAGTCAAATTCTACTCTCCAATGACGGCATGCGCGAACACGACCGATTTGGGCTACGGGAAGATCCTATCTTGTTATTCATAGTATCATGGTAGTAGCGAAAGTACATAAATCTGTCTCACTCCTTTTAAAATATGTGGTTTCCTATCTATTTTTCTCAACTAGAATGGAAACAACTTTTAATGCAAATCAGCAATTATTAGAGTATGTGTTCCGTCTAGTTCCCCACAGTCCATAGGACGACACAAATAAAAAGCTTTGTGATTTGCACTACATTTATACATACTACTGTGAAAATACCAAACACAAAATCGCTTTATTCTGGATAGTTTTAGAAGGCACACAAATTAAAATTTGATTTTAATACATTGTGAATAACTTTTGTGCAATTAAACAAAACGTGGCTTCTCATAAACTAACGGTACGCACAAATTAGAAATTGATGAGTTCCTTATTGATGACCACGAGGTATATGAACTTTCTAATGGAAAACTAAGAATATTTTGAAATATACGAGGACTATTCGATAACAAAAAAAATGAAAGCTTTTTTCTGGAAAAAACTGTATTTCTTAATAAATTCCTGTACGTACAGATTCCTGCGGTATTTTAAATTAGCTGTACCTGTATTATAGCCTAATGCACCTAGGTCCTCGAAATAATTTTTACAGCAATGAATATATTATTAAAATAAGAATTATCTTTTTTAAATATGTATTCAACTACTCCTGGAGATAGGTCTTTGGAAGATCTTTGGATCTGTTACCGAAAATATGGGTAGGTGTAGATATAATTATGAACTTTACCAAGTGTTAAAAGAACCACCTATCTCAGAGCTCTAAATAGTAAAATGCAAGGTATAAGACCAAAAGAAAGGTGTCTTAAAAAGATAAGAGAATGAAGTGCACAGATGCGCTCAATTTGCTGAACTTTAGAACTTGGAACTAGAACTTGGAAGAAGAACCAGAAAAGTTTTTCCACCCATATTTTCTGAGACCTACGTCCTAGTTTCGTTTGTCTTGGTCTCCACTCTGTTATTCTGCATGCCCAACTATTTTCAGATTATCTTGATACGTGCTCAGCTCAGCGCCATTTCATTTTTATCACTTCTATTAAATTTGTGACTTTTGATATGTTTCTGATTTGCAACTATCTTGATGTTCCGAATATTTCTGTAGAGTATTTAGTAGGTAACTCAGTCTTTGATTTAGAAAAATTTATTACATTCGTACAGTATGTTTAAATTTAAATTTCGCGAAAGCTAACCCCCTCTGTGGCTTAGTGGTAAGAGCGCCTACCTTTGAACCTAAAGGTCGTGAGTTCGAATCTCACCTGGGTGGAGAAATTTTCGTTTATTAAAAATTAATAAATGAAGGTAATTTCTATCCTTGTGCGATCGGTACTCACCGGAGGGACCGCAGACGTTCGGATACAATTAGCGTCTCTTAGCAAAGACAATGACGTCGACTTTGCTAAGTATCAAGACAATTACTCTACACACACACACTACACTCTACACTAGGTACCTGACTAAAAATTCACTGTACCATGCCAATGACCATTAGTTGTCGACGCATTAAACAAAAAAAAAAATTCGCAAAAGCTGTCCATGTCAGTCTCTGGGATATGTCTACTTTTATGCTATGTTTTGTACTATCGCTGACGTTTTCTACTGATTGAACCTGAATAGAAAATGTTAGTAGTAGCTTCTTCGCACATAATTTTTGTTCCGCTGTAGTTCATTTTGCAGCCTTTCGTCACCTTATCTAACTTGTATGTTATCACCAATCAGGCTTTAAAACACCAATCTTTGTTTTTTCTTTATTAAATTCTTGTTTTTCTCATTTCTGAATAATCTACCAAGATAATTCTATGAGAATTCCAAAACGCAGTTCCCATAACCTTTTATGTTGAAAAAATTGTTTGCTTTTTTGGTCACGGCGAAACTTGTGTGTCCATAGTTTGATCTTTTCTTTGATTGATTGTAGGAGTATAATGGTAAACCGATTTTATTAAAGTATGAATAATATTTCATCGACGTTATGAAATGAGACAAAAATTTCTTCGAGTTGGCTAAAGATTCGCGAGGAACACTCGAACGATTCAGGTGTTGATCCGATGTGGACAAACTTTTACTAGCTTTTCCTACTAAGTATACAACTTTTACTAGATTTTTATAATTTCTATATTTTTCTTTTACTTTAACTACAGTTGATGATTGATAAGTATTTTCCTTCAGCCTCCCATATCAAGTAGCTATCACATATTCTTTCTTCTCCAATTGCTTTCTTCTTGTTTAAAACTATTTTCCCTTTTCTTAGTTTTAATTAGAAATCAACTAATAAGGTGTATAATAACAACTAAAATATTCCTTCTTGTGTTCCCGATTTTTCTGAAGCACGGCCATTTATAATACCTCCTCCTTTGTGCCTGTACTAATTTTGAATCCGAATTAGGTTTCATATTTCCCTTCTCCACCAAACTTTTTAACGATTGGTACATGCTTTGCTTACAATCACCGATTGAAATGAGGTCTGTTAACTTAAATTTTAAAAGACTCTAAAATGTTAATAGCTTCATTCATCACGATTATTCTCTTCTCGAATATGCTAATCTTAATTTTAAAATCTTCATTAAAAACCAGCCTTTGTAATTTATTCCGCAAGCGTCGCTTTTAATAATCAACGATTGTAATATTAACTTAATCTAAAAACAAAAACCTTGTCTTAGTTTCGTACCAAATTATTGGTTATTTACGTGTTAAGCACGTTAGACAGTGTTGTCGCTTCACATAAGCTACAATTCATTGTATACATTGCAATTGATTTCTTCTAAAATCTGTCAATTCTGATAGTTAAATCTTGTAATTGATAATCCACATTCTTTAGAGACTTAGAATCACTCGAAAATCGTTTTTCCACAAAAAATAGCTTTTGAACAATTTTAAAAATCAATAAAATTAAACTGTAATAAAACTAAAACCATTACAAACCAAGAAGACTACAACATCACAGTAGTATCTAAGGCAAATCACGAAACTGTCCTTTTTTGTTACTGTTCATATCTATACATCGATTTTTTTAATTTGATCTTTTATCAGGCAGTTATTTTTATAAAATTTGTTATGAATTTGTCGAAATTAACTTATCAAAACAACTACATTTTTGTGGTAAAACATTTGATAAATGACCCATTCCGACAACGTCGCATTAAATGTTACGTTATTCTTGCTCTGTCGGCCTCGTCCTACTTCATGCTAGTTTAAGCCATGTACACACAACTAAAATCTTTAATTCTGGGGAAACGCAGTCATGTGGAAGAATTCACTTTTTTTTGACCATTTAAATTAAGTATTTTTCTGTGGAAGTAATTTAGGTTGTTTTGTTAGTGCGAGGAAATGAAGTAGTAAACATTATATGTACGTTTTTCATATTAATTTACGTGAACGTAACTACGAAATTGATCTTGTTTTTGTTTAAAATTATTCTTATTGTATCTTTTTTCAGTTGTTTTGATTAGTTTCATAATATTATCAGAATAAAAGCCAGTTAAAGATCTTGAAATCGAAGATAGATGAATATGAAAACTTCTTAATGACAATCTGGTAAAACACGTCAAATAAAGTTCTTCTTGTCACTTTATCATTGTTTTCTTAAATTCTTAAATTCGTCGAGTTTTTTTGTTCGTTTATTTTGTACGAATTTTTATATTTCTTCGTAAGCAGTTACGCGTATAGGTAGTCAGAGAATTTAAATAATTGTAGCATACGCAAATTTTGTGGACTCCTCAATGGTGATGTTCTAACAATTTTATTGGAATTTTATAAATAAAATGAATTTATTAACACTCTAAACATGTTTTTCCGTTTAATGGATTAGTAAAAGTTAATTGTTATTCCATTAATGGAGATAATTTGAATACCTTGTTTAAATAATACACATTCGATGACAAAAATGTTTCTTAATTATGAAATATATATGTGTGGGTAGTGTCTTATCAAAAATGTCTATTCATTCTTCCATTATTGAAATTATTTGGCTAACAGGATAGAATTCTTCTATCCTGTCTATTTGCTATCGGAAAATGTACTAAATAGTTGTATTTTTCTAAAAACTAAAATCCCCTTTTTTGCTTTAAAAGAGTAATTGTTTGCATTAACATAGGTAGCAAAATTTATCTTCATTTTCTTTGCTTTTATGCTTATGCGAGTTCTCTACTTACGTTTCTGTGTTCTTTTCTACTCCTTCCAGCAAGTTAACAATTATCGATTCTTGGTAATAGTCCTCAAAAAGAACTTTAATTATCTCAACTTTATTGCCCATCAATTTTTAATTCTTTCTTCTTCTTCCTTGATTCTTCTGTCTTCCAGTTTTGCTTTGCACTATATTACCTAACATTTTGTATTTTTCATTTCTTATAATGTGCCCCAAGTATTCCACATTTTTGATTTTATTGAGTTTAAAACTTCACATTGTTTTCCTAGTTGCTCGAGATCTTATGCGTCTGTTTTGCGATCTGTTCACGATATTTTCAGAATACGTCGCTAACACCACATTTCAAATATTTCTAGATTTTGAATGTTTGATTGACTCAGTGTCCAAGCAGAGGGTGAAGAAAATGTAACATCATATGAGTTGATCAGTGTTTTATATGATCCATGCCTCAAGGTATTTGTACGAGAATAATTGCTCAATTTCTGTATCGTCTAGTACTATTTTATCTCTGATGTTGCAGATGGTATCAAGGTATTGCAGTTCTTCTAGTGTTCCCGCCAAAAGGACGGTGTCATCAGCATATGTTATGTTATTGAGTGGCTCACTTTTTATAATTAATTCCTCATTTATTATTAAAATAAACAATAATGGTGATAGAATACACCCTTGGCGCACCCCACGGCGAATCTGGATGTGCTCAATTAGTTCATCTTCAAGTTTCACTTTCGTGTGAAAGTATTTTGTTTGCCCTTGTTCTGAAATATTTTGCCAGCATGCCGCACCAAGTTCCTTCTTTTTATTCCCGTTATCGGGAATCACTTTAGGTCCGAGTACTTTCAAAAAGTTACTTTGTTGTGCTTCGTCAGTCACACAAAACTATTTGTCCTTCCAAGCTGTTACGGACTCACAAATTGTAGACTTTCGAGTTTTAGTGCAGTTTGGGTGGTCACATAATAATTTAGTGCTAGAACCTTCTTCTTTAAGCTCCTTCTTCTATGGAAGGTTGGAAATAATCATAGCTATGCGGATCCTGTTGGATGCCGCTCTAAATAGTTCTGCACCACTACATTCAAACCATTCCCTCAAGTTCTTAAGCCACGATATTCTTCGCCTTTCCACATTTCGCTTTTCTCCAAATTTGCCTTGCATAATAAGCTGCAATAATAAGTATCTTTGTCCGCTTATAACATGGCCTTTGTACCCAAGTTTTATTATTTTAACATTCAATATTATTTCAGCTTCATTTCCTATTCTTTTAGTAACTTCTGCGTTTGACATTCTTTGAGTTCATGATACTCATAGGATTATTCTGTAACACCAAAATTTAAAAGCGGCCAACTTATTCGGATGCACTGTTTTAATGTCCATACTTCCAAGCCATAACGAAAAGTAGTGAATACGTTACACCGAAGCATTCTTAGGTGTAGTCTTAACTTTAAATCCCGATACCAAAGAAACTTTTTAAGTTTAACGGATGATGCACGTGTTGTTTCAATACGTGTCTTCATTTCTTTGGTTTGGTCTACATTTGATGTTATCCATGTTCCTAAGTATTTGTAGCTATCCACACTCTCAATTACAGTATCCTCAACAAGCAATTGGATGTTTGCATCTGCTGATTTAGTGATTATCATGCATTTAGTTTTTTTTAATTCATCCTAGTCCTTATTCACGACAGCATTCATTAAGTCGTTGCATTACGTTCTGTAAATCATTGTTGTTTTTCATCATTATTACTGTATCGTCTGCAAAATGCATCAAAACTTCTTCATTGCTAAATATAGTTTCTATTGAATCTGAGAGCGCTTCTTTAAAGTACTGGGCCCATTAATTATTATTCCTAAACTTCTTGTAATTTGGACCATTTTCTTTTAACTCACACTTCTTCACACGTCTTCGTTGTTTCACTACTTAATACTGGAAATCCACTCACCTGGTTTTAGACACTGAGACTGTGTTACCCTAAGTACACTTTCTAGAGTTCTTACAGTATCTATATTAAATAAACGTCTAGCATTACCTCTCGATTCCTATGCAAGAAAGTCTTTGCGCTTTTTAAAATTTATAAATTCACCATACCACCACCATCCACCATACATAAAGTGTTCTAGCTACACTCTCCAGACGACAAACGTGATATTGTTAACTATATGCAACTGTTTTTAGAATCTTCATTAACTTGAAGTACCCTTAGAAAAATTCATTAGCAAATAAGTTAGAAATTAGAAACTAGAGACCTGGTCACTGTAAAAATTCTTAAAGAAGAAAAGAAAAGGTACAGTACTTAACACATGTAGTTAACAGAATTCTAAGAACTGGTTACTATTCCCTATTGTGCACACGTGGCTGTAATTCCTAAACCAGGGAAGACATTAAGTCTTGTAGACCTGTCCGTCTACTGCAAATGATACCAAAGATCTTGTAAAGCATTAAATAATGCTTACCAACTGATTCACAGGTCGCCCTTGATCTTGATAGAATACACATTTAGGATTGTAAAGGAGAATTAAACTAAATGCGATTAAATAACCAGCAATTGCAACAAAATAATCATGTCAAATATCTAGGTATGTACCTCGTCATTGATTCAAGTGGAAGAACGACATATTCGCGAAGCGGAACCAATAATGGTTCTCAAGCTGAGGAGATTCTACTGATTAATAGATAAAAGATCACAATTGAATCTTGAAAACAAAATCTGAGTTTATAAATCGGTGTCAGGAGTCACATAGCCAGTGTGGAATCCAACTATGGGACTTACCGTTGAAGTCTAATATAGATATCTTGGGGTTTTCCAATCAAAAGTTCCCCACCTCATTAAAAATACACCTTGATATATACCTATTCTTTCATTACTCGTGATATTCAAATGAAAACTGTCAAAGAAGAGATTGCAAATTAGTCAGCAAAAATATTACGCACGATGAGAAAATCAGCCTAGCACAGAACCTCCTGAGGTCACAACCAAACCGAACTGAAGCAGCACACTCACAATGATCTTCCAACAACATTTTTAAATTAATTTAATTTATGTTGAAATTACGGATCAATTACAAAACAAATTCCTAGGATACTTTCCTGCAAGTTATAAGAGAAGTTTAGAGATAAACAAACTATTTTCTTATTGTAATTTATATTACAGATGATAATAGAAAAATGATAGACAGGTGAAAATAAAAAAAATAGTCATAGAACAAATCGTAAAATAACTAGATTAACCTTATGGAAAATACCTTTGGGTCAACTTTTTACCTAAAGCTGACGTTATTGTCAAAATATGGTAAAGAGTGTTTATGTTCGTATTTACCATGACGGATATTTACATTTCTAAACACTGGGAATTACGGTATCAACAAAATCATTATTTATTTACGTACTTCTGAATCGGCCTCTGCGAAATAATGAGTTGCCGTATTTTTAGCGCTTATTAGTGGACGTTCACTCGTTTTCCTGTGATTATTTTATGAATCATGTCAGCGGTACCTGGTTCTGGTACCTACTTGATGGTGCCAATTCGTTAAATGGGTTTTAACTCGTGTAAATCGTACTTTTGGTCGGGGAATCATCCAAGCATGACCGTTCGTCGGAGCCCAATGTACCCGTAGACTGTATTACGTGCTTCTATACCAAGAAAAATAATCGTTTGGTTTCTCAATTTCGTTGGTGAACTCCTGAAAGATAGTAAGAAAGTTTATGAATATTCGTTCTCTTGTACCATCAACTTTTATTGTTTCAGTTGCTTTTCTTTACTTACTTCTTGTTAAGGCTTGGAAAGTTTTTATTTTCTTCTGATATTATTCTATACACATTTAACCATTTTGTTCTTACATTCTTCTCGCTTAAGATATAATTTTAATTTCGATTTCCTAACATTATTGTTAATAAACAAGTAAGCTTGAGAACTCAGCCTGAGAGACTTCCACTCCCTAAAGCTCCGATCTGACAGAACGTGGAGCGGCGTTCTTCTCGGTGAAGAGAAATAGAAAATACGCAGTAGAAAAAGACAAAATATAAAAACGGATACCAACACAACGTGGAACACCGTTTTTACCATTAATGTTTGTGGTTTACGATCTCTGGGATAGGCAAAACTGTCTATTTATGGTCAACGTGTTAAGTCCCACCCCTTGTCGGAAAGGTTGGGGAGATAATTACTTATTCTCCGACGTGACTTCTAACCTTTCCGACGTGACTAGGTATGGTCAGTCTCATGGTAATTACTATGGAGTGGTCTAAAGAAGTTATGTTTAAATTTGTCATCATTATCATCATTTAGCTATCATTTATCACGTTCACTACTGGATATAAGCCTCCCTTAAACTCATCCATTCTTTACGATTCTGTGCTCTTTGTTGCCAATTTTCGGTGATACGCCCTATGTCGTCAGCCCAAGGTAGAGGTGGTCTTCTTCTACTACGTTTGTCTGCTCTTGGCCTCCAATTTGTAATTTTGCTCCTCCATCGTGAGTCATGCATTGTCGCTACATGGCCTGCCCAGTTCCATGTCAGTTCCGCTACGCGTTTCACATCAGCAATACAGCCTTCTTATCAGATCTCCGTTTCTTATTCGGTCCCGCAACGTCACGCCCAGCATATACCGTTCCATTCGTCTCTGTGTCACTCTCAATTTCGAAGCCATAGTCTTGGTTAGAGTCATAGTTTTATAGATCATGACCGGTAATACGCATTGGTCAAATACTTTTCTTTTGAGGCTAATTGGTATGTTGGTCCTAAGTGTGTCTCGCAGTTTTCCAAAGGCTGTCCAAACGCTAAAGTAATTGGTCTTTGGATTCGCATATTTCGTCGTTCTACCACTTTGACTTGAATAGTTGAATGGTTATTGGGGACCATTGTTCTCATAAACTTGGCTGCCGGCTGAAAGCCAGCATATCCGTGGCTTCTCCTAAATTATCTGTGATAAGGATAATATCATCTGCGAAACGGAGCAGCTTAAGTTTTTCGCCGTGTATTGATACTCCTCTGTTGGGACCCCAGAGGAGTAACAATTGACCATCTTAAAGGCATACTCGGATGCCGTTATGAATAAATTCGGTGACAATATATCTCCTTGCCTTACATCACGTTTTATTTAAATTGGTCGGGAGTTTTTATCATTGTATAAATTACCCAACTTACTAAAATTTTTACCGGCAACACTGGTAGACAAAACTAAACTTAACCCTCGATCTCGAAGGGACAAGCTCCATTGAGGCAGTTATCAAAAAGTAAAGCGATGCGATGCTACGTCTTCTTTGTCCTTTTTTATGGTGTTGAATAGTGGACCTTGAACGAAGATATGTGCAGAAAACTAGAAGCATTTGAGATGTGGCTACATCGGAGAATACTTAAGATCCCGTAGACTGACCGAGTCACAAATGAGGAGGTCTTCAGAAGAATTCTTCGGATATACTATGCGAAATGAATCCAGATATGCTCTCCTTCAAGCCATCCTGCAAAGAAAAATATTTGGAAAACGAGGTCCAGGAAGAAGAACATCTTGGTTAAAGAACCTCAGAATCTGGTTCAATACAACATCTGCGCAGCTTTTCCGCGCTGCTGCAGATAAGATAAAGATTGCCGTGATGATCGCCAACTTCGCAACGGATAAGCACATCAAGAAGAAGAATCAAAAAGTAAATGTTAAGGAAGAAGATTAATTTGTGTATACAGGAATCACTTTATCACGCTCCAATGCTCCGGACCATCCCTTTCATCCCTATAGCAATCTGATACGCGATAGGGACTCTATATGCGGAGGCCCTAGGATGTGGGTCCTTCTTGCCGGTGTTTTGGGTTTTGTTAGTACTTTTGGTGACTTTTTTTTTAGTAATTTTTGTAGTTTTTTTTTTGGTAGCCGAATCCCATTGTTTGTTTTTTTGTATATTTTTTTGAGGGCTTTTTTTCTTCATTATTTTACTAATTTTATACATATACCATTTACACCAGAAGTATTTAAGTTTTTTAGTTACAGATCACTTCTCTGTAGCATACGATCCATGTTAATCAAAACATTTTTGACTTGTAGTATATTGTTGCTCCTAATTTTACTTATTTGCTTCACTCTATATGTTTAAATATTGGCATGCAGATTGATGGATGGGTGATCGGTGAATTAAAGTATTAATTGGTTTATTTAAAGTTTTCACTTGTTTACGTTTACCAAATAGCAACACTTTATTTTCACACTCCTCAAAATCAATTAAATCAAAATACATCGGAATATTTGAAACATATCGCAATATGCATTTGTTTTATTAACATTAGATGGAGCATGTCAATAAAACTCGCGTTTATTATTGCGTCCTGATTTTGTGTTGATTTTTCGTAACCAAAAGGTGAAATCTACACATGTTCAGATTTAGAAACCTTTCATAGGCAGTTTCATAATGATAGTGTGTAACAGTGTCACTGTTACATGTTGAAAAAAGCCATTAGAATGATTTTAATCTGCTGGTATACTCGTCTATGTTGAATATGAATGTTAAATTCGGATAAACTAAAAAATATAAAAGGGCTGTTATAGTTTTTGGATTATATTGTTTAGACTATGTACATAATATTAAATTCATCATTAAATATGCGTGGTCATTTACTAATGAAGATTTATCTGTTTTAAAATCATCTTGACCACACCTAAGATTATTTTTTCTATTGGTGAACATAATTCAACATTTTATTTTATTTAATTAGAATAATTCAAATTTAATTAAATTCATCAGATAAAATGTTGGAATAAGAATTATGTTTCTTACGAATTCCGTGAATTATACGAAGGGATTATTATAAAGAAAAAAAAGCAGAAACAAGTATATTTGTGTCTATCTACCTACTTTGGTTGGTTTGTTGCTTTTTGGTTTTTAAAAGAAAAGGAAATATTTCATGTTTCTATATTTATTTTTAAATTTATTTCACAGTGTAGTTTGTTCTCGACAGTCTGCACAATGTTGGCATTTGCCTGTTGATTGTTTATGGTCTGTAAATTAGATATATACTAATTAATATATAAGTAGTAGTTAAAATTTCTTTTCTGTGTAGTATGTCTATAAGTACAATCGAATGCTTTCTCGTAGTCAATGACTGCTATAAATCGTGGGGATATCTTTTAGCCTTTTTTGTCAGTATTTTTATCGTCAGAAAATTGTCAGTGATGCTAAATTAATTTCTGAAACCATCTTGTGCTCTTAATTGAAACCCATTAAATTGTGTCGTTAATTGATGGTCAATATTTTAATGAGTAGCTTGTAGAGAAACGTAATTATGTCAGTTATCTGAGATTTTCTTTTCCTGCTGTTTGTTTTCTTTTGTGTCCCCCAAACAAAAATTAATTGACCTATTGGTTCTGTAAGTAAGTTTGTGTAACCTTCAGGCTAAGATCTAGGGTTTTCAGGTGACGCAAACGCTCCTAACATGACTTAACGACCACTTAAGTAAGCTGTGGCCGCAGGCTTTGCGTGCCCTCCGAAGGTTATATTTGGTGCTGTAATAAAAACTCTAGGTGTGGTGTATATCTTATCTTAGTCCTTGTATGTTGATGCAAGATTTTACTTCTTTAAAAATTCAAAACGAGAACTACTCCTCTAAAGATAGATGAAAGAATGTTTGGGAAGAAAAATAAAATATTTGCAGATGGACTGAGGAGTGAGGACACACCTAAAATATTTCGAAGACCTACTGAACGTTGAGAGGCAAGCTGCAGTGCAGAGGCAGGTAATTGGTAATAATTGCATCACATATTGAACAGCCAATCTTGGAGGAAATAAAGTAAGTAGTCATGAAGCTGAGAAAACTTGATTACAAACCCTTCATAAGTTGCTATGCGATATCTGGAACAATGAAGACCCGGGGAATGGAGAGTGGTCTCATTTTTCCAATGGATAAGTAAGGGGGTAAATTAACCTGACGAACTATTGAGGAGTGGCACTACACAATATAAGGAAAATATAAAATTATCAGTGTGGATATCGTCCAGGTACATAGAGAAAATTGAAGTTTGATGTAGACTAGCATGTGAAGTTTATACGTTTCACAGAACTCTCAAAAAAATAAAGGCATAATTTGCTGATGTAATAAAGTCAACACTGCTGTCCAGAGAAACTAAAATTAAGGTGTACATGATATTGATAAGACCAGTTGTCCCATTCGTTGCTGAAACTTGGTGCAGGACAAAGGCAGATTTGGGCCATCACTTCGAATTTGTTTAAGAAAAATCCTTCGAAGGATTTATGGACCGACCGTTGATCTATTTCGTCGTAAGCCCTGTTGTTCTTTTCATATTCCGGTTTTTTTCAAATCGAGGAATATAATTTGTGTCATCAGTTTCGTAACAGCGCTGTTATCGCGCTGTATTTTTGGGTCGTCTTTTTCACCTTTTTCTAATACTTTTAAATACTTTCTGGCCAATCATTAGGTGTTTTTTTTATATACGGTGACTTTCTAAATAAATAGTTCCTTTGTCAATTTTTCTCCACCGTACTTAAGCATTTCGTTTGTTATTCCATTCAACCTGGACGCTTTTCCGTTGTTTTAGATTGGTTAGCGTTTTTCGGTCATAACGGTCCAACTGGCATTTCTCTTGATTGAGTGTTTGATTTTCAAAAAGTTCAAAATGTCTTTACCATTCATTTGTCATAATTTTAGTCAAACTATGTGTTTCTTGGATGGTTTCTTTCGATTTCTCAGCATATCCCATACTTTTTTTTGTCCTATGTATATAGGTGAAAGGTAAAAAACACACAAACACGACTTCTCTTTTTTTTAGGCAATAGTTAAACCTGTTGATTACCTTTATAACCAGTCTATTCTAGCCTTTTTACAATTCTAATAAATTTTCTTTGAATTCATTTGGTACTGACCTCATCGTAGGCTTGACCTTTGATAATGACCTTTCTTTTCACGTTAAGTAATTTCAGAAACAATTTCATATTGGATATACAACATATTATCTCCCTTCCTTCTAATTTTAAATAAACCCCTATCTCTAATATCTGATATGTTAATGTATGTATGTTAATGTATTGTCCACAAATATCAACCATATTAGAATGTCAGTTACTCTTGTGATCGTTTGCACTTAACTGAAGATTATTTAAAAATAATTCGGGTTTTTATTGGTATCTTCTATAATCTATGGTTTTTTATTGCTATTAATTATTATATTTTTTAAGAATTGACAACAAAAATACTTTATGTCGAGTTTAAACTTTGGTTTAGAATTCTGTTTTAATTTAAATCAACTCACTGATATACTATAATCCAGATTTACCTTGATTAGTGTCATATTGTATACGAAACACCTTCTGTATGATAATAAATAGAAAAAATTCCATTTAACTTTCTGAATTATGCAAGAGTTGAAAACTTCAGTAACGATTGTTTACATAAACGGAAGGAGGCACCCGTCACAAAAGTTTCGAGCATTCAATATTATTATCCTGAATAAAAAGTGAACAAAAGCCGCCAGAAAAAAGTTCAGTGATAATTCTAGTAATTTATTGAAAGAGTTAAATTTCAGCTAGTTACACAAACAACTGCTCGACAACTGACCTAGTTTTAAAGTCGGAATTACCTCATCGATCTCGTACATTTTTACGCGACACACTCAACTAATCTCTTAATGGAATTAGTCAAATGTATGCTTTACATAATGGTGTCTTCGAATATTTCTCTCAAACTATTGTACCCCTAAAATAATGACTTTTCCATTACCACCTCGAAAATCGTTCGCAAAATTCAAATCAAACAATCATATTTAAAAATATATTATACATTTTAAAGTAGATGACTTTAAAATTAGATTATCAACATTTATCTCACTTTGACTACGTTTTTGCTATGTTGTCCTAATCATCAATCAGCCAATCGAGTCCACTGCTGGACATAGGCCTCCCTCAGTTCTTTCCAGTGTTCTCTACACTGGGCCCTTGTAGCCAGTTTCCCGCTACACGTTTAATATCATCGGTCCATCTAGTCTGTGGTCGTCCTCGGCTTCTTTTATAATTTCTGGGCCTCCATTCCATAATACGTCTTGTCCACCGTCCATCTTGTGTTCTGGCCAAGTGCCCTGCCCAGTTCCACTTAAGCGTCGTGGTTCTTTCGATGACGTCTTGAACTCCTGATCTTCGCCTGATTTGTTGGTTTGTTATGTGGTCTCGAAGGCTCACGTTCAGCATTGCACGTTCCATGGCTCGTTGTGTAACTCTAAGTTTATTCGCAGATTTTTGCGTAAGTGTTAAAGTCTCTGCTCCATAAGTTTGTACAGGTAAAACACATTGGTCCTTTCGCTTGAGACACATGGGAATTGAACTTTTTAGAATATGGCTTAATTTGCCAAAATCTGCCCATGTTAGACCTATTCGCCTCTGTATTTCATATGTTTGATTGTCTCTGCTTATTTTGATTTCGTGTCCCAGATATTTGTAAGTGTCTGTTTGTTGTATGGTATTATTGTCAATAGTTATATTTCCACTCATTACGAGATTTGTTATAATTTTAGTTTTCTCAAAGTTTATCTTTAATCTTGCTCTTTCAGACAGACTTTTAAGCGAATGCATCATAGAAACTGTATCTTATAAGTTATCTGCGATTAATACAACATCATCTGCAAACCTTAGGTGATTTAATCTTTCTCCATCTATATTGATGCCCATATCTTGCCATTGAGTACCCTTAAATATTGACTCTAGAGCTGCCGTGAACAATTTTGGTGAAATATTGTCTTCTTGTCTAACTCCTCGACCTAAGCTGAATTTTTCTGTGTCTTCGTGCAGTCGTATACTTGATGTAGCGTTCTGATAGATGTTTTTGATTAGTGTCGTGTACCTGTAATCTATTCGGCTTTGATTTAGGGCTTCCAGTATTGTTTCAAACTCTACAGAATCAAAAGCCTTCTTGTAATCGACAAATGCAAGAACCAGTGGTATGTTGTACTCGATGCACTTTTCTATTAAGATCTTTATGGTATGCAAATGGTCATTTGTGCCATATCCTACCCTGAAGCCTGCCTGTTCTTTGGGCTGATAGAAATCAAGTTTAGGTGTTAGCCTCTTTGTTAAGATTTTCATAAAGAGTTTGTACATATGTGTCAAGAGGCTGATGGGTCTATAATTTTCTAATTTAATAATATCGCCTTTTTTGTGTAACAAGACTATTACTGCATTGTTCCAGTCTTTTGGAATCGTACCCGCATGTAAGCATTTAGTAAACAGTTCGCTTACTGATTTTAATAAAATTTCTCCACCTGCTTTTATTGCCTCGATAACGAGTCCATCATCACCAGGCGATCGATGGTTCTTCATTTCCTTTAAAGCTGCTGTCCTAATACTTTATCGTTTTTCTTTTACCATTTCCAGTATTCAAATCACCTAGTAATATTTTCTCTTGGTTATTTTCTTTTTATGTCCAACACTTCTCACCTCGTCAAAGAAGTTGTCTTGTTTTTACTGGTTATATATGGGGGCATATATGTTTATAAATGCAAGTCCTCTTCCCATAATGTGTATTTTTATTATATGTATATTTATTATATCGGTGTTTGTGATGTTTCTCTTGTATTTCTCTTTTACTATTATAGTATCGCTACTCCTTTCCGTTGCGCTCTTTCTTTATCCTTTCTAGTTCGAATTCCGCATTTTTCGTCTATATTCCGAGGCTGTCTAGTCTCGTCTCTTCAGCCTTAAGTAATCCAACGTTGGACATAGGCCTCCCCCAAATCAATTCAGTTTTTTTCTATTCTGCGCCACTTGCTTCCAGTTGTGTTCTCTGATCTTCTTAATGTCATCAGCCCATCTTATTTGTGATCTTCCTCTGTTTCTCTGTCCTAACCGTGGTCTCCATTGTTGTATTTCGTGGTTCCATCTTTTATCCTTCAGTGGGGTATTGTGTCTTGCGAAGCTATATTTTAATTTGGCGCCATGTTCTCCTGCGTCTTTTACTTTGGTTTTGCTTCTAATCCATTTGTTTGTTTTTTTGTCATAAGTCTTACCCCGATCATTGATCTGTCCACGTCTGTGAACCATACGTGAATATAGGGAGGATACACTGATCGTAAATTCTGGTTTTCAAATATTGTTCTATTTTAGTTCTTTTTAAGATCCAACTCAGTTTTTGAAATCCTGCCCGCGCTAACCTTAATCTTCTGGTAATCATGGCAGTTTGATTTTCTTTGTTAACTTTCATTATCTGTCCCAAGTAGATGTATTCGCTTACTGTTTCTAAATTTAGGTCGTTCAACGTTATTTCTCTAATGTTCGATGTATTTGTCATTATTTTTGTTCCGAAGCTTGAAATAGTTGCGTCATCATGGTCTGTACTTCTTCGAAACTTGTAGCGAATATTACAGTGTCATCAGAGTATCTCAAATGACTCAGTTTTCTTCCATTAACACTTATTCCTTTATGTGCCCAGTTAATGTCTTTGAACACGTCTTCCAGTCCAAGTGTAAATAGCTTTGGTGAGATAACATCTTCCTGGCGAACTCCTCGGTTGATTGGTATAGCTTTGGTTTTCACATTTATTTGTATTTTCATTGCAGCAATATTATGTATGCGCATTCTGTATCGAGTCTATCCTGCAGTTGTTCATGACTCTCTATTGCCCAAAGTTCTATGGAGTCGAATGGCTTTTCATAATTAACGAAGCCAATGTATAAGTTAAAGTGATATTCATTGGCTTTCTCTATTAGCGTTCTGACTGTAAGAAGATGATCCGCTGTACTGTAACCTTTTCGGAATCCTGCCTGCTCTACCGTTTGATAGATATCGAGCTTCGACGAAGATATTCGTTGAAAAAATTTTTCAATTCTTCGATAATAATTTCACTCTCCTCCTTCATTATTTCTACGTAAATATTTCATCTGGGCCTGGAGCCTTATTGTTCTTTAAATTGTGCCATAGCTTGTTTTATTTCGAAAGATTCTGTGGTAGGTAGTATTTCTGAGTTGACATTCGTTATTTTTCTTTTGCAGTCTTATCTGGGTTCTTGTTCTCTGGGTTCTAGTAGTCAATTAGTTTTTGCAAAAACAGCTTTTTATGGAGAACTAATTTTGGCATATGGGAACTCGTATTTACATAAACGTTTCTTATTGTTTAGTTAAATTTTAATTTTTTAATTTTAAATTTAAATTTTCAGTAGGTGTATCAAATAATTGTTGCCACTATTGTTCTTCAAACGTGGACTTAAAATTTTACCTATTAAGCTTATAAAAACTTTCCTTTTGATCACACAATCTCTATTTACCCACTTTTTGTATATAGTTTACCCTCTGTCAAATTTCGTATTTCATACATTTGATTGGCCTCTTGTCATTTTGTATTTTAGTTATTTGTATTTTGTTTCCTTATAGTGTGCTAGTATAAGCCAGTTCTTTCTGACACATTTGGGGTAATTTTAGCATGGCCTAAAATGATGTAAAGTGGTATCAATTTTAATTATTGAACCAAACAACCCGCATACGATACCGCCCTCTTGTTAGAGGCATTACACTTATGGATTGTGAGCATTTAAATTATCAAGTGAATGTATTAGTTATATCAGACTTTTTAAGTGAATAATAATAGTAAAAAGTAAACATACAAATATTTAAATTGGTGTAACAGCTACAAAATACCATCAAAAAGCTTTCCGCTATACAATTGTTATAAAAAAAGTTTTCCTTAGTCCCTTGATATGTTCCTGATATTTACTAATGTTCTTCTTAATGACACCACTTAATCAAAAAACTTTTTGATAGACTTGTCGATCTTCTGCTACCTATCCACATAACGGGAGGATCGATCCTAAAATGATTTCCTGGGGGATACTTTTTCTTTCCAAAACTTGACAGGTTGTATGTGGCAATAAAAAGTTTTTCAATCAAGTTTAATTAAGTGGTACATATGAGGTGATTAGAGTGAAGGAAAGAAAAAGTGCTGCTAGAATTGTAAATTTTTTGTGTCGCAATCATAACATATTGTTTTTATATTTACTTTGATAATACATTTTTATTGTACTAGTTTATGTTTCATACATATTTCTTTATTTATCCTCGATGTATGTTAAAATTTATCATCTGTTCTTTATATCTATATGATTAAAAATTATATACGCTATCTACATTATTCTCAAGCCTGTGGATTTTTCTAATATTTTATATTTTTCTCTGTAGTTTAATCCAAACCTTTAGTAGTCTTTATTGGGGTGTCTTATCCAATCTAAATCTTGATTAAATTCTCTTTCCATGTTTTTTTTTTCGATTCCTTTGATTAAATACATCGTTTCTTTGCTTGTTATATTTTAGAAACTATTTTCTTACACTATAGTGTTATAGACCATACACCCGTTAATAGCATCATTGATTATCAGGTTTAACCCCTTCTGTACGACTTTTAGATTTTATTATATTTTTCTTTTTAAATACTTAGATCTGGTCATATGAGGTTATAAAACAAAAATCTTGAATTTGAAGTTTTTGCATAAAGTAGTTTTTGAAAAAGAACTGTGACATATGTATCCCAGTAATAATAAATAATGAGGCAAATATGTTCCAACAGTAATAAAGCAACAGTATGGTATGAAAGAAATTTTTTTATTTTTATTATCTGGAAAACATGTATGACAGGGAGTAAAACAGACATATCTATTCCACCCACCTTTTTCAATTGGCAGACGATCGCCAATATTAGTCCAATTCTTTACTCTCTTTGAAATGCCGCTTTATTTCCTTGTTCTTTTGCGCGATGAATCTGATCTATACTAATGTACACTACTTAGTGATTCTGCCAACTCAATAACTAAATCAATATTTATATTTGAAGATTCAGTGTAAATCATAAAGCTGTTGAAGACTGCCGTTATTGCATTAAAAAAAAACCTTTTTCCACCATTTGGTACTCTTTCTGTGTAGACATAGAGATTAATCATTTGGTCAGCGTGATCGACATGGCTCTTATATTGGTTATAAAAAATTGTTGCGTCTAAATAACTTTATTAGAATTTATAAATAGAAGAAGAAATTAGAAATAGAATTAAATAAATTTTATTAGACTGTCATCCGTTCGTTTTATCAATCCGGTATGCTATCATGACAACTGCTCATTACTAGTACAATGCATCCTTGGTGTCTTCCATCTACTAGCTAATATACCCTCTTTGCAAGCGTTTTGCATTCACTTCTATCTAAGCGGCCTACAAAGTTTGATGTATTTTTTCTGTTTGACATGAATGTTTTAACACAAGCATATTGGATTGTATTTAGCAGTAAAGGAGATGTAAAGAAGCGGTCGAAACACACATATTACATTAGTGCTTGTTACTGTTTCAGCTAATTTTAGTACAACTCGCTGATCAAGTGTGCTTTCTGTTGGTTCCGTTTCTTTTCCGCTGTAGATATTTGTATCAGACACGTAGAGGTACTGTTTTAGGGAAGATCTCCCCTTGAATTTAGTCATAATCTGTCGACTAAAAGGTACTCTCACTTCTCGCGGTTTTTCTTCAGTTAAGTTAAGTTTTCTTCAAACAGGAAAGAACTTCTGTATATTTTGATGCTTCATTTGGTTTATTTGGTTCATTGAAATATAACTTCGACATAATTAGTAAAAACCGATTCAAGGATATTGCTTCTTTTATGGCTGAATTGTCTAAATACTTTTTTGTCTTAAATATTCCTCTTTTTTAGTCTTCCCAGTATTTTCAAACGTAGATATGTATAGTGACTTTGCATTATAAGACTTATCCGAAACATTATATAGAAGCAGTCAGTGACCGAAGAATCTTTCTTTGTTTTATTTGTATGTTGAATGACTATTGTCTTTAGCTTGAGTTTGATTATGCACTTCCTCTTCAGCTGGTTCTTCAACTTCAGGTTCTTCTAAAGAGGAGTCGGAGTTGATATCACAGCATTTATAGTCTGAATAGGCGCTGTCATCACTGTAGTAAAAAGGATCTGGCGGTTCCTCCAATTCAGATAAGTTTTCGACTATATCTTCCAATTATTTTTATGTGATAGCGCGAATTATCCTTAAACCCAATAAATAATATTCTAGAAAACACTGCTGGGGAAATATATTTTCCGATTCATTACTACTGAGATGTATGAGTCCCAAAAGGCATATGTATTTCACGAATATAATAAGAAAAACATTGACTTACCTATTTGTATTAAAGTAATCTACAGAAAAAACAAAAGAAACTAATAAAAATCTTGTAATCATACAGAGAACACGTGCTCGATTTACAGTCAACCAGTGTTTGATGTAGACTGAGACCGAAAATAATACCTTTTTATAGGTTATGCCATACCCAAGCGAAGACTGTACACTACTGAGTTATTTCATCCAAATACATTTTAGAACCCCTTTAGCGATGCAGTATTTTTTTAATTATTCTTGGGATCTACATGACCCCGCACTATTAAAAGGGTTAAGTAAATTGGGTGTTACTTTTTCAATCACTTATCCCATATAACTACGATATTAAAAGGACTTAGCTCTGGGGGACTCTTTCTGTGTTATTGAGCACTAGATGACCTGGCATGCTGTTTCAAAAATTTTCTTACACGTCTGGATTTCTCCAGTACCCCCTTTTTACATATGTTAACCAAGATCCAGCTGTTACATACTCTTTTGGTTCTTCTGAATAATTTAAGGAGTTGAAAGGATAATAAGTATTGTTTTAATTTCAGCAAACATTCTAATTGAGTGATTTCCATAAGTTGATGAGCTTTTATTATAATAATGGAGAAAAGGGAATTATTTTGAAATTGAACGAAAGAATCCACATACAAAATTTACTACAATTTTACGGGAAAAACAAATTAATGTTATTTATTTTTTTGTTTGTACTCGAAGTTCCTTAAATTATTTATTTTTTGTTTCAGGTATGTAGAAAAAACCGATGGTTGGAAAATTTAGTAAGTAAAATAAAATAAATACAGATGATTTCGATTGAGTTCGAATTTTCCTACACGTTTTTCAACTTTTAAGTATTATCTGGCTGGAAGACTTTGCGAGATGACTGAATTTGACTGATGCGTACCATCCAGCTGACCATTATTAGTAAAATGCACCAATAAGTAAAATAAGTTTTTTAAATCAAACGGTCAAATTGCCTTCAAAATAAGGAAAACGTATTTTAGCAGTCGGAATTATTTTCCATCATTCACTTTCTTACCCATTTTCTATTCTTCATCTTTCTTATGCCTTGTTTCATTCGTTGTATCCTCAGTCTGTAGCTTGATTTTTTCCTTATGATTTCGTCCTTTATTATACTTTTTTGACACGAACTTGTTCCTCCCTTCGATTTTTGCCAGAAAAGAATACTGAGAAATTTGTTTACATCCTTTACTGTCCAGACATGTATGTTGTGATACACGAATAAATTTTTCAGAATTGATACATCAAGGTCAGTTTTTATAACCTTCGAAATATAGTTTATACCATCATTCCTTTATAAATCCAATATTTGGAAGAAAGTTGCTTAAAACATACAGGGAGAATTTCAAATGGTAATAGAAATATATAAAGTTTTTACTGTTGTCTTTATATAGTGTTACTTGTTCACTCACCTGTTTGTTGGAACGCGTCCTCTAGTCGAACAATAATTGTTAAATCGAACCAAACATGACATTTGCAATGCAATTTTATCTATTAAAAATACCGCAGACGCTGTCATGTCATTCTTACTTGTGTTAGAATTTATAGTTATGGAAAGATAACGGTAGTTTTGTAGTCACACATTAATATTGTTCGTGTATAGACACTGTCCAATGGCTCTTCGGGGTACAACAGAAAAAGAAAATATTTAAGAGTTAAGATATATTCTTTGTTAGTACTTGCACATGGATAATTGAATTTTTGTTTCTTCAATACTGTTTACGGTTTTTACAATGCTGCTGGGCTAGGCTATGTTCTTAATTTAACTAATTACTTATTTAAAAAATTAAATGATATTACTTATAATTATGATAACAATAAATGTCAAGTGCTGTTTATATGTTTTCTGTTTACTGTTTTCGTATAAAAACGTATGGCTGCTATTTAAGTACTGATAGACCTTTTTTCGACAATGAAATGAAATCATTAAATGCCGAAACAGTGGCATGAAAGCCATAGAGTATCCATCCATAAAAGGGAGATAAACACATTTAGGAATGCAAAATATAAAATAATGTCTATATTACTGAGAAGATTAATTCCCTAAGCAGAAGATATAATAGGCGATTATGTGTGGATTTAGACATGGAATATTAACCATAGACTAGATCTTTGGTCTACACCAGATTTTCGACAAGAATTGGGAATACAACCGCGACATATATCAAATCTTTGTAGATTTTAATCAAGCGTACGATTCTGTAAGTACTGATGTTTTGTTGAAGGGTATAGTGGGAATGGGGTCTCTAGAAAGCTGGTACGATTAGCACAGGTGTACGTAGAGAACTCATCCGTATGGATCAGAATCCGCAACACCACAACAGGAGAATTTCTTAACACTGTTTTTAGACAATGAAATGCTTTTACCGCTTTGTAGTTTTACTTCGCGATGGAATATGCAGTAAATAAAGCACAACCCGAGCTGACAAAGGACTCTGCTGCCTAGGGATCGAAAATACTACTAGCTTTTGCTGCAATATAGACATAATTGTACGATCCACCAAAGCTGCAAACGAGTTTTCACGCTATTTGAAAACGAAGCCAAGGAAATTGATCTTAAGTTTAACGAGAATAACCCCAAGTATATGGTGGGTACGAAGAACCCGAGACCAAGAGTTAGACAAAATGTATCCATAAGTCTATAGAAGTTCGAAGTCGTTAAAGAATTCAAATATCTGGAAGCGGTCATAACAACCGAAAACAGCTAGGAAAAGGATGTGGAAGCCAGAGTCGTTTTAGGAAACAGAGCGTATTATTCCCTAGCCACGGTGCTTAAACCAATAAAAGAATATTTTATAGAATAGCAAAAATAAGAGTATATAAAAGCATAAGGCTTTTATGGAATATTTCGGTCATATTATGAGACACCCTGAAAAATATGATCTTTTACATCTGATCATTCAGGGAAAGATCCAAGGTAATCGTGGTCCTGGTAGAAGAAGAACATCATGGCTGAAAAATCTAAGGCAATGGTATGGAAAATCAACTACATCGTTATTTAGAGCCGCTGTCAATAAAGTCACGATAGCGAATATGGTAGCCAACATGATATCCAACGATCGATAACGGTCATGGAACTAGAAGAAGAAGAAAAGCATAAAGTGTATGGAAGCGAGACATGGACTCTGAACCAGCATGAATCAACACAATGACTCGTATTGGAACGGAAGGTACCACGGAAGACGACATAATCAGGAACTCCAGACACTCTATGGAGGTGAAAATATAGTAAGCTACTTTGCTTTTATTAAGATAAAGTTAATAAAATGGACGCGACCTGTACTAAGATCCAGTGATGGAAGACTTCTCAATACAACATATTGGGACAGACCTGATTGTAGAAGGTCAGTTGGTAGCGCAAGAAAAAGACGGGTGCAGTAACAATCGGTCTATACAAAATGGGAGTAGAACAATAGGAGATAACTGCACAAGACCGCTAACGGTGGCAGAAAGTAGTAAAGGAGGCCAAGACTAACCTAGAATTGCTCAGCTGACGATGATGATTTAAATCTTTTCTCTTTTCTTGTATTTATGTTTTTTACTTTTATTGCTATTAGACCGTCTTATTGTCAAATTTCCTTCCTGGATGTTTTTGCATGTATTTCAATTGCAGTACCTCTAATACCAGCCATGTTTATCTAAATTACATATGTTAGGACAACCTTTAAGCTTTATTTCCCATTTTTAACATCCACTATTTGAACTTCAGTGGTCTTTTTCCATTTTCTCTTTATCAGAGTCACAATTGACATTTAACCCGCTGCCAAGGTATTTAAAATTATTTACGCGTTCTATCTCCCCTTGGGCCTTCATTAAGCGAAAGCAGACCTTGATCTATATTAATCTTTCCAATCGCCATCCACTTTGTCTTTGAAATGTTAATTTTAAGCCTCTCCGATAACTTGCTTCACTGACTAGATTTACTAATGCCTAAGACTGTACTCCCTCTTGTCTGTAATCCAAAGCCTCCCTAAAGATTTCTTCGGAGTATAAATTCAAAAGACTGGGTGACAAAACACAACTCTGTCGTACTCAAGGTTTGATGGGTAGTTTTTCAGTACAACTATCTCAAATTTGTATTGAGGCTACTACAGTTATAACTGCAGATGATTTAAGTTATTTACAGGATGTGATAGAACATCTAGATGACATATGCAGTATCCATGGAATAAAACTGAATTCAAAGAAAATAAAATTTATGAAAGTCACTTAAAAACATACAAATAATGATAACGAAGTCTTTATCATTTTTAATACCATATAAAAAATAGGACAATATAAACACCTTCTTCTTCTTAGGGTGCCTGTCCGTTCCGAACGTTGGCGATCATTTTGGGTATGATAATTTTGTTGGTTGCTATACGAAATAGCTGTGTTGAGGTCTTTCTATACCATGCTCTCAGGTTAGCAAGCCAGGATATTCTTCTTCGTCTTGGGGCTCTTTTTCCTTCAATTTTACCCTGCAAAATGCATTGGAGTAGCTCGTATCTGCCTTGATTTCTCATAATATGTCCCAAGTACTCCAGCTTACAGCTCTTCACAATGTTGACCAAATCGGCGGTTGTGTTCATCCTCCGCAGTACTTCTTCATTGGTGACTTTGTCTGTTCATGGTATCTTCAGGATTCTTCTGTATAACCATAATTCAAACGCCCGAAGTTTTCAAACGCCTATTTTCACACACCTTGGCATACGGTTAATGAAAAATGGAGACCAAGCAACAAAGATAAGATGCCATATAGAAATGACACGAGCTCCTTCTTGAAAATAAAAAGTTGCTAACCAATAGAGATATAACATTAAAATTGAGAATACATCTCTTACGATTCTGTGTATTATCCACTTTATTGTATGGCTTTAAAGAATAGACGTTGATGTGTTATAAAGGTGGTGCTACCGTAGAATGTTATGCTATCACGGATCGACCATATTACAGATGAAGAAGTGTTGCGAAGAGTGAACAAAGATCTAATAATGTAAACAGTGAAAAAGAAAAAATGGAGTATTTTGGTCATATAATGAGGGAACCAGATATGCAATGGTACCACTAATAATTGAGGGAAAGATTTGGTGGCTTAAAAATTTAATGAAAAGGTTTAATGTGTTCCTTGTGCTCAATGATTCAGGACAGCTTTAAATAAATTTTAATATACAAACTAGAAACAAGTTATTGTCAGTCCAAAAAGACGACAAAATTCTGTTGCCTTAATTAGAAACCCATTTGAAATATTAACAATGTGTGTAAATAATAATCCGAATAAACTTGAAAAGCTCGTAATTACTTTATTAATTATAAATATCATTTATGGTTATCTGTAATTGGTATTTTATTACATTGTTAAGTAATTTATTATACTTTGTAGATTGTATATTCGATGGTTAAATAAAATCAATGAAATTGTGCTTTATTTTTATATTCTTTTGTAAATTTTTTGTATTGAATTTCTTGTCTTTTTGATCCTTAAAAAAAAATAGCATGTTTATTTATGATTATAAGATCGATCATATGCTATATGTTATTCTTTGTCTCATAATATATTTTGGTGGATAATGTGCTTTTTTCCGTAGAATTTTCCTTATTTCCAGTTTTCCGATCCCCTCCTTATATTTAAACTATTTGTTAATGTCGGCACCAGAAACATCAGTTTAAAATCGGCAACACCGCTTTGGTTACGTTTTAATACCGACCTAACAACCTACATCACCAAGATCGTCTCTTGCATCATATATTTTTTCTCTTTCTACATAATTGTCGTGCTTTTAATGACTATCTTCCATCCTTGTTCCACGACCATTATGCACGTCAAGTCGATTTGCACGCCACAGACACACTTTCCGTTTCGTTTATGCCAATTTTTCACTTTTTCTCTAGAGGTGGGTACTTATTGTTGTAGGAACATTATTTTTTTACCCATTATGTTATAACGGATATTTATTGTGAAACAGAAATTACTTTACGTAAATGTATTCTGCGTAATTATTCTAGGAAAGTGACAGTACGAGGATTGCTTGTTATGTTTTTAAAATAGTGTAAAAGTGATGAAAAAGTTCGAAACAAAGTGTTATGCTTTTCGTAGTGATCTATACATTTTTGTAGACACTTCAACAACCAATAATGAAGACTTTTCCCCTCTTAAGGTGTTTTTGGAAGGCTTCAAGGGCTTCTTGAAATTATGAAAATTGCTTCCTCTTTTGTTTGGCAATAAGGAAAAAATTGAATATATACGGACAATTTGATATTAATTCAATGTCTTTATCTTTCAAATATTCAGTTGTTTGAGTGACCTGGTCAATGGTAGCTGACATTGTGAGGCAGAATGATGCGTTTTTTTTTTGTTCTCTTTCCTTATTTTGTTGAAGACCGTTGGCAAACAAATTATTGTGTACCATTTAGCATTAACAGTTCTTCAATCCTCAAAAGAAGTGGTTGCGACGTGTCCAGTACAGCTTAGGAAGCAAACACTGCTCCGTGGATGAACAACTTGAATGGTAGTTGGTAGAGTATTGTTTGCTTTCAGGTTCATAAGAAACCATCTATGCTTTGTTTCCATTACCAATGTTATATACGGATTGTGTACGTCCTCGCTCGAATTTTTTCAAGATTTCCTGACACCAATCAACACGAGCCGTTCTTCGCGCTTTGGTCAAATTATACGGACTCCAACTATGACATGCCAAGAGATAATTGTATCTATCTGTAAGCCACATCGACTCCCATGACAGCCATTACTGAGAGACGCACGACCACGATGAAATTCTGCAAACCAATTCTACTGTGATGGAGCTTCTTTACCAAAAGGTGCCTAAAGTGATTCTATACATTGTTGTCGACTAAGCCTTTTTTAATTAAAAAAAAATCATCCAACGAAAACCTACATAGGTGATTCTCATTTTTCTGCAAACTTTATTATCGTATATTTAAACGTTCACTATCAACAACCTAATCGATTGGTTTCCAAGGTATTGTTTGTCGAACTTTTATGAATTTTAAACGCGATTTTAAAGCCATTTTAAACGTGATTTTCTGTTCTTTGTGGTTGGAAGATATTATTAATACAGTATTTCTACCTTGAACGGTTTTATTATGGCAAATAGAAATGAGTTTGAAACATTCCTAATGTTTAGTGTATGTCTTGTATAGCTGGTTACGTTTTTATGCGATTGTATGTTTGGTTGTCAGACTTTCATACAGCCACTTTAATCATGTTTGCTCTTTTCGTGATTGAGTTTTGATGCAATAGAATTAGTAGTTTCGCAAGGCAGCGTACTGGGGCTGTTGTTTGTTATGTAACTCAGATCTACCCACAAGTGACACGAGTCTATCAGCAGAATTGGCTGACGATACTGCCATTCTAGCATTGCATGAAGATAACATCACGAAACCCGTAAAAAGAAGATTGCCTTATTAAATGGCTCATTTAAGCTCACAAAACCCGTTCTATATCATCTGCTTCACGAGTATGAAACATCTGTCGGATATATCTCTATAGACATCTTTTCTTCTTCTTGTGTGTCCACAACTGTGTTTTTGTGTTGGTTCCATATCAGTGCCATAAGTTCTTCAGTCAAATGTTCTTTACCATCATTATCATCATCATCATCATTTAACCCGGATCTATCCACTGCTGGATTAGGTCTCCCTCAGTCTTTTCCATGTATTTCTGTTTTGTGCTGTTTGCATCCAATTTTCGTCGATCCGTTTTATCTCATCAGACCATCTTGTTGGTGGACGACCTCTACTTCGATGTGCTTCTTGTCTCGGTCTCCACTGTATTATTCGCTGTGTTTATCTGTTATCCGACATTCTAGCTATGTGCCCCGCCCAGTTCCACTGAAGGATCATAATTCTTTCTATTGCATCTGTGACTTCTGTTCTCCGTCTTATTTCCTTGTTCGTGATCCGATCCCTACGAGAAATGCCTAACATCGATCGTTCCATGGCTCTTTGGGTATCACAAGTCACAAGTATATAAGCTTTACCATCAATCTAACCCATAATATAGGCGTAATAGGCTGAAGCATTCGGTATTTTGTGTTATGCAGTATAAGTTCGAACAAATTTTCTTGTTTTTGATTGTTTGTATAATTTCTGTTTGTTGAAGTTGGTTTTCTAGTTCTTATTTGAGAGTCTGTTGATTCACAAAATTCGCAGTACATGCCGGTTTGTCCACATCTGGCATCTGTTGTATCTGTTCATGCATAGACAAAAAATAACTGGATCATAAATTCAGATAGATTTATTGGTAAATTCAGATATATTTATTGATTAATTCGAGAGAAATCTAAATTGAAACTAGAAAATAAACGGTTAATCTACAAAAGTTATTTTAAAATTTTAAAAAAATCACAGTTTGAGATTTTTTCGTTATCTTATGAATAACTCGACTATGAACTGTCGTGACTATTAATTCAACTATCTGTGAATAGACATGCCAACCACTCCATCTCTAATAGTTATTCTTTGGTTGTGGGTGGTAACGATATTTTATCGGATTCATTTTAAAGTTAGGGTAAAACACCCAGTAGTCAGCCTTTTAGTGAGAATCTTAATTTGTTTCAATTGCATATAAAAAAATAAAGACGTTAAATAAAAACAAATATTTTTATCAGAAACTTTGTTTATTAAATTATCGAAAGAGATTAACTAAATGTTATTATTATGTTATAATTATAAAAAAAAAACAACACTTAACAAAATATTGCACTTTTCACCAGTAGTCAGCCTCATTTCTCCACAAGTCAGCCATGTCTATACCCTGTAGTCAGCCACTTACTTATTCTTGCATGTTGGACATAGAAACTCTTTATTATATACATTCTCATAAACGTCACCAACAAATTCAGTACATTTTAGATGATACCACGCAGGACAATTGTCACAACCAATATTCTTTAATTCGTTTATTTCTGTGTCACTAGTCAGTTCCTCTTCACACGAGTCACACCTTATTCTGCTCACTGTGCATGTTGTACTATTCTTCCTCTTTTTACTGTTTTTGGACTTCAATAGCCTTTCGGCTTTTCTTTTTTGTAATTCTTCTTTTTTCTTTTCTCTTTCTTTCTCCTTCTTTTCCTTAGCTTCCAGTCTTTTAATTTTTTTAATCAATATATCGTTCTTTTTCTGCTCCTTAATTTCTTCCTTCTGCTTCTCAAACTGTCTCCACTCATCGGAGGAAATGGCTCCTATTCTATTAATAGACATCTTCTTTTTTATGGTCTTAGATGTACTAGGTAAAGTTAAATACTTACCTAACACGGGAGATAGATTTGTTGATTTGACAACAACATTGGACAAGATATTTATTCTGTTTTTGATATTTTTTGAACTGTCATTTAATTTGTTTTGCATATTTTGTGTATTATTTTCTTGCAAAATATCATTTTCGGTGGGGTTTGGGTTCCTGCACTCTTGATTTGTTATTTTTATATTCTCCGTAATGTAGTTATGGTTTTCTAAAAGTTCGTCTTCCATTCGATTTTCTTTGTCATCCTCCATCTTATCTTGGTTAATGTTTGTTTCTGTTTCAGATTCCTTAGGTGATATATTCAACTTATCATGTGTCGGAGGTTCTTTGTGACAGTTCAGATCTTCGGGCGTATTTGCATTAAATTCAGCAACTTCTGATGGCTGTGTTTCCTGGACTTCATTTTGTGGTATGACTTCAAATTCGGTTATAATTTCGAAGTCATTTAAGTCACTTTCTGTCAAGTTATTCAAATTATTTTCCAGTGTAGAATCACCTATATTTGGTAAAATTATATCAAAAACTTGAACTGGTTGTGACACTATGTCTGATTCAATATGTGTATGGTTAGGAAAACTTATGTCATTTATTTGTGTCTGGCTAATTGAATTTTCGGTTGAATTGAGACTTTCAGTATCGTTATTCTTTGCTGTATTTAAAACATCAACAACAATTTTCGAGTCAACTCCAGCATTTTTCAGCTCGTTACTAAGCTGATTAATTATCTTGATGGCGGTGTTCAAATGCCTATTCTTTATTTTCTTGTCTGGAGATTTAACATTCTTAGTGGAATTCTGATGTTTTTCAAGAATATTTTGTACACATTTTGAGTAATCCAAGGCATTTGGATTGTATGGATATAAGCCACACTTGCGAAAACCATTGCTGATAATTACAGGCAAATTTTCTTTTTCTAAAACTTTTTTGAGCAATGGACAAAACGTTGATTTGCTCAAAATATTATTAACATTTTCAGGACGAATTGCCCATTCGTGTACTGTATCTTTCCATTGTGACTTTAAAGGCTTAAATACACTTACATCTGCAGGCTGAATCAAATGTGTCGCATTTGGTGGAAGTGAGTAAAGGATAATACCGTTTTCGTAACAATATTCACTGAGCCGCATTGTTAAGTGGCTTTTATGTCCATCAACAAAAACGATAACTGGCTTTTTGATGTTTTTTTCTTCCACCCATGTGTTCAAACCTTTAACTATATAATCATAAAATATATCTGATTTCATCCACCCGGTTTCGGATTTTCCTAATAGCCATCCAGCAGGCATACTGTTTATAACATCTTTTGGTGGTCTTACATATGGAAACACTACACAAGGAGGCAAAATCTTCCCAGAAGCTGATATAAATACAAGAACTGTAACAGCCTCTTTTTCTTTGCCTTTTACGATTTTGTAGACATTCTTGTACCCTCTAGGTGCAATAACTTTTCCTGTTTTGGGACATATGTAGAAACTGGTTTCATCACCATTAAAAATACGATCTGGGTCAGTCAAAATATCAGTCGCGTTTATATCTTCTAAATGCTTCAGTAATTCAGTAAACCACTTCCGAATACTTTCTTCGGTTACTGCTGCTCGGCCCTTAGATATATTTTCGGGTGTCCTTTCACTTAACTCAGGATTTCGTCTAAGAAATGACTGGTACCATTTTTTTCCCGGCCTATTATTTACAAATGGGTTAGGTCTAGGTTTGTCCTCTTGGGAAATAATATTATGGACAGTATTAAGAAGATCGTCGCGTTTTAAAGGAAAGCCACATTTTGCTAAGGCTATGCACCACTCTTTCAAGGCAGTCTCTTCTTCTTTAGAAAGTACCGAGTCTGGTCCCATTTGACGTGGTACTTCTGGGACTCTTAAATGTAGCCGATCTTGTAGGGTTCCTCGTGGTACGCTAAAAACTCGACTAGCTTCTCTAATTGTCATCCCATTTCTTATTGCGGTCATAGCTTCTGACAATTGCTCTTCTTTATACTTGTGGATTGGTCTTTTCGACATGATGACAATCTGTAATAAAAGATTTTTATGTTAAAAACCCCTACCATAAATTTAATCCTAATTAAAAGGCATTAAGATCCAGTTTTATGTATCAGAACTAACGGCCGACTATTGGAGTTTAAAGTCTATTACTCGGCCCTCACCGTGCATTTACTTTTATACATGGCTGACTACTGGAAATCTAAGAAAATCGTAACAAACCAGTACTCAGCCCCTTGTGGCTGAGTACTGGATCAACCTTAAAAAATCGAGAACCCAGTAGTCGGCCCCCTAAATTAAAAGGCAATAAACAAATAAAATGCGTCTAATGATTAATTTTATCATAAAATAAACATTTTATAACATCATTACATAAAATCCACCAGAAATTACATAAAATTCATAGAAAAACTTACCGAAATCTCGAACACGTTTTTCTACAAAAAATATTGCAACAGCGAATCGTCTAGACTTGTCTGTGGCGGGAGTGAAAATGAACGAGTACAGCTCATCAACCTGTGGTGCTATTAGTTCGGGGGTGTTCGTATTGACCAATGAAGGGACATAGATTTTGTCAACAGTCATTTCACTGGTTTAAACTAATTTCAACACTATTTACATTATAATAAAGACTGTAAAGGCCGACTACTGGTGCGAGGCTGACTATTGGGTGCTTTACCCTATTCATAACTTAATAAACAGTTATCTAGGATCTCAAATTCTCAAACCGTTTACTTGTGCATTTCGAAATTGGGTGCGCCAGTTGGTTAAATGATACCTAAAGTAATTACACCGATTTCACACAGAGTAACCTAAACAAATAGTAAATTGAAGGAGCGATCTAAAATGACGAAACTAAAAAAGGATAAAATGAAGAATTTTTACATTATAGAAAACCATATAAAAGTAGAAATAAAAATCCTACAGCAAACTATCAACAAAAGAATGAATTCATAAAAAAAAAGTTATGAAACTAAAATATACAAAATTGAAGAATTACTGAGGTATAGAAAGAACTTTGAGATAGAAACAAAACGAAATTGTCGGACGAAAGTATGACATTTGCAATTGCTAAGGCAAAACGATCGTACGTATTGTTTACCAATGAATATGAAATCGATTAAAACACAGTAACAACTATTATTGTAGTATCTATTCGTCATCTCTGATTGTAAATATAAAGAAAACTCTAACAAACTAGTCATAATGAATTCCAAACGTTTGAATCTTTTTATCATGTTTACTATAATTATGGCGATTGCAGTCATTGGCCTTTCCTTCCATAGCATTCCATCAACTCTTACGCAACTATGAAACGAATCGGATGAAGACATTGCACCTTTTACTAGATTACTTTTCTTTGCTACTCTCACCGACGCTATCATGATCTTGGTCTGCTCGACATTGGCCTATTTTACGGGAATTAATCTATAATTACTGAATTCTTGCCTCGACACAGAGACGCTTTAAGAAGTTTTTCTACGAGAAACAATCTTTGATTGTGTTACAAATTGAAACTAACTTTAAAGTGTCGGTATCATACAGGGTCAACCATTACTTCGGATAATGTTAGTTATGTAGAGAATATATATATATATATATATATATATATATATAATATATATATATATATATATATATATACTTCATCTAATTTAAGCATCTGAAAACAATAAAAATCGAACACTTTTGCAGTTGTTTTCGTTCCTATTTTTGTCCAAATTTTGTCAACCGAAAAAAAATGGACTAAAAAAATTCGGCCAAGAATACCAATTAACACCATTTGCAAGCTATAAAAATGGTCAATTATTGTCATTATGGCAGGTGTTCTCATTGGTATTTTCGACCAAATCTTGGCCGATAAAAATCCCCCAAGGAGAACGCGTCATTAAACAATAAAAAACATTTTGTCTCAATAAATTTATTGAAGATAAGAACATTTGTTACAATTAACAAAAAAAGACAGACTTAAACTTTTTCCAAACAAATCCGAAGTTTTTAGCTGCTTTTTAGAATTTAGCTTCTCGGCAATGACTTCTAAGGAATTCTAAGCTGAACTAAAAATAGAGTGACGACTTTTGTCATTTTTACTTTCAAAGTACAGTCTAAATTGTGTAATATGGTTCGTTGCTTCGGCTTCACTGCAACCTCTTCATCCACGTTGACAAAATCTTCATATGAGATGGCAGGATCAGAAATGACGTCCTCCCAGCCGTCAGCTGAAAGCTCTTCTGTTAAAGTCTCGTTAGCGTTTTCTGCATTCTCCTCCTTTTTTACAAAACCAGCATTTTTGAAACAGTGTTTGATTGTTTCGGGTGTTACTTTTTCCAAAGCTTTCTTATACATTCGAGAGGCTTGCAGAATGTCTAACTTTTTAAGCGAGTTGCAACCTTCCGTCAATATGTTTTCAACCAAAAAATGTCCGTTAAAATGTTTAAGATTTTTTATGATACCCTGGTCCATAGGCTGGAGAACTGAAGTTATGTTGGTAGGAAAAAAATAACTTACATTTTCCATTACTGGGATAATGTTGTAGGCCGTACAGTTGTCAACAAACAAAATAACTTTTCTTTTTTCTTTTATGCTTATACTTTTTGTCTAATTTCATCAGCCATTTCTCTAAAAAACCCCTGCCATTCAAGCTCTTGCGCTTCTCACATATTCCACTGGTTTTGACTTGACGTTCTAAAACAACACGGATGAGCCGGCTTGACAATCATCAGTACAGGCAGTCGATCCGTCCCTGTTTTCACCAAGTAGGAGAGTGACTCTTTCTTTGCTTAGTTTTCCTCCGTGATATTTTTCATTTTTGGGTGCCAGTGTTTTGACAGGAGTGCATTTAAAAAAAGACCTGTCTCGTCAACATTGAAGGTATCTCTTTCATCTATATCCTGAATCATCTCCTCCAATTTCTTTCATTCGTTGGCTCCTTGCTGATTAACGACCCCCCTTTCTCCACAAATTGATTTGAATGAAATTTTGTTGCGTTCTTTGAAGCCGTCTAGCCACCCTGTACTCGCCTTAAATTTGTTTTTCCCCATTTGCTGCTTATAAGGGACCACTTACGGGAAGACATTTTTTCAGCCTTACATTTTTCTTCTTTCATTTTTGATAATTTTCAACTTCTGTATTTTGTAGACTCTCAGTCTGCAGTGATAGTTCCTGTAAACATTAAATCGGTCTATGGTTTCAAGAGTTTCACGACAGTTGCAGAAACATTTTTTCAACATACTAACAAATGGTCCCGCTATTAATTTATTTCATAGGTTGTCTTTGTCTTGAATAATTTTATTTAAAGGTTCCCAGTATCCATAATTTTTCTTTCTGATCTTAATTTGACCGGTTCATGTTTTTCTGCTATTATAATTTTGGAAATTTTTCTGTGTGGACATTTTTTAAATGCTAGTGCCAGTAAAGAAACCTATGTTTTGTATGTGGGAATATTTATAGGACATTTTCTAGATAAACTGAGTATTAAACAGTAAAAAATCCATTAATTGAACATCAGCTTTAACTCTCCTATGAGAGTTTTTCAATAAACGTTTCGTCATCAGATATACACATTTTTTAATACCGAAAAAAATCTCCATAAAAATGATCTTAAATTTGTTTACAGATCAAAAACTGGAGTAACAACATTGTAAATTTAACCTACACATTTCGTAAACATACAAAATAAAAATAAACCAATAAGTAATGTAGACTAAATTTCAGCAAAGTAAATACAACGATAACCACAATTATTTAAGTGCACAGTATTTGTTTATTGGGGTCATTGGTATCAAATAAAATATGAGGTAAAAGCTACAGTGGTGTACAACACAAAAATTAAAATTCAATTAACTAAAATAGGGCTTAAAGTATAAAAGTTTGTTTAAATGACTTCATAGTCCTGTATAAATCAGAGAATTTAGCAGTAGATTGGTTGTGGATGGATCAGAAATGCATTCACAAGAAAATATTTATACATAATGGTTCGTTGACTGCTTACAAGGACATTATTAAATTTTTAGAAGGTCTTTGTATTATCTCTTGGATAGTGAATGAGCATGTCCTTTTCTTCAAGAGACGGACATTAGGATACTTAATTTTCCAGCACTCAATCCTGATCTCAAACCATAGAACATAACTGAAATGAGTTGGGATGACGTATTCAAATACCCCATCAGATTTCAATAAAAGTTCAGCCACAGTTTTATCCCTTGGCTGCGACGATTTTCTCCCTTATGTCATTTTGCGAATCGATGGAATATTGATCCTATTTTTAAAAATTTTTGCATAAGGGCTACTGATGCCCTAACTACACAGAGAAAATAATCTAGGAAGCACAGAAAAACTAACCACAGAAATAAAAGTAAATGGTCCACTAATCAAAAATAGTTCGCAGACTATTCTAATAGCGGAATATCTTGAAGATTTACAACAATTGGTTGACAGGGTGATAGAAATTAAGGAAGAATATGGATTGTCCCTAACCATGATAAAGACATACTTTATGATGATTACAAAAAGTCGTATCAAAATAAAAAAAGCCTAACAATACATGGGGAACAAATTAAAATAATAATATAACGGGTCATGGCAAATAATAATACTTTGTCCAAGACATGGAAGAAGACGATATTCGTGGTTAAACAATTTGAGAGCTTTTTTAACTTCACTTCCGCGGTTCTCTTGATCAGAACAGCGGTATCAAAAGTGCGAATTGCCCACCTTTTAAACTAGACGACACATGAAGAAGTTGTTTTTAATTTAAAGTTTAGGCCTAGAATGGAGACATAGTAATATAAATCATGAAAAAGTACCAGAAAGATTTTTTTTATTATATCGTTCACCTTATACTAGTTTAGGGATATATTATTTTAGTATCTCAGTATGTGACTGTGTAATTGACACTTACGTCTCCACCCACTAGAATATTAAAATTCTGTTGAATTAAAAATTTTCACGGGAAATTAACCGAATCATTTTAATATAAAACCGAGCAACACCTTATTTCTTGCGACCCATGACACAGATAGAACAGGACGATTTTTACAAACCTCAAATTTTTGTTGTTCAATGGTATGTGCAATGTTGCACACATAACCCAGTTGATCATTGCACCGTGATATTCTCGAAAACATTTAGTTGACATTTAGCCTATAGCTCGGTAGATGGAAAAATTTAAAGACAAAAATCAATCCTACATGTATATTGTTCAAGTCGAAGTCCCTACCCATGTTTATGTTCAGATTAACAATGTAATTAGGCTTGAAATGCCTTGTATATGACATTCTGTTACTTTTCATTAAATTATGTAGGAAATAAATCTTGGCAGCGTTTTTCTATGTCCTAAAAGAATGACCATATTCTTAAGTTGAATATTTGTTAACAGGGAAGCAATCATTATCATTCTTGGTTGTTAACATTAACATTAACATAACGTGTCATTAACATTTTAGGAATTTATTAGATATGGCAGCAAAGCGTATAGAAAACCAATAAAGAAAACTATAAAATTAAATCTTGGTATTATAAAATTAAGTTTTGGACTTCCACAATAGAAACTACTTCACTAATATATTTTTTCTAGACTGGCGTTGTATTATTTTTTCTCTATAGTAAAATGATAAAGGCGAGCGTCACGAATGTAGCGCCACGACAAGGAGTCACGGAAGTAGCGCCACGACAAGGAGTCACGGAAGTAGCGCCACGAAATAGCGGTCGTCACGTCGATTCACTACTTTCCATAAATTTGTTTCTAGTTATCATATATTTATTCTAACCAGGTTTAAATTAATAGCTGCATCCAAAATAACTATCAAAATACAGACATTAAATGGAAAGATGGAGTAAAACAAATAAAAAAATAAAAGCTTGATATTAGAATTCGATTAATAACGATTCTCGAACGGTCAAAATTTAAAAGTCATCCTAAATTTCATCCAATTAATAAAAATATTGAATCATCTATATACATTTTTATATTTTATATTTATTTAAATAATTTATTAAAAATACAATGACGGATTTTTACAATTATAAATTCGACTATTGTATTGAATAAGTGCGACAAAAAAAGTAAAACGTTTTAAGTTGAATATTAAATTTTATTTCTAAAGAGATTTCTAAATCAGCACATATTAAATATGGCTTTTTGCAAAACAATCACAGTTAACAGTTGGAAGAGTTCATTTACGCGGCAAGGAGAGTTCGTTAATACAACAGGTAAACTCTGTTAATTTTATTAAAATCTATAAAAATAATAAAATTACTTTATTCAATTTTAAAAATTTTATTATTTTTAAAATTGAATTGAGTTTATAATTAAAAAAAGAAAACGAAAACATAGTATGAAGCTTCGTAATAAAGCCTACTGTATCATTTTTTTTTATTAAAGAGACTATCATTTTTTGTTACTTACGTTTTAAACAAAATAAACTAGTTCTCATAATTGAATAAGATCTGTCTCACTTATACTGACATTTGAGTTTGTGTCATGTGATACAAACTTTAACCCAAGAGTCAATGGGACCATTTTATCTAATTATGAAAGAGAAACGCTCGCTTTGGTAATGCAATTGTAATTCACGAGGAAAAAAATAATATTAGCCCAAAAACTTTACCTTCGTTATTAACTATAAACCTAATACCATTTCTGCTGGGCAACTTCCTTTTTGGATATTAGTAGCCACATTCTTCTATATTATAACGAGCGTTTATTCCGAGGCTTGTTTTCGGGTTTCGTAGTAATGGTTTTTTTTCCGGGGATAGGTTATTAGCCAGTCGCCTTCCTTCTTTACCCGGGCTTGGGACCTGCATTGGTGGTTACTGAGCTACTCAATCCACCCAGCACTTGCCAGAAGCGGAGTTTAGCCATGTATTTAGGATGGAAGAAAGCAGGATTTCTTTAAACTTTTGTTTTCTTGTCTACTTGTATATCTATTTCCTTCGCAAATAAGTCTTTCGATATTTTTTCGGGTTTTATGTTTGGGTATGTTTATTTATTTATTAATTTAGTTATTTATCATCTTTTGACCCTCCCTGGTATCAATTCGATGATACAGATTTTTATACTCTTTTGATACTTTTGTTTCTGTAAGTCGTCTCTTATAGACCAGTCCTATTACGGTCAATCGATTTATTGTACATCTTCCCTTTGTTGTTTTACCTATTCCAGAAATTTGGAACCCTTTAGATGCATGTATGAGTCTAGTCGATTACGTTCCTTTACGAGTCCTTTGCTCAGATTTTTTGGCAACGAATATCTTGACATATTCATTGTCGAGAACATTCAACACAAAAATTCCTACTACTCGTTAAGAGCTGAAATAAACTCACTAGTGCAAACTTCTTTAATTAAAAAAAGAAGAATAATCCTGAATAACGAGAGTGTATATTCATTCATCATCATCATTGGTGCTATAGCCCTATAGTGGAGCATCGACCTTCCCTAGTCTATCTCGCCAGTCAGCTCTATCCATTGCAAACCGTTGCCAGAGTGCTACACCGATTTTTCTAGCATCTTCTTAATATAGACCATCCTTCCATCTAAGTTTTGGCCTACCTCTCCGTCTACTTCCCACCGGCTGTAAAATGAAGATTCGTCTGGGAGGGTTGTTCTGCTATGATCTTGCTCGATGATCTGTCCATCTTAGTCTTCCTATTTTTATATCACGTCCTTACTACCAGATATCTTTTTGAATTTGTGGTAAATCTCGTTATATGCTCCTCCAAATAACGTTTTCACAGATACCACGAGTTTTCCTCTCAGGATTTTTCGTTCAAATATGAGCAGAGGTTTTCGTCTGTCTTGGAGATTATCCATGTTTCCGATCCATATATAAGCACTGGCAATATAAGGGTTTTGTTCCTTTTTTTATTTTGTGACATAATTTTTTACTTTTCATGTTTTTATGAAGCCCAAAATAGCACTTTTATTCTCCGTTTGATTGCTTCGGTTATGAAGCTGCCATTGTTATTCGTTATCGTTATAGTTCCATGTATATTCTTCAATTTTTGCTTAAAACTTTTCATTTGTAAATACTAATCTATAATACAGAAGCTTCAACAATAATTGATAAATCAATCCTAGTTTGTCTTAAAATAAATTGACGACATTCAACCAATATTTCTTTTTACTTTCCCACAATTACACTCCAAAATTGACAAATTAACTACTAGTATTACACAGAACAGTTGCTATTAGGAACTTGTAGTTCATGAATAAATATACAAAGTCGCTTTTAAACGACTGCATGCAACTTTTTGACCCAGTTGCCAGTTAATTGAGGTAAACTACATCTGGCAATATTTTACTTTGTTTCAGCATTATCGCGATCTAATATTAGCTGTAATTATTTTAATTAAAAAGCTAATATTTTATTGCAAAATAGGTGGTTCATGAATTTTAATGGAATCATTTAGATAATTTATGGTCGTGCCTCTGGATCTGTTCAATAAAAATGGTTTTAGGTATTTTTTCGACATTTTAACAGATAGAGAGAAAAACATATAAACATTACAAAACAGTGAAATGAATAAAACATCTATCCCGTCTGTAAGGTATAATGTTGGGAGATTACTAGAGTGGAGATATCTGATGCGTTAAGGATGTTCTTAAGTTCTTCCCAATCTGATGGTCTACAACTACATTAGGAAGATTAATTTTTTTTTAAATAACTTGGATATACAACTTTACTTCACAAACTAAACAAGTAATTTTTAAAACAATAGCCCAATAGGCCCCATAGCAAATGTATTTATTTAGGTATGGGTTATAGCTACCTCCCTGTAAACATGTTCTATGTTCAGGCATTTCAATAAATTCGATAGTAACATATTTTATTCATTCTAAATTTAGGTATAATATCTTTCACCTTTTTGTATGTATTACGCTTCTGACCTTAGAGAAGAAGAGATAGACTTTTCAATAGTCTACTTCCGTATCTATTTCATGCAGCACTACGTGATTAATTCCAGAAATAGCAAAGGATTTTCCTGTGGCCTTACGTTTTTTCTAATATCTACTTATCCTATGACTTCAGCGTCATACATTACCGTAGGTTTTTTTTCAAAAACTTTGAAAGTTACTTCTTCTACCTTTTACCAACAAATAAAATATTCTATGCTATTTTTACATATTCTATGCTATACTTTTAAACTATTGAAACATTTCAGTCTATTAAGATTCAAATTTAGGAAGTTGGTGCTGATCAATTTCGAAACTTGCAAATAACATTTACTAATAATATATCTTTTTGTTTTGTCTTCTTGTTTTTGAACATAATAATCTTAATAGTCTATTGAATTAAAACCAACAACAAGATATACATTAGACTGAATAAAATACCTCACATGTCCAGGTTCTTCTACGAGGTTTCTTCGACAACTACGACTAAGAAAAAATTTTAACTCTTCGTACTTATGCCAATGATATTCCGAATTGACAATACTTTATATGCAGGTAAATGCATTTAAGTCCTGGAAATAGTTAGTAGCGAATATCTTGAGTATAGACGAATAGGTTAGAATAGGTCTACTCTATCAAGGTTAGAATAGAATGAAAATTTGAAGTGGAAGATTCTGAACGCGGGCGTTGAAGAGCGTGGGAAAGCACGTGTAGATCAAATTTTAATTATAACCGAGTAACATAAGTCATTTGCCCTACGACCAGATAATATGAGTCAAAAACAATTAAATCTAAACAAAACAATTATGTAGTATAGTTTTTGAGACAATAATATAATACGTTAAATGAATACTTATATTTGTAGTATTTGAACATTTATTGAAATGAAACACTGGTTCATATCTCCTGTAATTTTCAAAGCAAATTGATGTGTAGAGGCAGACTGGAAACAGTGGTGTAGCAAGAAGAATTGGATGTTGGGAGAAACTTTTCCGACAATTAAATCTAGTAATTGAACAATTATTTACTCCCATACACATTTGCTATGTCCGGATTTTTTATTTTAGTAATATTTATTTTTTCTATCCTTTTTCCGATCTCCTTGTTTTGGTCGGATATTCTTTCTTTAAACTGTGCCTTAATCAAATAGTGATCCCTATCTATATTTGTTCCTCTGAAAGATCTGGAGTCTGCAATATCTAAAAGTGTCTCGTATCGATGACTATTGCATTAAGATCTATTTGGTTAATTCTTACATTCCCAGTTCTTTTATGTATGTATTTGTGGAGGAGTCGTGTCCCACGTATTACCATATTCTTAACCATAGCAAAATTATGAGTCTCAGTCCATTGTTATTTGAGTCTGCGTGTAGCTCTTCACCAATGGTGGGAGAAAAGATATTCTCTCTTCCGACTTTGGCACTAAAGTCCCTGCTATTATTTAACATCATTTTTTGGCCACGTATCGCACTCGCTGTCCATGCCCCTTTTTTCTACGTTAAGTGCTTCTTCCTTGAGTATCGTGTTTAAATTAGGCGTGGATAGCTTCCATGACCATTTGCCGATATTATTCTCGATCTTGCGCAGCATCTAACAGCATTATATGCCTCAGATATCCAAGCTTTCTCTTTTTTATCATATTCGACTAGTCACCTTCGCCTTGACCTGTTACGTTTAAGACGGTTTGGGCATTCTATGATATGACCACGTCTCAAAGGCTTCTTATTTGTTTATTAACCTTCATGGTCCAGGTTTCACATCCATATAGTATTACAGGATACACAATATTTTAGGAACTTGATTCCTAGTTGTAAGTTCATCTGAGAATTGCACAGTACAGATCTCCTCCTCCTCCTAAGTGCCTTCTCTGTTGAGGTTGGCGGTCAATATGGCAAATTTCTCTCCGTTCTGGGCTTGATGAATTAATTAATTTCCTCTTGTGTGAGTCCAATATCTGACGTTTCGTAGCCAAGCTTTTTTCTTTTGTCCTATGCCCCTTTTACCTTCAATCTTGCCTTCTAATATTATCTGTAGCTGCTCAAATTCCCTATGACACATTATGTGTCCAAGATATGACGTCTTTCTAATTTTGATAGTATTGAAAAGATGAGGGCGTGTGTTCATTACTCTCAGTATAGATCTAAGTTTCATAAATGCTTCTCTTGTAATTTATATACGAGCTTTAATTTCTTTATCCGGATTTGGTGTCTCACTTATCCAAAATTATGTATTTATGTCCATTTCCCATATACAATGTACCATTTCTCTAGTGCGTTAATCTATAAGGAATTGAAGATCGTCGATACTTTCAGCCATGATCGCTGTGTTACTTGCGAACTTCACATTGCCCTTCCAAGGCTACGTTAGCGTGAATACGTGTACTAACATTACTATTACTAACATTATGAAACTTTCCTTGAAGTAAATTACGCTATAATTCCACGTGCAAAATTTTAAAATCGTCCTTATTTCGTTTGCGAGTTTTCTGTAGGTTAGACAGTCCCACTTTTTTCTTTATAGTTTTCATAGCATGAGATTTTTGACAGTGTTGGATAATTAGCCCAACGAAAACCTACTTTTCGGGGGACCATTTCACCCGCTCTCGTCAGTTCCGGACCCAACTTTGCACCCGGGTTTGGCACTGGTTATCCAGTTAGGTTGCTCAGTTTAGCAGGTTAAGTGGAGTAAACTGAAAGCAACTCCATGTTTTCGATTGCTACACCTTTACTCCATTTTTAGGAATTCATCATAATAATCTCTATGAGAGCAAAATATGAGGAATACGACGAATGACGTACTAGTTTAAAAATCTGTCCAAGACTCATATTCAATCAAAATTTTTGGGTAGCTGTGTTATCCTGATAGAAATGTATTTTCTTTTTTAGTAAATCAACCCGTTTTTCTTCGATTTTCTTCGTCGCTAAGTTGTTGCTATACAATTGGGCCACATAATTATCGAACATTCCCCGTATTATACAACAAATTCTAGTTAATATTTTATAATCTAGCCTATCGGCTTTCTATGACCTTGAAATTGCATAACTAGTTATCTCGACACAAAGAACTTCTTTATTACTGCCATTGAAGAGTGAACGATATTAATAGCTGCAGACGCATTGCGAGTTCTTGGTTAGTATGCCAAATTATAATATCTGCAAATGCATATAACATTCGTCCTTAGCAATCTGCTAAAACTAGGACTGAAATAGAATTCTATTTGTAGATCGTCGCTTTTTTATATATATATATATATATATATATATATATATATATATATATATATATATATATATATATATAATGCATCTACTAGTTGTATCATACAACGTCATTAACGCATGGGTCAATGCAAGATGATAAAGTTTGGATTTTTTTGTGAATTTTTGATGAATTCCCAATTTAATGTACTTTGAGAACAACTTGAAACTTCCATTTTTGTATCAGCAAGTTCCAAATATTGTATAACGAAGTTTTTGCGAAATTGCGCTTTTTTTAAGAAACTTGTTCTGTTGTAACTCTGTTGTAACATACCTCTCGAAACGACGTTAAGAAGTAAATCTTTAAAATCCACTACTCTCTTAATGAACTTCAGAAGAAGATATTCAGGGATGAGGTTTTCACAGTTATCCATGATGAAAACTCTCCGTAACTCTACCTTTAATTTGGTGTTTGTCTTGTTTCTAAACAAATCAAAAGTAACACAATGAGGAACACACAACAGAGCTATAAATTCAAGATATCCTTCAAAGATAAATTATTTGATTGTCAACAAGTGTCTTCCCTCATTTGTCAAAGATTTGTAGAATCCACCATATTATTATTCTTCTTGGGTGATATCATCAGCGTTTTTGGTCCAGATTGGTTCAGTTTTATTTAATTGATCATATGGGTGTTTTTCCTTAAAAGGTTTTTCTTTTTTTTCCCCATTTTCCTTGTCTTCAAATTAATACTTCCCTACATCGTCACTTTTAGGTTTGCCCTTATTTACCTCTTCTTACTTCTTTCTTCTCCGCCTTCATCATCACTTTAATTTCTTTTCTCTTTCTTTTTCAACAAGCAATTTAATTGGGTAGGTTTTGAGTTGAGACTGTTACTTTACAATCTCCTTAATTATGCTTTGAGAAGCTACTGAAAACCTTACAAAAACTAAACATTGATTATCAAGATGTTCAAATAATATCAAGACTATCCTGGGATTTAACCATAACAATAAAACTTGTACGTAAACGTAAAACAGAAGGGTGTATTAGAGAGATGTATTATCTCACCATCATTCACCATCATCAGGTATTCAATTCATGTGCTGAATATATTTTTCGTGAAGCATTAAACAATGAGTAGGCTGGAATACCGATAAATTGAGTTCTTGTCAACAGCATCAGCTACGATACAGCTTTAATACAAATAATTTGGGAGATCCCACACACTCTTCGTTAAAGTATCAATATCATGAAAATCAAAATGATTATCGTTTCATCGAGCTCATACCATTTGATCTCTTAGGAAAATTGTCTCAAAGGGCCCAATACTGCTATTAATTTTTTCTTATTTTCATGTAAATTTTCCTAAATAATTCAATAGAAAATTAATTTTCTTTAAAAATTAAATATAAATAGAATATCAATCAATAAAACACTGAACACTTTTGTTTTCAACGCTTTCACAAATTTTATTATAATTTAAGAAACACACTTTGCCGAAAGAGCTGTAGTAAATTTAGTAAAATTTATGGAAGTGTTGAAACCAAAGTTTTCAGTGTTTTATTGTTTGTAAAATGAACTTCCATCAAGTAACGGTCGAATCCATCACATAGAGATAATATTTAGAATAGAAAATTTTACAAACCGGACATTATATGGACAAATTTAAAACCTGCAGCAATCCATTTGGTGAAAAATAGGACTTCCTCTCACAACGACGAATTTCCTTTTAAAAAGTCCCTTTTATCTGTAAGTGCCGTCATATATTTTCACACAGACACTAAAAAGCGACGATCTACAAATAGAATTCTATTTCAGTCCTAGTTTTAGCAGATTGCTAAGGACGAATGTTATATGCATTTGCAGATATTATAATTTGGCATACTAACCAAGAACTCGCAATGCGTCTGCAGCTATTAATATCGTTCACTCTTCAATGGCAGTAATAAAGAAGTTCTTTGTGTCGAGATAACTAGTTATGCAATTTCAAGGTCATAGAAAGCCGATAGGCTAGATTATAAAATATTAACTAGAATTTGTTGTATAATACGGGGAATGTTCGATAATTATGTGGCCCAATTGTATAGCAACAACTTAGCGACGAAGAAAATCGAAGAAAAACGGGTTGATTTACTAAAAAAGAAAATACATTTCTATCAGGATAACACAGCTACCCAAAAATTTTGATTAAATATGAGTCTTGGACTGATTTTTAAACTAGTACGTCATTCGTCGTATTCCTCATATTTTGCTCTCATAGAGATTATTATGATGAATTCCTAAAAATGGAGTAAAGGTGTAGCAATCGAAAACATGGAGTTGCTTTCAGTTTACTCACTTAACCTGCTAAACTGAGCAACCTAACTGGATAACCAGTGCCAAACCGGGTGCAAAGTTGGGTCCGGAACTGACGAGAGCGGGTGAAATGGTCCCCCGAAAAGTAGGTTTTCGTTGGGCTAATTATCCAACACTGTCAAAAATCTCATGCTATGAAAACTATAAAGAAAAAAGTGGGACTGTCTAACCTACAGAAAAGTCGCAAAACGAAATAAGGACGATTTTAAAATTTTGCACGTGGAATTATAGCGTAATTTACTTCAAGGAAAGTTTCATAATGTTAGTAATAGTAATGTTAGTACACGTATTCACGCTAACGTAGCCTTGGAAGGGCAATGTGAAGTTCGCAAGTAACACAGCGATCATGGCTGAAAGTATCGACGATCTTCAATTCCTTATAGATCAACGCACTACAGAAATGGTACATTGTACATGGGAAATGGACATAAATACATAATTTTGGATAAGTGAGACACCAAATCCGGATAAAGAAATTAAAACTCGTATATAAATTACAAGAGAAGCATTTATGAAACTTAGATCTATACTGAGAGTAATGAACACACGCCCTCATCTTTTCAATACTATCAAAATTAGAAAGACGTCATATCTAGGACACATAATGTGTCATAGGGAATTTGAGCAGCTACAGATAATATTAGAAGGCAAGATTGAAGGTAAAAGGGGCATAGGACAAAAGAAAAAAACCTTGGCTACGAAACGTCAGATATTGGACTTACACAAGAGGAAATGAATTAATTCATCAAGCCCAGAACTGCTCATCCCTGAATATCTTCTTCTGAAGTTCATTAAGAGAGTAGTGGATTTTAAAGATTTACTTCTTAACGTCGTTTCGAGAGGTATGTTACAACAGAGTTACAACAGAACAAGTTTCTTAAAAAAAGCGCAATTTCGCAAAAACTTCGTTATACAATATTTGGAACTTGCTGATACAAAAATGGAAGTTTCAAGTTGTTCTCAAAGTACATTAAATTGGGAATTCATCAAAAATTCACAAAAAAAATCCAAACTTTATCATCTTGCATTGACCCATGCGTTAATGACGTTGTATGATACAACTAGTAGATGCTTATATATATATATATATATATTATATATATATATATATATATATATATATATATATATTATATATATATATTGACAAATATATAAATATATTGACATATAGTTTTTTTTTGAAAAAGAATACTTGTTGGGACCATATGGGGCTGAAATTTAGAGTGAACGCTGACAAAGAATAAAACAAAAAAATAAATGGAAGAGAAAGGAACAAAATAGAATTTTAAAAGATAAAGTGAGACAATTCCCAGAGGTTGTCTACACACCATAGTTGTTAAAAAAACTTTAATATAAGTGAAATAAATAAGTGAAAACTTTTGATGTAATTGTAATTTTAATTAATTCAAAATCCAAATGGATTACAATAGTTGATTTTTTTTTCAGAACGAACGTTTTCGGACTTGTCAGTAAACTTTGAAGGACTGGCGCTAATAACTGCAACACCACGCAGTGGGTGTATTAAATTAAACGACATAATGCCGATGAATATAGATGTAACTCTCAGGGAACAGTATGTCCCTACTCGAAATAGCACTTATATCAGTCTTGGTCTGCAAAAGCCAGCCATTTGACTTGAGATGCCGGAAATAATGAGATGTTTTTAGAAGATTAAAAAATAACTATTGCAATATAAAATATTCACTTGTGGAATCTGATCACGTTTTTGCCACTTTTTTTTTAATAAGAAAAAAAGTGTCACTAAAAATGTATGACAATATTCAATATCTAAAAATTAGATCTTTTTTAAGCACTGGTGAAAAATAATTGCGAAATTCATAAAACAAAGACACCAAAGGACAAAATATATTAATTTCTGGATTTCACTTTTATATTATTGGGGAATCAATTTAGTTTGAAATATCAAAAGTGCCCGTCACTATTTTTTTTTTGTTATATTTGCCTTAAATTATTGTCTCTTGGGTTCTTAATATTATAAATTTTAAAATATGAATGAAAAATAAGTCATCAAAGATGATTCTTTTTTCACAAAATAAAGTTATATTTTGTCATAAACTTATTTAAATTTTATCATAATATACCAACCAACAACACTATTCTCTCGGCTTTCGAATAATCTCTTATTACATTAAATTTCAGCATATCTTATTCTCATTGCTTAACATAGGACGGCTAGTTAGCAAATACTTTGTGGCAGTTTTGTAAATCGCTAAGACTGCATTTATACGATCAGTCAAATGATTTTTTTTCGAATACAAAGTTTTTATCATATATATGGCAAAGGAAAAGGTTTTAAAGTAAAAACGGGAAATTAGTATTTACACAACTGCTAATTAACGAGAATATAAGATGTCATGCACAGTACTGGGTATCGTTATAGAAATTCGATCAAATATTTACATTTTTGAAAGTAATAAAGAAAAACTTGTAACACAAAAACGTTATGGTTAAAACGACTGATGTCTGATGAAAAGCAATGAACATGACATCAAAAACCAAGAAGTCATTAGTTGATTGGAGAGATTTTCATCTCAATTTATTAACAGTCTCTTGATAATTTTGAACACTGCATTCAATAATTGGAGAAGTGTATTCTAGAAATCTAAACGAACGAAAAAATAAAAGAAATAATGATAATGATATCGTAACTCAACAGCCCAGATGGTACGGAGATGTTTAGAGATGACCAAAGATCAACTTTTAAAACAAATCCTAATGTGGACTCCAAATGGAAGAAGAAAAAGGGAAAGACCTCATTTGAGCTGGAGAGAAAGTATAAACCGGGAAATAAGAGAACGAGAACTAGAAGAAAATCTTTCAACGGACCGAGATAGATGGCGACTAGATATCCGATAAATGTTAAACCTAAAACTAAGATTAATATTATTATAAGAATTAATATTAGACTTCTGGGTCGAACCGCGTCTCGTACGTATATCGATGGAAGGCAACCGTAAATTACTATTTGGTCGTCATTAGTATGGTGCATCCATGCTAGAAAAGGACATGCTTCTTTTCTAAATGCGCATTTATATTATCCGAAATGACATAACAACAGTTATTTATATACTAAGATATAACAGAGAAATTATATATTACAGACAAATACAGACCATGGTTGGTCGAATTGATATAATACAATATTGCCATGTTCAATTTACAGACATCATAAAGAAGCTATCATAAAAATAAAGAGAGCATAACGTTAAAATTAAGTAAATATCACATGAATATTCGCAAAAGAGATACCAATAAATAACTATGATACATGAAGTGGACGTACAGACATAGTGATAATCATTAAACATAAATATCACTCAAAATCAAATTCAGAAAGAATAAAAAAAATATATGAAAGGTGTAGTAATACAAAAAATAAATTCGTTTTATTTTTCCATAGTAAAATTACATTTTGATATAAATTCTCGTAATATCGGTTAAAAATTCGTGCCGTGTAAACACGACTTAACGGTTACCTGAACGCCGGACGACGAAGCATTATTTACAACGTTTTGTTTATCAATCTAGTATGAGACACGCAATGCGTGCGAAGAAAAAAACGTAATTTGTTGTTAAAGATTGCCTCATAGTAACTGCCGTTTCTTTGTACCTGTTTAATGTTGGGAATGAATTTGAATACTGACGATTTCGTGTTAAAAATAAATAAGTAATTATTTAAAGACATTGTTAGAAGAAAAACAAATTGGTTTAAAAAATAGCAATTGAGGAACTTGCTTTGCTAGTTTGCTTAGTAGATGGAAGGGTAAAATACCTGTAGTGTTGAAAATACATTTGCAAACAAATGTGCTAAGCAAGGACATTAATGTGAAGTAACTTTTTAATGTGTCGTAGAAAGGTTACATATTTGAGTAAAAGTGAAATATATGTGTCTTCTTTTTCAGCCCATATTCGTCCACTGCTGGGCATACGTCTTCCTCAAACTTTTCTCTATCATGTGCTTTGCGTATACATTGTTTCTCCACTGTAACTCGGATATCTCCTACACACCTTTTCTGGAGCATGCCTCTCTTCTAGTTCGTTTCGGTCTCCACTTTGATATTCTACGTGCTCATCTATTTTCAGATTGCCTTGTCACGTGCCCGGTCCAGCTATTAGTTTTTTATTAAGTCTCGTAGATTTATAGGCTCCATGACTCACTGTGGTGTTGTCTTCTTGCTTAGTATTTAGGCAAGTTTACAGGAATTTCGTCATTCGTTAATATGTATTTCAATTTTCCAAAAGCGACCTATAATAGCCGGACACCCTTTTCAGTAATTTCCGCATATTGGTTTTCCTTATATTTCATGGTACTTCCTAAATAAACATACTCATACTGGACAGAGACGTTAGAAACCTACATTGATAGCCCTTTGATTTAACTGTTGAAATATTTCATTTAATTCATTTGTGTTACTGATTATTCAAACTATGTCCTCAGCGAAATTGAGATAGTTGTTGAATTATTCTAGTCGTTTAAAGATATAATTTACTATTTTTGTTGGGAATAAGTCACAATTTTACTTTAATTTTAATTTATTATGAGATCACCAACAGTAGAATTTTAAAGAATAATAAAATTGTGCCAGTAACGCAAACGCGTCTAACAGAAAACGGAAACACCAAGTACATCAACATAGAACGAGGAGAGCGTCAAGGGTGCACTTTGTCCCCCTCTATTATTTAATGTATATGCCGAAGATATAATTAGAGCTTCTCTTGATGATCGCCCTGAAGTTGGCCAGAGTCAATGGCACCATCATTAACAATATAACATATGCTGATGACATCGTAGTATTAGCAGAAACAGAAGATCAACAAAAAAATTGATGAACATATCAGAAGAAAGTCGCAGGCAACCAAAATTCTGGTATTCCACAAAAACCCCCATGAACAAGTTACACCTTACATATAAATAAATGGTATCACCCTTCACTGTTCCCAAAGCTTCATATACCTGAGCAGAGAGCTAAATAGTCAATTAGACTACTCAAAAGAAATTAGAAGACGCATTGAAATAGCAAGATCTGGTTTCATGAATATGCGTAAAATGCTCTGTAACCCCAAGCTACCAGTCTCAATAACATTGAGAACACTAAAGTGTTATACGTGGTCTCTATTACTATATGGCTGTGAGACCTGGACATTAAAACAGTATGACGTCAACAAATTAAATTCATTTTAAATGTGGATGTACTGCCGAATATTAAGAATAAGCTGGACCAGCAGAACTACAAATGAAGAAGTACTGAGAGTAATGAACACACGCCCTCATCTGGTCAATACTATAAAAATTAGAAAGACGTCACATCTAGGACACATAATGCACCCTAGGAAATTTCAGCAGCTCCAGGTAATATTAGAAGGCAAGATTGAAGGTAAAAGGGGCATAGGACAAAAGAAAAAACCTTGGCTACGAAACGTCAGATATTGGACCCACACACGAGGAAATAAACTAATTCATCAAGCCCAGAACAGAGAGAAATTTGCCATATTGATCGCCAACCGCAACAGAGAAGTCAGTTAGGAGGAGGAAGAACACATCTTTAAAGAAATATTTTAAAGTTATCTACTTTAAAATGTATAATATATATCTGAATTGTCAATATAAATGAGTCAGGTAAAATTAAATTATTAGAAGAATTTTTTACCAAGCAACAAAAACAAATTTTTTTAAATTTATTAATGTTTTGTATTTTGAGGACGATTTCCGAAGTGGAAATCGATACGTCAAATTAACTTAATTTTAAAGTAAAATTGTGACTTATTCCCAACAAAAAGAGTAAATTGCATTAAGATGCAAGAAAATAGCTTTAGAACAATGTTTAAAGGTGTCTTTTTAGATGTGCAGGTTTCCTAGGTTACAAAAAACAATTAGCATTATAAAAGCAAACATTTATAAAAAAAATGTTTAAACAAATCTTGGAATGGATGCAGACTATCGGAAATACAGTTACAAAATAATTCGGTCCTGATCCGGCCTTAGGAGTACCAAAAAGCACTATCTGCGGCTGAATGAGACAGTGTATATCGGATGTGCCAGTCGGGCTAATCAATGGATCCAATGAGGCAGGTTTAAACCTGCAGCATAGAACCTAAAACAATCCACCATATTTTGCATTACTGCGATGTACACTATTTAAAAAGGCTGGAAGCACTTTTTAGAGACTATCAAATAATTCCACAATCATAATATATCCAATTTTCGTTCGTATAATTTACTCCATGGTAGTGTTATTATCCCGTTGGGCCGACGCTAACGCAGCGCTGTTAACGCGACGACATTAGCGCTCGTATAACAGGGCCCTTAGTATACCTGTTAGAGTAGTTGCTAGTTCTCGAGAAAATCGTCTTTTTTTTATATCTATTGTTTTAATTTCGCTAACATAGTGAACTCGAATAAATATATTAAAAACTCATTACATAAATTATTATGTATTAATCATACTGTTATCAGCCGAAGAAAGCAAAACTTCCAAAATATTTCATTTGGAAACATAGAGTAAACGAAAGTGTTTGTCCTTCCTGAAGTTTATATTATCACAAATCGCAGTTTCAGTTATTTCTGTCACATTGTAACAATAAAACTACACATGCGATCTGTCTTCAATTTAATTTTAAAATAGTTAAACAATAGTGGTTGCTCACTTGTGGAACAAAAAGATACACCGACTCTGAGATTATTTATTGTCTTCATAAAGAAACAATAAACAATCCACAATTGACCCAGATTACTAGGCACGTGCCCACAAAAAATTTCTGAAGTTAAATCGCAACAACGAAGATTTCAAGTAATTGTGCATTGTCATTATTATTCAAAATACACGTTGCGTTGTCAATCGTGTTACGAGCATTCCTACTAATCGTCTTGGATCGTTATGAAATGTCATCAGGTTAGGATTATCTTCATAAAAAAAATTGATGGTGCAACAAAGAAAACTGTAAAATTTGAGTAAATTTTGTTTTTAGAATTTTGATATAATAAACTAGACAACGCGAACATGATTATATTAATAGAATTGAAGTAAAGTAGCTCCAGAGATATATCGCCTGTCGAAACTCTAGCCCTTTCAAAAAATAAGAGTATGCAATTTTCCATTAGTCTTTGCAAAAGAATAATTTTATCGGTATATCGAAATCTTTAAAGACTTTCTCAACACGAACTTATTAGTACTTTAAAAATATTTCACTAAACAATATGCAAAGGAAATTGGATATTTTCTAACCTTTTTTTTTTATTTAAAAGGAGGAAAATAACAACGCCATTAACGAAAACAAATTCTTAATTATTTTGTGCGATGTATTTGAAATATTATTTGGTTAAGAAATCTCATTTTCGTGAAAGTTCAATTTTTTCGGGCTAAAGAATGATTATTGGAGCGATATGAAATAATAATCTGCGAGGTTCTTCCTAGTTGTTGCTTACTGTAACAGTTTCTTTGGACATAATATGCTTCCTCTGTCTCTTCCAATGCAGCTGTGCTGATTCATCTAGTTCTAGTTTGTTTCTTAACGTCGTCACTACTTTCTTATATTTCAAGGATAGTCAATGTATCCAAAATATTATTGTCTTTTATTATTTATTATTGTCTCTATCTATCAATCTTTTGCCGACCAGTTTATTTCCATTTGCTTTAGCACTTGCTTAGCACTGAGACAATTTCAATAGTTCAGTCGTCAGATATTTTATCTCTAAAACAAGCTTAATTTTGCTGAGAATATCAATTTTCACCTACTTTCCCCTAAAAGTGCAGCTTTCAAATACAATTTTTGCATTTTGCCCCAAATGAAGTCAGTTTCTATAAAGTTATAAATAAACGTTGCGTGATTTTAGCCATGTTTTACGATTTACGATGAGATCAGTAGAATTTATCACTTCCATTGACCGGTCGCTGGGAAATTTTCATTGTTAGATAATAATCTTCAAAACCTATCGACATGAAATTTAGATCTGCATTTTTGGCAACAAATATTAGGCATTTAAAAGATGTTTTAAAAACGCTGAATTTAAACTTGTACATTACAATCGATCTTAGGACGACATTGGGTGGAATTTGTCGCTTAAGTTGTGTAATCTCAAAAAAGTACTTGTGAAACAGATATCGAATTTTTATCGTCGAGTTGATACAACTTTTATTTAAAAAATTGATTTCGTGCGCGTATCGGAGATTCAAAATCGCCGGTCGCTTCAAGCGTTGTTTCTGACTGAACGGTTAATTCTAAAGAAAAAGTGCTAATAAACATTTTTGTTTAAAATTATCTCAGCTACATTTCTTGTTTGAATCATTTTTTTTCTGCGGCCTACAAATTCTTGGTAAATCGATTTTTTTCTGTTTTCGCCCTGCGAGGGGGGTTTTGGGTAAACTCCGGAGTGGGAGTGGCAAACTTTTTTCTATCTTTTTTAGGATCATAAAATTGATATTTAAAGCAAAATTCAACTTGCTAGTATGATTTTTAGAGGTTCAGTTGCATTTTCGTCTCTAACGACGAGTGTAAGTACACTGTTTAAATATTCTTGGTTTAATGTATTGTGGATGTAATATATGTGTGATATAATGTAATGTATCTTTTGTATGCTCATTATGTAACCTAATTCGTCGAATGCTGCTTAAGCCAATTTTAATCGCGTTTATATTTCTCTTGCCTGCTTTTCAATGTTAAGTTTTAGTAGGCACTGCAAATTGTCATCATATATTTATCAATTTTAGACATATATTATACAGAATTGTACGAAAATGATAATGGTGCTACATAATACTTGTCCAATAAAAAATAAAAGTTTAAATAAAAAATCTACTGTAATAAATGGCCAGGACGACACGTCATACGGAAACGCAGTTTGTCCATGAAGACTCCTGGCGCCAGCTAGGAAAGAAATATGAACTACCAACTGACGTTTCAACCTTAATTAATCCGTCATCGTTGTATATTTACGCTCCGCAAAAAAAAAAACAAAATATTGTTTATTAGAAAGTATTAAATTGATTCAACTTTGTTTTCTTACATAATACTTTGGAGTTTCTCCAAAGAGTTTTTGTTAATTTTGAGTTATTGAAGTTTGATTTAATATTTAATTCTAAGGAGGTACAAAGTTCGCCGGGTCAGCTAGTCCTTTATAAAAAGAAGCCTTTCGGTTAACATCACAGAATGTTTTCGGAATGACTATTCCATCATCAATGTTGTGACTAGGTATACATGTGTGAAGCCACTAAATTTATAGGTAAAAACCCTTTAAATGTTGTTAAATTAGTTTTAAAATTTCATTGGTGCTATTAATAATATAGGATGTTAATGTTTTAAACAGAACTCACTTCATGACAATATAACACTCCTAAATTTTTTTCAAATAAATATACCTTTTTATAAAAGCCTTTATAATTAAAATTTTTGGGATTTATGCTATACAGCCGACTACAGGAAATTAATTTTCCTTTTGTGGACATTAAAAAATAGTCTCTTTTTCAAACTTACAAAAATGCTGTCTGACCCGTTCTCATTGGGTGTGTATATATATTAAATATAAATCAATTAAAGCATGCAACCAAGAACACAATAGATACCTGCTATAACTTTTATCAGTAATTATTATTTGATCCGTTTTGACGTCATCGAAAGAGAGACATATGTCCACTTAGTTACACACCTTTTCAACCTTTGAAGCCATTATCATTCAACAGCTATTGTTAATAAATTAGAATGCATAGTTGCCTTAAACAAAAGCTCGATGAAAAATAAAAAAAAGAAATATTTAATATGGAAAGAATGCATTGCTACAAAAAAAGTAGAACTAAATCTGGTACAAGCAATTATTAAAGGAATCTTTTTAACAAACCATTTTAATTCCAAAGTGTAGCGAATATAAACGCTGAATATATATATATATATATATATATATATATATATATATATATATATATATATATATATATATATATATTATACGCTTTAATAATCGTTAAGAACATAAATGTAAATAATTTCACATATTGAAGATAATGTGGATGCTCTCTAATATTTATCGGTATCTAAAACATAATTGTTGAACAATATAGAACCAAATTTCAACGGTTGGTTTAGTTTTTCAAGCAGGGAGAATATTTTGTTTACTTATATGATCTTTACAGTTTATTAAAACATTTTATCATTTAGTATAAAATAAAATATTGGAGGCTTTTTTGTAGAACCCTCAAAAACTAATCTAAAAGCTGTTCTTTTACTCACTGAAAATACTTTTACGTATAGTATGTCACTGCTTTATCTCCTGCTCGCCAAATATGACCTAACCATATAAATCTTTATTTTAGTCACGATGTCTTCCTTAAGTTCTTCTTTATTAATATTTACATTTAATCTGCTTATATATATTCATTTTGGTCTGTTCTGGTTGGTCCCAGTATGGTTCTCTTAATCTTTCTCTCCGCTATTCTTAAGTCTTCTTCATTTTTTTTGACCATCGTCTTTGTTTCTCGTACATATATATTGGCCCAATTATGGTGTTATAAATGTTCATCTAAGTTTTCTTAATCAGTCTTCTGCTTTTAAGTAATCTTTTGTTTGCAAAATAAGCTTTATTCGCTGCTAATATTTTTTCTTTTATTTCGGACTTCCTTTCTCCGGTTTTGCTTATTGTAACTCCTAGGTATTTGAAATATTCTACTTCTTCAAATTCAGAACTTCCTATTTTGATTTTTTCTTTTATTGACTTTTTCCCTAATCTTAATATTTTTGTCTTTTCTTGATTTAATCTTAGTCTTATTTCCTCTCCTTTCTCTTTTATTTGTTCTAGCATGTCTTTCATTAGTATATTCCCATTTTTTTGCAATAATAGCAATATCGTCTGCATGTCCGATTATTTGAATCTTGTTCTTAGATTTCCTTTATTTATATTTCGTAGTACATATTTTAAGGCTAAATTAAATAGCGTTGTTGATAAGACATCTCCTTGTTTCATCCCTTTATTTATACGGAATTCGTCTGTCTGAGGTTAAGTGGAATTTTTAATTTTTAAGTGCTATTATTAATCCTTTCCTTTTCATTGAATCAAATGTCTATTTGAAGTCTAATTCTAATTTATATTCATTTGCTTTTTCTATTATTTGTTTTAGTGTTTATATTGTATCTATTGTAGATCTTCCTTCTGTGAATCCACATTGGTACTGCCCACTGTTTTCGTTGTGATCTTTGATAACCCCCTTTTAATTATGGATGTCAATATTTTATTTGTTGTATTTAGTAAAATTATTCCTCTATAATTTTCACAAATTTGTTGGTCTCCCTTCTTATGTATTGTTATGATCTGTCCTACCTCCCAGACCCCTGGCGTTTTCTCTTTTCATATATTTTTCAATAGTGCCAGTATTTTCCTCCCGGCTCCCTTCCTCCGTATTTTATTAGTTCCGTATTAATTCCATCTTTACCAGGTGACTTCTTTACATACACTTAAAAAAAACTTCTTTTCATACACTTTTTAAAAAAATTGGTACACTTCTTTATGGACGCTTTTGCAACTCTAACCTTCAGTAACACATTTAAGCTGAATGGGAGCGATTACTAAAGTAAAATCATTTAATAATGAATTTAATTGTTTTGTTTCCTGTAGAACTAACCTAACGCTGTCTATCAGTAATTTATACCTGACCCCAATTATATCACTTTAATATACGTTTACGATTTACACAAAAAGTAAATGAAATGACACAATTAGGGCTTTATTAGTAAAATATGATGTGATAAATAAAAATCCATCAGCTGATAATAGAAATGTTACAGTATGAAGGCGATTTAATAAAGAAATTAAGTAAAATGTAATGTTCAGGTTGTGCAAAAAGTTAGATCTTGATAGAAAGATGAAAGAAATTAAAATGCATAGAACTGGTAAAAGGATGCTAATTTTATATAAAATTAAATAGTTTACATCGATAAATCAAAGATAATTACCAACCGAGACACCCTATGAGACGACTATTGCCATTTTAAAATTTTATATTGGGTTATTACGAACTTGACAAACATATTTAAAGGAGCATTTTTATTGGAATTGCACTAAATGAAAATAAAACGATACACACTCTATATTACGAATGTTTTGCAAAAGAATAGTCTCGACAGAACCTAAATCAGTTTATTTCGATTCTAAAGGTATCAACAGACGGCTGTGATTAATCGGTGCGTCGAAGACAACATCATCATGCGAAATTTTCGCGAGACAAACGGCTACGGCGATTAACGAGAACCAACACATTGGTGCGATGATATCTGCACAGCGACAATGTTAGTTCTGCGTTATTAGAAAAATATAATCGGAAGTACCGCTATTACTAACGTCTATAAACCTCTAGGACATACATGGCTATCTCACATTCTACAAACTCTTAATCACTCTGTGGTATATTTAGGTGACACCAGCAGCCACTAGGTAGCATTATAAAATGCCGTTCTTTGTGAAGTTTCAATACGTATTTCAAATTCCTTCCATTTATCCATCCAAGTATACTTCATCTAATTTAGATAACGACTTACGTCATTATCTACCTCAGAGATCGAAGTTGACATAGTTGCCAAAGTATAAAAAAATCCTGACTCCATTTTCAATCAAATAAATTACATAATTATTGCAAAAGTATTACCATCTCTTTACAACGACTATTTAAATTCTTACATGACATTTTTAAAATAAAACACACTAATTTTGTTCTAAAAAGAACAGATTTTATTAAATAGTTAAAAATATAAAACAAGAGATATTCACTTTAAAATTCAAAATAATGTAGTACAAAAAGTGTCAACACCGCAACTGTCAAATAAGTGTTACCAATTTATGCCAAAATTTTACCTTCGTTCGATTACAGTTACAGTGTGTTCCGAACAAATGTTCTTGTTAAAAACGCTTTATAATGCATTTATACAAATTAAATGAAACATATTATTGTGTATTTCTTTAAGTTAACATTAATAGAAATTTTTAAATAAAATTTCTACGCGTATATAATAAAATATGTCTAGTGGCTGTAATGCCAGTCTACTCGGTAAAGTAATTATAAAAAAGAACACACCTACAACCTAAATATTTTGTGTTGGTATCATGTGACGTCACAGGCTATGTCGCCGATGACGTGCATCGTTATATAAATGAGATGAAGTGTATAAGGTTTTAATCAGCGTTTTAAAAAATATTCGAAGAAAAAACACGTGTTTATTTTCAGTAGCCCACTTTGTTCATTTTGTATAGCTCAAACACTGTCCATTGTTTGTTGTGTTACAACTAGAATAGGGAATATATAATGAAAATGATATAAACGGAGACGCCATAGTAAGATTTCCAGAACACTTCGGTCTATCTCATATTTAGCCCACATTTAAATAAGCTGAATTGAATAGTGGGTATCAAGCGATTGTAGTGATGCTCATTTGGTAACTACAAAAACTGTTATTTCAGAATTTTCATATATCCACATTTTATATATTGTACTCGGTACATATATTTATAAAAGCCAGCTTTTTAAGAAAATTTAAATGTTCTGTTACTTTTATAGATTTATTTTTATTTTTTATGTAAAATTGGAAAAAATTTTCAAATTCAAGTGAGGTAATAACCATAATAGTTTCGCTTTGTACTTACGCATTCAAACAAACGCAAACGAAGTGAATCGCAATTGGCGCCCATGACACCAAAACGCCTACTACTGTTCGTTTAAATCACACAATCTGGTGATGAAACTCATCTGGGTTTGTAGGATCCCATGCATTCTACAAAATTCAGGTCAGCAAAATGCGTAACACACTCTACCCATTACGAATTAGGCAATTATATGACAAAAACGTGATAATACTTTTTACTTCGTGTTAGAGTACAGGCAGGAAATTAAAAAATAAATGTGACAACTATCAGACAAAACAGTTAAATGTAGTAAATATACAAATGTCGGTCAAAATGCAGAATATTTGCAAACTATTTTCAAAACCGAAATCTCTCCGAAACGTTTCCAGGAACAATTTAGATATTGTAGACAAAAGTAGTAAACAAATATTTATTTTATAGTTACAAAATTCAAATCACATTGTTAAAAAATAGTAAGTCATCACATGCTCAAAGCCAAAATTATTTAATAAAAATCTTTTTTGAGGGCTACTATATTTATTTCTGCCCTAGGCAACACCAAGTACTGCCTATTGGCAGGACGTTTTGACATATGTGCAATATTTGTGTTTACAGTGATACAGTGGCTTGAAAAATTTGTCTCGGCCAATAAATGGAATTGAACTCTGAACATTTTCGTGCAGCAATTTATCATGATTTTCGACATAAATTATCTAGACAAGAGTACATCGATGAACTTATATCGTTTTACGGGGATCAAGCATTATCCTTTATCACCGTAAAAATTTCATACAATGAATTCAGTCGTGGTCGGAAACCATCGATGATGTGCGTGAACTGATAGAGCAAGATCGTCATGTGACATACCCTAAGATTGAAGCACCTTTGGGTATTAGTATGACAAGCAGCAATAAGATATTGCATGATCATTTGGCTGTAAAAAATATTTGTTCACGTTCGATCCCACATAATCTGACAAAAGGTCAAAAACAGCCTCGTGTCAATTGGTACAAGAAAATATTGAAGAAATGGGATCGCGGTGCATCAACTAATATGTGTAACATCTATACAGGTGACAAACCGGATCTATGCATATCAGTCCGAAACCAACCAGCAATCGACCGTGTGGGTGTTCCAAAATAAACCAAATCCAACAAATGTTGTTTGTGGAAGAAGCAAATCGAAATAAATGGTCGCTTGTTTCCTTGGTACAAATATTCATGTAGCTACAGTGCCGTTACAAGAAGGTAAGACGGTCAATTCTGAATGGTATACAACTATTTGTTTGCCAGAAGTTTTCAGTGAAATTCACAAAAAGGAAATTCATAAAAACAAGCGAATCATTCTTCACCACGACAATGTAAGCTCACACAACGGAGTTTTTGAAAGGCAAAAACATCGAATTAACGAGTCATCCGCCGTACAGTCATGATTTGGTACCTAATGACTTCTTTTTATTCCCGCACATCAAAAATAAATTGCGTGATCAATGATTTTCGACGCCTGAAGAGGCGGTTGATGCGTTCAAAACCCATGTTTAGGAGTTATCTCAATCTTAGTGGAAAAAGTGTTTAAAAATTGGTTCAAACGCAGGCAGTGTATTGTTTTTCATGGAGAATATTTTGAAAAAAAGCCATTTTCACCATAACCACTTGTTTTTTCATTGTTAGTCCAGAAATATAAATAGCAACCTTTCGTATTTCCTGGCGTATTTCATAAGCGAAACAGAGAAAGAAAATGTTTGATTGTACATTAAATAGATTTATATATAATATACACAATGACTTGAATGAATCAGAGTAATTTTGTAAATATTGTCAATTTTTGTTTAAAAAAATGTTAAAATAAATAAATAAACCAAAAATAAATAAAATTCCTTTAAGATAAAATCGAGCAGTCCGAAATCTGCGAGGTTTCTGTAAAAATTTTTCTCAATGAATAAAATTTAAGACAGATCTTAACAGTGAAGAAGAATCCGCTTTTCTTTGTTTCCTTTTCGTGGTTAAGTTTTTTAAATACTCATTTTTCTACTTTTTTAAAATTATAAATACTTTTCTTCTTACATATCCCAAAGAAGTTAAATTTATGTACACCGTATTAAGCATTCTGCGCAATAACAAACATATTGAAAATATTGAAAAAACAAACTACAAGCGAATTAACGCTAATTGAAAAGCCTGAAAATACGTGGCGACAACTTTTGACTTCGTAATATGTAATAACTGTAATCAAACAAAATTAAATATATATAGCATTGTGTGTTAATTTCACTTTCATGAAGACCAGACAAAAGTTGACACAAATTCGTTCTCAACGGAACATCAGGTCCGGAGTAGAATAAAAAGTAAAGGGACTTTATAAGAAACCAAAGAAACTTTGTCTTGGCCCTTATTAAGAATCTTTACTGGCAAGAAGTTGTTATTGTTTGAATCGTAATATATAATGTTGTATACAACATTCACTATTTGATATGTGGATCAACCATGTGTGGAACAATGTTAAGTACTTAAGTACACAATGCTTCGTGGCGTAACACAGAAATACACCGAATTCGGACGAATCTTAGAGAAGAATATATATATATATATATATATATATTATATATAATATATATATATATATATATATATATATATATAAACCCAGTTAGACTCCCAGGGTAAAAACAGCTGAAAGGATAGGCTAAGTGTACTCTTTAGTCCTTTATTGATCCAATATTTCGTTGATAGTTATCAACATCATCAGGGATAAGCTACAATTAGTTTACTTGAAAATTGACAATCTGTTATAAATACGTTGATCTTACTTACGATTTTGAGAATGGTGCCGTAAAAGCTGGTCAAATTTATAAAATTTTGTGAAAAAAATTGTTTTTTTCTCACAAAAGAAAAACAGAACAAACATGTAATGTTAAAATTCACTAAGACTGGTACAAAGACAATGCACAATTTTAACTAATTGTGTGTAGGACCGAATGTCCTCTCTCGAGAGTTTTACATCTTATAAATTCTTATTTCTTATTAAACTGTACAGAGTGTCATGTAAAGTGAAACAACGTGGTTGATTGTAGGTTGGAAGACACTAACCTCTAAAATCTTCTTCTCTCTTAGATGGTCAAAGTAGAGGGGAGACTTTAGTGGCCCTTGCCTTATTGGTTGTCTAACCATTATTTTCTAACTTAATCAGCTGTGATTAACACCATATATATATATATATATATATATATATATATATATATATATATATATATATATATATATATATAGGAGTTAAGAGAGATCTGCCAATTGGTCTGCTTTCTAAGTCTGTCAAGTGCCAATGTGCTTTTGTTAACAATAAAAAAAGTGAGTTGAGTTGTAAGAACTACTTTCGTCGTGAACACCAACCGAAATGAAAATATTGTTGAATTCACCACTATTGCAATGCACTTCTTCGTTTTCAATGGTTAAAAACTAGACTGTCTAATTGAGTGTAGCATATGAGCACAAATTATAACGTATAAACAACGTTTATATACATTAAAAGGCTGTCGCCGATGTCTTGCGATTCCTAATCTCCATTCTTCTCTGTTTTTCCATATGTCATCTTCCAGGCCACTCTTATCTTTTCCTTATCCCTTTTTCTTTACTCAATATTTTCTTTGGAATTCTGTGGTTCGGATTATTTGTATATGTCGCTACCATATTCATTTTTTGATTTGTATTTCGTCTGTAAGGTCATGTTTTACCTCCATAATTCAGTATTACATCTCTGTGACTCTTAGTGTCTTTTCTGTGCTTTTTTTAAAGGCCATACTTCGTAGCTGTACATGATTATGCTGTTTACTTTTTGCTTTTTGTACTGTTTTTCTAAACTCTCCGTGTATGATGATTGATACTCCTTGTTGTGCTCTCTTTTTTTAGGAACCCCACTAGAAGTGATCATATTTAGCCCAAATTTCTGATCCTCTATCTTTATCTTGGTTTTTGTTAGCACTGCAATATCAATATTTAACCTGTATACTTCAGTTACCACTTCATTTATTTTCTTTGGAAGACCCTGTACATTCCATGTTCCATAATTGGTAATCGTTTCCGTAGCTTAGTCCTAAAGTCTCTTAGTCTTAATCTTAGTCTTAATATTGGCCTGTCATATAACCCTCCTCTTGGATTAGAACAAATTAAAAATAAATAAAAAAGTCCAAGACTAGAAAAAATTAACATATTTTTATGGCTTTATCCTTGAGTTAAGCTTGTAAGAGTTATCGCAGTTTTGGATGCTTTTTCATATGTAAAATAATCAAAATTCAAAAAAACAACAGTATAAAATGTACGAATACAAATTTATGACACCATTTGTTGGAAATCATGCGTATTGTATTTTCTTTGTTTCCTAATACGCCTCTGCGCGTTTCATATGGATCCAATTCCATAGTCGACAATTTAAGTACCAAAAAGAGTTACAAAATCGACGTTACCTAATTATTATTTAAAATTTCGCCAGTAAAAATGAAACCAAAACTTTCACCAAAACAGAGCTGTGCTACGTGTTGGTAAACCGTCTCGTCCAACTTAAAAAACAACATAAAGGAAATATATGTTGTACTGTACGTATTGTCATGGTTTATGGTGTGGGTTTTAACAAAAGACCCAGTACTTCCCTTATGCAAAACAGACCGAATTGTCTGTTGGTTTGCTTAGTCGGAAGTCAAAGTAACTTCCAATGCATTGAATCGATATTTCGAAAATATTCTATAAAAGTTATGGTAATAAATACCTATATTTTTCTAAATTTGACATATAGAAAACAAGAAAACGTTTAAATTAGTACAAACACTGACTAAAAGCTAAAATAGTTACAAACTGGAAGATGACCTACTTATAGTACGAGATCCCACTGCAAGATAACTACGATTACTATTTTACATACATTTAAGAATATGAGACTACTTTGATAACAGGCTGCCAGTCAAAAAGTGACCGCAACTAGTTTTAATTCAATTCTTGGTAATTAATTTTTGAACAAAAATTGTGTTCATTTATTTTTAAATAAAATACGCTGCTCAAGACGTATATGCATGTTTTTTTTAAGTCAAATTAACGCTAGTTTTTTTTAATATGATACATATAAGGTTTTCTGAGAAAAAAATGGTCGCAAATTAGGGTTGCCAGTTGTTAAAAACGCAAGGTATCAACGTTAAAGTAAAAGAGAGCTGAGTTAGCTCGCTGGTTTGCCACGATTAGTGTTAGTTGTGTGAGTGTTTAAAGCATGCATCGATAGATAGTGATAATAATATACATATCGTCGGTTTACTGGCAAAACCAGATAAGTTACATTTTGTTAGTTTTTTGAAAATCAAGTTTAAAAGTTTAAGCCTACAGTAAAACAACTACGTGAAAGGAAACATTTAATAACCGATAAAATAACATAGATTGTGGTACTGTGAAGATAATTAACGCCAAAAATCAGAAAAAAATAAGGAAATGTTAGAAAATTTAAAAACGCTGTGCTGACAGTGTCGTGCGCTGTCTCTATTTGACTTTATGTTTGATACCTCCCGTTTTTATCAGCTGGCAATCTTAATTTGTGACCATTTTTTCTTAGGCAACTTTATATCAGCATGGTAAAAAATAGCTTTAATTTGGTATAACAAAATCACATATGTCATAAGCAGCGTATTTTATTTAACAAATAAATAAACAAAATAAAAATTTTTAATATGTAGAAAAAGTAGAAAAAAGATCTATTAAAAAGACCTATCAAAAACAAGTGTTTTTATAATGCTTCAAAAATTGAAAGAAAGTTTAGACCAAGTTCGAATTCGAAGTCACCAAAATCACAGGTACTCTTTTTTCTAAGATTTTAACCTAGATTTTAGATTACCTCGTAAACCTGTTTCGTATACTATTATGAAAAGTTTCTTTGTGTAGGACGTACATCTATGTTTTAGTCCAAATGATCTAGACTTCTAAGAATCTTTATTATCTGTTTCGGAGCCACGTTTGTTACCTGATCAGTTTCTAAAAATACCTGTGCCAGTATTTATTCATCATCATCACCTTTGGCTCGACAATTGTCTATTAGGCTGTTCTGCTCTAAGATTAAACAAAAGAGGTTAGTCTTCGTAAATGGGTATATTTATTTAAAAAACCCTTAAAAGGGCTACATCAAAAAAACAAACGTTTTCGGACTAAACAGTCCATCATCAGGTTTAAAATTGCTAGGTTAAAATGCCTGAGCCACCAAAATACCAGGGTAAAAACCCTTTAAATTACATGTAGTTGTTAAAAATTGTACATATTGTTGTTATTAAAATGCGATGTTAAATATTTAATTGAATTTGACTTCAGGTAACACGTTTGAAGTGAGTTCCAGTGTCCGGAGAGTGAACCTCTTCAAACGGACTACAGCTGGTAACTCACTTTTTTTGTGATACGTGGTATACAGCCAACTACAGGAATTGTTTTCCTTGTGGCTCTAAGATTAGTCGCCATTCTGTTCGGTTTCTGGTAATGTGTTGCCATCATCTAATCTCTAGTATCCCTAGAGAGCCGGTATTAATTGCTTTGGCAAAAAATTACTACTTTTGTTCAAGACAATATGTTGTGCCGTTTCCTATGCATTTGAATCTGCATGTAGCTCTGTCTGTCCATTTTACAAACATCCTATCTGAGAGAGTAGCCTATAGGGAAAAAACGTGTAAATGATTCCGGGTTCAGTGTTTTGGAGTTAAGTAATCTGTTTAGTGAGTTGTAATAACCTTTTTGATTGCATTTTTTATATAATATTTTCCCACTTGACTGCGTTCATAACCATAAAGTTACTTTGTTGCTTTTGCACAACAAATGGGACTATTTGCAGTTGCAAACCAAACTTGTCAACAACTGCTAACATATCTCGAAGGCTGTGTCATAAATTTTAGACTTAATGCGTCGGCAACTGATTTTAAGTTGGGACCGTTCTTGCCACCTTTTCCGTATGACCGAAAATACGATAAAAACTGTTTCTGCAACGCTGAGAACCATCCTGAAGCAGCTAACATTAACACGATTTATACATTATAACGACGTTCGGAAACCACTCAGTACTGTTCGGCGTATGGCACGTACAAATTTGACGCATACGCATTTCAGCACTCTTTATATTGCGGCATATCATATATTAGACATAGTCGACAAAGTAAGAAATGAGGAGGTCCTTAGACGACTGAACCAAACAATACAACTGGTCAATATAATAAAGAAACGCAAGCTGGAATACTTCGGTCACATTATGAGACACCCCGAAAAATAGTATCTTTTACATCTGATCATTCAGGGAAATATCCAAGGTAATCGTGGTCCTGGTAGAAGAAGAACATCATGGCTAAAAAATCTTAAGGCAGTGGTATGGAAAATCAACTAGATGGTTATTTAGAGCTGCTGTCAATAAAGTCACGATAGCGAATATGGTAGCCAACATGATATCCAACGATCGATAACGGTCATGGAACTAAAGAAGAAGAATATCATATATTGGGCAAACACACCAATATCTCCATAGAAGGGTTATTGCACACATAATGTAACAACCAACAAATTAAACACTGCAGCCTTAGCTAAGCATTCTCTAGAAAATATCTATTCTTTTGATTTTAAAAATGTACAGAAAAAAGATCAAAAGTGTATCAATAATAATAAAAACGATATAAATGATCCCTCCCACTTAAAAATTGAGATTTTTGTAAATGCACCATTGCATTGGCAGATATTTTAAGTACGACCGTGAACCAGTCATAGTTTAAAGTCTTTCCGTGTCTGCCATGTGGCTTTAGGGAAAAAAATATCACTTTTGCATTCCAAAGCAAGCTATATAAATATAAATTGTATTAAGTAATGTTTATATAATTAAAGTCCTTATTCAAAAAGGCAAGAATCAGTTCAGCTCGAATATCAAACCTGCGTAAAATCTCTGATATGTTGTTTTGGAGATCATAGGCCGTGGTTTGAAAGTAAACCTGAAACTGATGCGACAATATTTGTAACTGTCTTCTGAATTAACTGAGTATATGGATAAGGATGGATTAGATAAATTGCAAAAATTAACCATAACTATATGGAACATATAAGATAAGTTAATTAATTGGTAATAAACCAGTAAATAATTAAAGTGCTAGCATAGACAGGGCACTTGGAAACTCGTAAGAATCACATGAATTATTGCTATTGCACAGTTGATCACAAAGAACAGTTTTGCCGGCATTCAATTCTAATATGGGTTTCTCTCGAGTCATTCCAATTATCATTTAACGTGCATCCCACCTCATTGCCAAAAGTCCCTAACTGTTCGGATCGGCTACAAGCAAACTTATGTGAATCAAAATGATCGCGAAAATTGCTACTCAAACGCAAAAATATATGCTTGACTAGTAGCCGCATGATTAGTTTTCCTTCTGAAAATTTCTCACGCTTTTTTCCGCCTTTTACATATTTATATTTTCAGAAGGATAACACCGAGATAACAATTTTTGGAGTACAATAACTAATCCACGCATTCAATTTTGAATTTCCGACTTCTTTATCAGAAATCCGGTTAACTCGATTATAAAACACTTCGGGTTCTTTAAATTTATTGTTTCGTTAATTAAATGAATTGATTATGTATTGCGATATACACACTTATATCGGCAGTTCCGTATGATTTAATACAAATAAGGATATGGAGCAGTATTATATTGCTGCATTGTATAGTGGGTGGAGTCACTATGCACGGTCAATCGAATTAATCAATATACACTATTAGATATACAAATCCAATGAAGCGTATATGCAAAAACGCAGAAACGCACAACCACTTGTGCACAAGGCTTTATTTAATAAAAATGATGATTAACTCTTATAAATATTCGCGATTTAACACTGTACTATTGAATACTCATCATATTATTCTCTTTTTTCTCGAAATTTTTTTATCTTAGCTTATACAAATATTAATCCTGATTTTCAGTTTTTTATTTTTTCCCTCATTGTTATTTTTCCCTCATTATTATTTTTGCGACACGGATTTATTATTCTATCTTTTTGATTGCCGATTATTGATTAATTACACCATCGCTGGTCTTACGGCGGTCTCATCAAATGTACCTTTCAGTTTTAGTGCAATTTTTCATTATCCATCATACCATTTCCTTTCAGTTCGCTGATCTTGCTCTAACTCTACTCCAACAAGATTTTCTCCATTGCGCTTTAATTGAAAATATATCTAAAAATCAGATAACCACCCAGCTACCTTCTTTGTAGTATTAAGAGCTCGTGACAATTTAGTATGATTGCATAGACGAGCGATCCGATGATTTGTTTCTCTGATAAAAGTTTCAACCTTCTTCAGGCTTTAGTATGGAGGCACAATTGTTATAATTATTTCTTGAGATACTTCAGGTGTTGATGAAAGTAGTGCTCATTGTGTTTTTGTTTACTAAGAATTGCCAGCATTTCCATGTTCATTCGTTAATTCTAACATATTGGTTGCTCTCCTATTTATATTTATTGCTCCACTCATTGCCTATTTATTGCCTTGTCAAGTTATACTATAATCTCTCAAGCGTACAACACCTTGTAAACCTGCAAACACCCTCTTAAAACACTCGTGCAACACAACTCGTGTTGTACTCCTTTTATTGCACCCGCATTATTGTGCATTAACCGAAAAAACCGTATAGTGGAAGATATAAAAAAAAGAAACTTAATGCAATTGCAATGGGAAAATATTCCAGGCCGAAGGCAAAGAAAAAGGTTATTACAACCTTTTGATGCTCGTTACACAAAATACTTTTAAATCATCGGTAAACTGAAATCAGAGTAATTAAAGGTGTTCTCACCTGCACTGCTCACTTCGATATCATTATTGTAAAATGAGCAAATTATGTGAAAATACAGAGGAAATCATTTGAAGAAAGACATTTAAAATGGCTTAAGTGACATTGAGAAAAAAACCTGAATTTATTACAACAAATTTTTGTATAAGTACATGTCTCTTAAGGTTAGTAATTATCAAAATTTATCAAAAGTAAGTAAAGGGAAGTAATTTATCAAAATTTAAGAAAAATATAACTGTTGGAAAAAATTATAAAATTAACAATTTGTTGGATCTTTACGATGATGTCTTTTGCACTTAAAAATACGTCTGAGCATACTCCTAATGGGACGATCACTTTACTCTTGAGGTATCTCATTCCAGACCCTTTGCATCAAGTAGGATTGAATGGTTTAGGTAGGGGACCAAAGAAAAAAATCGACGTAATTGTTTTCAAAATGGGCCAACGTAATTCTGGCTGTACACGGTCACGCATTATGTTGGTGGAAAAGTGGATTGGGTAGCATCCATATATAAAGCAGAACATCTGATGGACACCAAAGGTAATCTGCTTCCATAGGTAATAGCCCTCCACACCATAATTCTAACATAATAATAGCACACGTCTGTCCATAGAAAATTGAGAACCTTAACCCTTGCACGAACATCATTCATGGCCAAACACAATTAGTATTCATCACTAAAGAAAATAGTGTTCATTTTGAGGTCACAGTTTAGCCTTTCTCTGCATCAAAGCCAATAGATCGCTTCAGTAAATATCAATGACATGTAGGGCAAACTGAGGACGCTATGAAGCAAGTGGAAAACTTCTGAATCGGTAATAAACAGTTCGCATTGTAATAAGCCTTTCATGCACTTTAAACCACTACTCTGGGATTGATCTTGTGGACATGAAACTGCTTCTTACACAAGCCTAAGTCGGCGATATAAAACTATGTCATTATAAACACAGAAATTGTCAGATATACGAACAATTTTACGTACAAAAGTACAAGTGTCAGAGAATAAATGAATATTCCTATTATTGTAAGTCATGGACGAAAATCCTCTTCGAAACAAAAACCAAAACAACACTCATCACATATAATGGCGTTAAGCAACAAAGAATTAGCCTTTGTGCATCTACAAAGAGTTTTTAGTCAATCTTTGTTCATTTTTGCCGCTTTTACGCCTTATTTCTGACTATAACGAAGATTTATTTGAATTTCACGAGGCAGATGATACGTAAACATCCCTGATTGTGTTACTGCAGTCTATACTCGTATATTCATGAACAAGGAATCATTTCATTTATAATAGACCAACATACACAAGTTGATTGTGCTAATTATAGTACGCGAGACTTCCGTCAAGGTCGACGGCGCCAGTAAATCAACTGTATATCGCTACTTTTAAGTTTGCTATTAATGTCCACTGCAGTAATATATTTAGCTCGACTTTTGACTTCCTTTTTATGTTCATAATGCATTTTTTCGTTTAAAATTATATTTTATATTACAAAATCCTCTTTGATATTAACATTATTATGCGTGTATGGACATAAATAAATGATTTGTTTGAGAAAACAGTGGAATTGTTATCCAATCGTATGAAAGAATTGGAGAAAATGATCAGCGACAGGGCAACGCGGAAAGTAAGACTAGAAACGGGACATAGCAAAAACAAAAATAATGGCAGCAATCTGATGCAATTGCTGCCAAAATAATGGCAGCAATTGAAGCGATTGGTTGCACAAGGGAAAGTGGAAGAAAAAAGAGGACCAGGGAGACAACGCACGTCCTGGTGGAAAAATTTAAAGCAGGGGAGTGGAAAAACAACAATAGAACTCTTCGGAACTGCTGCAGATAGAGTGAAATGAGCCGTAATGACTTCTAATGTCGTTAAAGGATGAGGCACACGAAGAAGAAGACGAGGCTAAAATAATTTTTTTTCTATATTTTAAAAGCAGTAAAAATTAAAAACACCTAAATAATTTGCAACTATAACAAATCATATCCCCCTGTAAATTAGAATCATCGTTTCAAATTAAATCCGTGAGAAGGGAAGTTCAAACTGATCTCGAGGCAGAATAGAATGTTATTTTGGTTTAAAAAATTCCTCATTATAATGGACCCATATTATATCAATCTTTAGTCCTTGAACGGAGTGATGTGGCATTTTCTAACATAAAAGTGGTATACACACTTAATTATCTACTTTTTTGGTGCATTTTTGAAGTGAAATCAAGAAAGAAATCGTTATTCTACGCTTTATAGTTTAATATAAAAGGATCCACGAAATAACTTATAAACAGAAATAATATTTTATGAAAACTGAAAGATATGATATTGATAATTTATTCATAAACTTGTTGCTCTTGTTGCTTAAAAATTACAATGTTACGTAAAAAACAAATGTAATACTTTAGAATGATTGAAAAACATAATGTTTACTTCTGTACTATAAAATGTTCTTAAACTACAATTAAAATCATCATCATCATTCTCCTTGTCTTTATACCTATGAGGGGTCGGCTTCTCTAATTACATTTCTCCATAATTGTCTATCTTGGGTCATATTAATATTAATACCCTTTACCGAAATGTCCTGCTTAAGCGTCTCCCCCAGGTCTTTTTTGTCTTCCTTTCATACTACTTGTAGGAACCCGCAGATCAGCAATTCTTGGTATTGGCTGATTAACCTCTCTACGTTGAACATGACTACACCATCTTAACCTATGTTCTCTCATCTTGACAACAATTGGAGCCACCGCTAGACTTCCCCTAATATACTCATTCCTAATTTTATCGCTTTTTGTCACTCGTCTATCCAAGCATTCTCATTTCCGCCACATGCATTCGATGTTCCTCTTTCTTTTCAACTGCCCAACATTCAGTTCCGTACATCATAGCTGGTATTATGGGTGTTTTATAGAATTTTCTCTTCAGGTTCATTAGAATTTTTCTGTCTAGTACTGCCAACAAGTCGATTAATCATTTCCTGTGAGAGATTCTCCCTTTCTCCTTTACAGCAAATTGTAAGTTTATGAATGGGTCTAGGAGGATTCTCTAGAGCGTATACAGGCAGCTCTAGATAACACACCCCATGCATGTTCAAGAAGTTTTATGTTTGGAGACATCTCAGGCCACTCCAAACGACGAATACGTTCTTTCTCAAGATAGTCATTTACCGCTTGAGTCCTTTGTGGGCCAGTGTTATCATCCATAAATATAAAATTTTCACTCACAGCTCCTCGCTATAATCTCACATCTTCTTCTTCTTCTTCTTCTTTTTCTTCTTCTTTTTCTTCTTCTTCTTCCTATATAGACATAACTCTGTCTGTTTTTCAATGTGCCTTCAGTAAGTTGTCGTTCCATCGTTTTCGTGGTCTTCCTACTGACCGTCTTTGACCTTCTAGAGTCCCTTCCGTCAATAACCACCAATTCCGAGCTTCCACCTGCCATAATACCTGCCCACAACATAACGCTAAGTACCAGCAGCGAAACGAAGCATGGGATGGGCATGTGTTAGTTGTGCAGCTCTTGTTGGCTCTTGCCAAATACGACTTCGCCCGCTATCACTATTTAAGCAAACTCCACTACCAAAACTCCAAAACTATATGGTACTCATCCACTAGACCTATAAGTGCTGGGACAGTACTCCCTGGAATGGGTATCGTGAACGAATGGAAGATGTAAAATAAGCCAAATAGCTGTAGTACAACTGGTTTATAACAGACGACTTCTAAAAAACATTAAGTGGAAAAAGAAATAGCTCTTAGATAGTTAATTATAATGGTTTCTTGGTTTGCATTGAGGTGTGCAATTCTGGCTTAAATCTGTAAGTCTTGCTCATTTACATTTTATGTTGCCAAATTTTATGTTGCATTGGACTAGAAGCTTTTTCGAGATGGTCATATTATTTTTAAGTTATTGTACAAAACTAGGACAATAAGGTATATATACATAGGAGTACCTATAGAATTTTGATTTATACCTTATTTAGTTATAAAATGCATTTTTGTACAGGGCGCGATTCTTTTATTCAGTAAGATTCAAACCACTAATAGTTCAGTTTACAAAGATCTCTACACCATAGTGAAATATATTTTCAATAAGAATGTCATATAATTATATATAATATTACTTTATTTATCCATGTTCTATTAAATTGTAGTGTATTATAACACAGGCGTTGTTATGATGAAATGATTTTGGTGTTTCTCTAGGAAAACGTGCATTTCGTATGACCCGATCAACATGCTTTTGACATTTCCTTATTTATATCAAGAATAATTTCGCTTTGCAATAAGTCAGAAATCAGAATGAGGAAATGGATGAAAACTAATCAACAAAAGATACTGTGTACTTATTTATTATTTTTTTCATCACTGACTAACAGATACATGCCACTGTTTTTCGTACTTCGTACAAGTATATATATATATATATATAATATATATATATATTATATATATATATATATATATATATATATATATATATATGTATATATGTCGAAGAATCAATGGATCAATTCTTTTTTATAACTTAAAGTTACATCTTACATTACCTAAAGCATTTTAAGTTACGCTTACATAATAACTTAGGTTTCAATACAAGTAAACTAAACATTTTGCACAGAGCCATCTAGTGGAAGTTACTAGATCTCGGAAATATGATTTTCGTAAATTTTTATATTTCTTATGGTAAAAACATCGACAAATTGGAAATCCATCGCGTGGTTTAGCAGCAAAAAAATTGCAAAATAATCAATTTCGTGAAAAATTAAAATATCTCGTGAACATTTTCTTGCAGGGATTTTATAGGATTTTAAGGTTGGTCTAACTAAATAACAATACAAACAATTTTGTAAGCCCACTTGGCAGTGAGAAAAATGTACAGTCGTTGGATACTTAACTCATAATTTGATTGTTGCTCATAAGAGGCAGCTCAAATTTGGTATGGAACATAACGACTGGTGGTGAAACATGGATACAATGCTATGATTCCCAAACAAAAAACTAATCAACGATATGGTTGTTTCAAGACAGCCAAAATCAACAAAAGTATATAAGGCGACATATTTCCACGATTTAGAACCTTCAATGTTGAATATTATACAATTTGTTTGTCAGAAGTGATTGATGGACTGCGCAAAAACAACTGGAATCACACGTATAATGCATTATACATGTGCCGGCTCTCACATGTATAACATCCGAGTATTTGAAGGCCAAAAACATCGATTTGGTGGATCATTCTGCATACAGTCCTGACTTGGCACCTTGTGAGTATAAATGCTTCGACTATTGTTTTGTTCGAATGCAAGTGTGTATTAGTCTTAAAGGTGAATACTTTGAAAAGCAATCAAGCTGATTTATATAAAAAAATATGTTTTCCTTATATCACTGGGACTTCTCTGAAATATTGTTGAAGCTACTTGTGTCAAATTGGCTATCACTTATTCGGACTGTTTTGCCAAATCACCATCGATGGAGATATAGCATGCCAAAACACGTGAATGATAAAATTGTTTTGTCAAATTGAGTCTTCAGGAGCTGAAGATAAAACACCACAGAAAAACCACCTGTGTTTGCTGTATGGCTCTGGAATAATTGAAAACTGATCCTAATTTTAAATGTTAAATCATCTTAAGCCCATTGTTTGCTTAATGGGCCAATTCAGATGAGAGCCAAGAGCATTCATTTATTCGTAGTTCTTTGAGAACTACGTTGACCAGACATCACCATCAACGGCGATGGCTTTCGATGATTATCAACTTCTTTTGGCCTAAATGGGATGATATGGACACCAACGAGATGTTGGTTTCACCAAAACCGCACTACGTGTCACATAGCTCATTTGAGTGCATGGTCACATCACGTGGAGGTAATGTGAACTAGCCACGTGATTGTACAAGTTTTACATTACATTAGGATCAAATTTCAGATCTAAATTCTAAATTATTCTTTGTTCTAGGATTTTCACAGTGACTAGAAAATCTTAAAGAAAATCTTGATTTGCGACTACTAAAGTATGTAATTTAGGATGAAAGTGTCTTTAGCATTGTATTACTACCTATATAAATGACCTATAAACTTTTTTTTAAAATTGAATTTTTTGTTTCAGCTGTTCGAGCAGACAGGATGAGGGGCGGGCGAAATAAATTCGGACCCATGTACAAGAGGGATCGGGCCAGAAAGTTGCAGATAATGCGGCAGCGGCAGTTGGCGGCGCAAACGTTGAGGGGCGGATTAGGGGCCGATATGTATTCCGGACAACCGGGCACTTCGCCCTTCGCCAACATCCACATCAAACAAGAAATACAAATACCTCAAGTGTCCTCCCTTACCTCATCGCCAGATTCGTCGCCCAGTCCCATAGCCGTAGCTTTAGGTCAGGTTAGTATATACTTATATATAAAATAGACAGCTAGTTGGCACAAAAAGACAGAGACAGGAAAAAAGTTTAAAAGAAAAAAGAGGAAAAATAAAGATGGTCCCTTCACTTTGCCTGATGGAAAGCACAGTCTAGTAATATTTTAAGTCTATGAGAGGGTTTAATTCACATTTAAAAAACTGACATCTTAGTGTTTAAAGATATTTAGTTATAAGAAACTATATAGCTGCGTCATCGTCAAATTTACTTTAAGTTATCCTAACGTGAGCTAAGTATTTCTTCCTGACTTACTTCTTCAACATTTCTTTGTACCTCTTCGATCTGGTTACCGATACTGAAACAAGAAGGCAACGATAAGAATATATCAACAATATAGCAGGTCAGAAACACATCATGTAACCCGTCGCATTTTTTAGATAGGAAAAAATGTGGTAATCGCTAGGGATCAGAACTGGACTACAAGGTGGATGCGGAAGCAATTCAAATCCCAATTCTTGCATTTTTGCCATCTTTTTCATCGACTTATGACACGGTGCATTGTCTTGGTGAACAACAATTTTTTCTTGAACAAATAAGGCCTTTTCTTTGCGATTTCAGTCTTAAACGCTCCAGTAAACGAATATGGTAGTCTCTGTTGATTGTTGCTCCATATTTCAAATAGTTAATGAAAATAATTCATTGCCGGTCCCAAAATATAGAGACCATAACCTTTCCGGTGGTTGTTGTGTGTTTGGTCCACTCAGATGACTGCCGATTTGATTTCAAAGTGAAGTGGTTGATCGATTTTTCATTGATTATGACATACCGTGACAAAAACTTCGACCTTTTCCGATTAAACATAAGCAAAGAGCGCCGAGATTCATCAATTCGTTGATATTTTTGGTCTGGTGTGAGAAAACGCGGTACCCATTTGGAGAACAGCTTCTCATACCCAAATGATCGTGTACAATAGTCAAAATGCTACCCTTTGATAACTTTCGAATGACAGCCCTCTCTTGCAACTTCACTTTTCGGTTTTTTTCAATGTTTACGGAAATAACTTTATCATTTTGGCCTTCCGAGGCTTTTAGCATCATTGGTACCGGTACGACCGCGTTTGAGTTCAGCAAAATATCGCTTAATGGTTGTAATCAATGGAGCAGAGTACAAGTAACACTTTTTAAGCCATTGCTTAGTTTGGACTTTATTTTTCCAATCAAATAACAGTGATAACTCAACACACAAAATTGCTGTGAATCTATTGTTGATAAAAATCACAAAAGTAGCGTCACTTTAAACAATGTAACTCGGTAAATAATAATCCGAATGATATGAACATTTTGACAGTATGTTTTTGAAGGCTAGGACTACCAAAACTGTGGCTAATCCGTGTGAGATCGAGGTCAAGTAAGTCAACTGTCAAATTGGTATTACCACCCACCGCCAATTATAAATATTTACAGGTTAAGATCACTAATAATCTTTATTTTAGATTTTTTTAAAACAATTTGGAAATAAAAACCTCAAAACAACTGTAAAATGTAATACTTCTGTTTTGTTTCCATAATTTTTTATTATTATTCGCTTTTCCAATGATATCTTTTCCTCTTTCCAATGCACTTTTAGCTTCTTTAATTACATTTTTCCAAAATTCTCTGTATTTGGTCATATCCCAAATATTCTCCTTCACAGGTATGTGTTGTACTATCTGTCGGTATCATGTCTTATTTGATATTTCTCTCCAACTCCTTACAGAAACTTGATACTCAACGATTTCTTTAATTGGGTGATTATCATTTGTCGTTGAACTTCGTCATTTTGAAATGATCCCGAAGAATCGCTTAACAATGTAAGAGCATATGAAATAACACAAAATATTTCCATATGATCTCATTTAAATGAATTTTATCGAATGGCGCCCATCCGCCAGTTTCAACGATTGCATCACATCATAAAAACAATGTATAGGTACCCTAGTTCAGTTACCCATTTTTTTTAATTACCGTGTTTCAGAAAATAGACGTCCGGATTTTGAATGCGCACTGTATAGGCCGTGGACGTATATTTATACGTCCATGGTATAGGCACTCACATGAAGAGTAATACATTATTATAAGAGTTATTGTAATAATTAATTCGATTACTTTTTGTATTTAATTTGTATTTTCGGATTACAATGATTGGGCAATTTATTATCTTCAGAATAAGGACAAATTAGACACTGCACATTTAACAACTGATTATTCTGTGGGAGGTAAAAGGTTAATAATTACTAAATCAACGTAATTTATCTTTTAGCTGGTTGTCTTCCCAGCAGGTTGAAAATTAATTATTTTAATGAGTTATAATCAATTATTTTCTCAGGTCTTTGTTTTGTTACTACAAGGATATTGTGCACATACACATATTATGTTGTTGTTTTCTGTTGTCTAAGAAAAAATATTCAAATATTGATATGTGGGTCGTCCCTTACAGCAAAGATTACATTTTTGAATGCGTTATTATTTTGCTAGCACTATGTTTGCACCAAGTATTTTATTATAAGTCCATCTAATAATGGTAAATGAAAACTGACGACACGCAATACATCAGCGAGAAAATAGAAAAAAAGCTGTAGGTATTTTCAAGAAAAGGCAGTAGAAAGCTATTTTGTAACAGAAACATCAGTATATTACTGCTGTTTCTATTAAAACAATGCAGATTCCCACGTTATTGGTTTATTAAAATCACTGCCAATTTAAAAATTTCAAATAATTTTTATGGGAATTATCAGCTGCAGGTACCATAAAATCTACTATCGATAATTTTTAACCGGAGTATAGTCGTTCGTAACCGACGGTAAATTGTTAGGTCACTTAAATCTGTGTCTACTTAATAGTACACCTAAATTGAATATGACAGTACAAGACCGATAAACGCCGTCTACACTTTATCGAAGTTCTTCGGACGAAGTTAATCGAGGCGAGGTGCCTCTCTACATACTCGTAAAGTCGAGTAATGTAGTGTGACACTTCGTATTCGAACTTCGGGCCCTTTGACTTGGACGCGACAAACCGACAGAGAACGGAAGAAGAATGAAGTGAAGCAAAGTCGGATGGACTGCCTGTCTACACTCTCGTACTCGCTGAACTTCGATCAACTTCGCGAGTAGTACAGTAGCCGCTTTAGACTTACAACCCAGCTAGAGTAAGTTCACATGACAAGCGCTTAACGCGCGTAAATTTTTGCGCAGTATTCACATGGTGAGCGCTTGTTAGGCGTTGAATGTGCGTGGCCGCGGCCGCCTTTTTACGGTTTGAATTCTACTTGTCGAAGATGGATGTAGAAATAGTTTTAACGGGGATTATTTATACCGACAGCAGAAACGACGCGAGAGAAGACGGAGATATTGGGTACACCAAATTTTTTCATGGAGGCTGTTTCAAAGCCAGTACATAATTTTGTATTCTAAGCTGTCTTAGCTTTTCATCAAGTCATTTATTGAATTATTGGCTCTGATAATATACATAATATGGCATAATTACATTGAAGTAAGTTTTTTATTAACCAACACAATATCGCAGGACGTTTCCATTTCGAACGAGTTCTGGAAGAATGTGGCGAACCCTAAATACACATGTCCGTGTCAAAAGCACGCGGTCCTCTGACTGAACGGTAACGAAAACTAATGAACTAAAGGTCGATTCAGACAGATTAGTCACGTCTCGTCACAGTGATTGCGCCGAACCGAACAATCCGTCATACAAAATATTCTTTAATACAAATATGTTGCCGGCATTCACACTCATCAGTTGACAAACAGTTTCCCAGCTGTCAGATAGTTGATAGTTCTGTGACCAAACAGGACCGGTTCGGCGCCGAGACTATGACGGGACTGATGTGTCTGAATTGACCTTAAACGTGTGCATTGCTAACTAGCGCCAGCGCAGCGTTCAATGCGCCATGCGCGCCTGTGCGATAGGTATAGGTTATGTGTATGCTGCGTGATAAGTCTTGTATTTCATCAGAAGAAAAACTCATAATTACATTGAGGTAAATTTTTTTTATTAATCAACATAATATCGCAGGATGTTTTTCACTTTCATCTATAAAATCAGAAATCGAATGATCTAAAGCTGGCGTTGACGCTCGTTGCCAGCAGTAGATCGTCAGCGTAGCGTTCAAAGGCGCGTTATCAAAAGGCGCGTTAAGCGCTTGTCATGTGAACTTGCCTAAAAGGTTAAGAATATAACTCAAACTATTATTTACTCCGAAAATAGAAAATTTGAATATTTTGGAGGTCATGCGCAATAAATATATTAGGTATCGAAGAATATCCTATAAGGCAAAATAGACGGTAGCAGAGTACTAGATGGCGGACCAACATCCTGGTTGAAGAATCTTCGCTCTTTCGCCTTGGATAAACTTAAAATCATGTTGTTGGTCTTCAAAAATCGAAGAGGAATCGGTAAAAGCTACAATGTGGTAAAATGCATCATACGTAAGTAATTTATGTACGTAATATTGGATTTTCATTAATTAAAGGTCTTCTCAATTCTATACGTGAAACAAGAACATTTTTTATTCGACAATATTAAAGCTATTTTTTAAAAATACTTTTTATATTTTATAATTTACTCATATATAATATTACTGGTAAATTATTTCATCTTACTTGGAAACAAATTGAAAATTATTCCATTATTCTGTATTTTTGCCAAAGGCAAGAAAAACGCAAGGTCGTATTAGTGATACACTTAATCATAACAATTACGATGTCGAATACCCCAAACGCGATGAAGGTCATACTTCACCTCTCTTCATTACATAATATATGGATGGAGAAGAAACTCGAGCCGTACGACTTCTTAGAAGTGTCACCAAAAGCCTTTTTTAAAAATGGGGGGCTGAAAGGACAACTTTAATCTAAGGATGAGCTACAATTGGTCTCTTAGGTCGAATGGAAGGGTGGTTGAGCGCCCGGTCATGTTCAACATAACCTAACCTAATAGTAAGATGCCATAAACACTGTCAGTATGATAGATTTTTAGATACGCGAACATGTATAGAAAATTGAACATGTGTTTAATGGGAAACTTCATAACTAGCGTTGAAAGAACTGTTTGTTAAAAAATAAAAATCACTGAAGCTGCTATCATGTTACTAAATGAAAAAGAAGAATAGGACTGTGAGGTTTTCACTCAAATGTATTGTATCTGCTGTTATTTTAAACGATATGCAGAATTGAAAATTTGATGTAGTGTCTTGTTATTCCACTAGAACATAAAGTCTGTATATTTATTTCACTTTGGAAATATTAAATTTTTACACTTACATTTTATTTAAAATATTTTGTATTTTGTACTTATGTATTTCTTATTTATTATTATTTTTTTATATTTTAATTTTTAATATTTTAATGTAAATTTTAATAATTTGTGTTTATTTTTTTCTTTACAGGTGTTTTATTTTTCTTTGGATTATTTTTATTTTAGTTACTACAAACTGGTCGTAATGTTCAGATATGTGAATATATGACGTTTTAAATGCTTGGTCCAGTTTAGTAAAAAATAGACCCAAAGATATTAACCAAAGTTGGAGCAATACATTTAATGAACGCAAGAAAAATATGTATTGGGACTAACGTGAAAAGAAAGGAACAAAAAATTTCAATACAACAATAAAAATAATAATACTAGACTCACAGATATTAAAGGAAGTGGAGCAATAGGAACAGAAGAGGACAATATTAAAATATCGTGGCGTTAGAAAGAGATGTCTATTGTCACCGCTACTATCTAACACATATTCAGAGAAAATCTTTCAAGATACCGTAGAGGATAGTGCAGCTGATCAGCCTAAACGGAGAACGCATAAATAACATCATTTACGTAGATTATACAGTGATTTTTGCAGACAGCCCGGAGTGACATGAAGAGATAATGACCAACATTACAGAGGTAGTTCAGATATCTAGACTCTCCCTATCGGCTACAAATATATGATGATCTTCAAAAATATAATCCAATTAGGACAACTAATCCTGAATAGACAACAAATAGAAAGTAGGAAAGTACATATACTCCGGAACAAGTATCAATGAAAAATGGGACATAAAAAAGAGTTTGAATCCTGATCTATCGAAAATATAAAAACTAAATATAAGATTGCAATTACGTTTTAGAACGGATTATGATTGTAAGAATGTAAACCCACACCCAAAGAGTGTATATTAAATCATCATATAGTCCAGACGATTACAAACAAAAAACAGATCGTGACTCTATGACCAACTTCAGGAAAATATTGAAAAGTTTCTATCAGGTCACATAGTTTATGATTGTAGATTTTAATGCTCATATTGGACATGGTATTATTCAGAAACCAAACAGGTTTAATGATTATACGTTTATAAATAGTGGAAGGCACAATAGATTTTATTTTTACCAGGAGGAAAATGCTATCCATAGCAAATCCTTGACTAAAGCTTCTTTGGTACGTCCAGTTTAACTGAAGGTGATGTATTTTGAACCCGATAACTTTGTTGACTTTACGCATTGTTAGTATAAGTGACTACTCAAAACATTTATGTCCTTTTAATGTTTATAAATTAGTAACTATATTGGTAATATAGTTTTTATTCTGTATAATATAATTGTTTTTAATTTAATTAAACTCTTTATTTCCTTTTTTAATATTACTTCCTATTTAAGAGAATATTTTATTTTGGCAGGTGAACTCATCCTTGGTGCAGCCCACGTCCAATCAGCAGCCCGCTCTCCAGATCGTCGGCGTTCCTGGAGGTCACTCGTCGATGGTCATGGGCCCAGAAAACAAGCTCTGGGGCCAAGCGAACTCCACCACCACATCACCCCTTAGTCCCAAAGTGTTCCAATTCGAGACTGTCGTACCGGGCAGCAGTGTACCGCCTTCGAGTAAAGTGTCGCCGCTCATTAGGGATTTCGTGGCCGCCGTTGACGATCGCGAATGGCAAAACTCTTTGTACACTCTTTTACAAAACCAGACGTACAATCAGTGTGAAGTGGACTTATTTGAACTAATGTGTAAAGTTTTGGACCAAAATCTCTTTTCTCAAGTCGATTGGGCGAGGAATTCGATATTCTTTAAAGATCTCAAGGTAAGTTATTGTTTTTGGTTTTACTGTACTATCTTTATCTGATAGAAGATACTAAACAGTAAAAGTAATACGAGTATGTAATTGACATGGCAAAAGTAGAACGCTCAGATTCGTAGGTTTTGATAGTGTTATTTTAAGGTATAGTGCAGCGGCGATTTGTTCTGGTAGTTAAATATCTAATTAACAATGTTAATTTTTTTCTTAGGTATATACCGTTAAAGCAGGACATATCATATATGTCAAAATTAATTTTGACCATTTTTTATTTACATGTTACCTTATAGAGACCCTTCCTCTTACATCATGCTTGCAATGATGTATAATAGCTTTTGTAATTACTCTTCTTTAGAACTTTATAAAAAACAGAGTTAAATCTAAAATTAACGTAAGTATACAGTTCAAAATTTTTCAAATTCAACAAAAAATGCAAGCATGTCTTATACTTATCGAGGAGGTTTTTGAATTTTAGCAATATCATTCTGAACAGCTTTATTATTTTTTTAACTGTTTACGTTTAAACGGCAAACTGGAACCTAAAAAAAAACAAAACAGTACATTTAGGCTATAGTAAGATACAGTAAGTATTGCTGTCCGAATGTGGATTCGTCGATAGTTAAGAATAAAGAAGAATAACAGCAATGAATGAAGCAATTCAAAAAACATAAACTAAAACTAAATAAAACAAAAGTGATGGTATTAGCAGAAGAAGACGAAAAAATAGACATAATAGTTAAGAGACCAAAATAGAACAAATAGAAATAAAGGAGAGAAAACAGTGGGGATGCTTGGGTGAGGATGGACAAACGAATGACAAACCAAAAAGTATAGGTTACAAAAACAACAAGAAACAGAAAAAGAAGAACGCTAAGTGTAACTTGGAACTACAAAGTGAATAAAATATTGAGTAAAGGAGGAGTAGCATGGAATACGACAAGTACAAATAAAAAAGATTGGAAGAATTTGGCAACTATACAAAAAATGGCTGACTACAAACAACGATGAAGTTTATAAATAATATAGAGAAAAAGATAGAGATGTGAAAAAACAAATAACACAACAAAAGAATGAAGAATGGAAAAGAACCTGCTTAAATATTGAAACATGCATAGGAAGTACAAAAACTTCGGAGTCATGAAAAGTACTGAGAGGATTGAAACAAAACTTAAATGAAAAAATTAAATTGGGAAATACCAAATGGAAATGGAACAAATACCACAATTCATTGGAAAAGAAAACAGGCGAAGACGAAGCAGATATAATAAATAAGAAAGCACCAGGTTGGAGGCATTTCATCTGACCTTAAAAATTACAGCTCAAAAAAATTACACCGGATGATAAAATGGATATTTCAGAAAGCCATAAATGGAGAACAGCTCTAATAAAAAGGACGGAGGCATATATGACATCTATAGTTAAAAAAGAAGAGAAAATGATGCAAAAACTACAGAGAAATAAGCACAATATCATCAATAGGAAGATTCTATGGGAAGATACTGCGAGAAAAGATAGGGCAAACGCAAAAAGATCATGCATAGACCACATATACACACTGGAACAACTGTTGGAAAAGAGAGAAACAAAAAATAGAGATATACATTTGGCATTTGTGGACCTGAGAAAGGCAAATGACTCTATGCCAAGGTCAGAACTATGGGAGATAATGTACAAATTAGAAATACAGACGGAACTCATAGACGCTACAAAAGCTCTGTATAAAGAAAATGAAGTGTCCATTAAAACGGGAACAAGAATCATAGAATACGTCACCACAACAAAAGGACTCCTGCAGGGTTGTTCCACATCTCCAACCCTGGACCCATGGACAAGAAAATGTGAAGGCATGAGAGTACCGGTATGAAACGAATACATACATATATACGTTAAGCTTTGCAGATGATCAAGTAGTGATTGCACAAGACCCAGAAGACCTCAGTTACATATAGAGAAGAAGAATATACCCAGGCTGGCCTAGATATTAACCTCGGAAAAACAGAGTACCTTTCTGCAAGTGAATTAGACATAGAAGACCTACAGATTGACGACAACGTAACAATCAAAGGAAAGAATAAATTCAAATACTTGGGGTTTATAATCACGAAAAAGGCAACAACAGAGGAAGAAATTAAGCAAAGATTAGGACGAACAAGAACAGCAATCTGACAACTTAACTCAGTATGGTGGGATAGACACCTAAATATGAAGACAAAAACAGATTTATAAAACATTAGTGCGAAGTATTATGACATATGGGGCTGAAAATTGCATTATAAACAGAAAAAACAGCAGTTTTATTTTTTATCTTTTCTTTTTTATTTTGTGTTGAGTGCCTTTTTAAATTTAGTTTTTCAGGAGGTGTTTGGTTATTATAAACTTTCAGTTTTAATTTTATAAATTAAAACGCCGATCTTTAGAATTAGAAAAGAAACGCAAAGAATTTTAATTGCGCAGTTTATAATATTTTAATTATGACACTCTTAATGGTGTTGTTGACTTGAGTTAATATAAATTATAATTCGTTTATATATCAGCTTATTGCGATCCTGGAAAAGATACGAAATAGAAAAAATGGCTAGAGCAATGTGCAACTAACGACCCAGTTATCTAACCAAGTCGAACGTTAACTTGGAATTGAGCAACGAGTCTTTACCAAATTAAGATTTATTGGAATAAAAACCATCGAGGTGGGCGAATTTTGCGGAGATATCCAAATGAGCATTAAAGTGCACAGTAATATAGTATTTATGATCCCTAATGTTCTAAACAAATAACTATTAATGCAATTTAATTCCAGAGAACAAACTCTGAATAAATCACAAAGGGTTTACTTTGCTTAACAAATTTAATCGACAAGGTAATGAACAAAAGGATTTTTTTATACATGTAATGCGTGGTGAAATAATTTTAATTTTGTTAAATTTGTTATGTTTGTACATTGTGTCTATCTTTAGATAAGTTGGCTATAATCATGGAACGTTTCTTTCTAAACAACTCGAAATAGATCTTCCACCTGAAGACTCGTCCATTGTTTTATGTCCCGTGGCCAGGATAGTTTTTTAGGTCCAATCGATCTATCGCCTTCATGTGACTTTTCTCTAAGCAATGAGTTCAGTAGTTGGTATTTAGTTCATCCGACAATATGAGCAAAGCACAATAGGTCAAATGCTATCAATCTGTTCATCGTTGTAAAGACCTGCTCTCACATCAGCAAGATTAACTAAATATAATATTTTAAAATTATTTTGGGAAAGTGCATAGAGATATTTTTCTTCCAAAATATCATTTTCCAAAGCCTTTCGAGATATCTTAGTTATGGAAAGAATGTTCTTGCACTTTTAGTTTTCAACTAGGTCCCAATGTATTTAAAAGGATCAACCAGTTAATCTACACTGCCATTATTGCTATTTCGTCGACGTATCTCATGTTATTTATTACTTCTCCGCCTATTTCTAGGTTATTTCTTCGCTCAGGCATATCTTGAATGTACCTTCCGAGTATACACGCTAATTTAATATAACCGCCAGAAAATTTGATATGTTAATTTCCTCAAAAGGACCAAGTGCATGGTTATAACAGTAAATCTACTAAGGTGTAAATTTAAGCTAGAGTGTCAGATAATAGAACAAGTGATCAGTGAGAAGAACATTAAAACAATGGAACGAAAACTTACCGGAGGCAAATTGAAAAAAACAGACAATCATGTGGTGACGGTAGACAAAAAGAAGAAGAAAGAAAACATACAACTTTGGGGTAGTCTCAAAGAGCTTATTCTTCGGAGGTTCAAGGACTCCTGGGCCAGTTGTAGAGGTATGAGACAGGCTAGGCTCCACAAAGTGGAGTCGTCCAAAAGTCTTAGAGACCTCCTTGTAGACCGTAAAAGATGCTCTCTGGTGGTCAGTATCCTTACCGGTCACTAAAGACTTGGATTGGTAGATGGCCTACGGTATCAACCTTGTAATGAGGGGAAACCCCTCACATGTCTTCTGGAGGTGCCCGGCAATGGTCTATCAGAGGTGGCAGATCATGGGTTCGGCCTTTATCCAACCGAGGCAAACAAAGTAATTACTGTTGAATAGACGTGTTGCTTTCTGTGAGACCACAAGGTTACTAAAGGATTGGACGCTCGAAACGACAGTAAGAGCATAGATTTCGAGCCCCTGCTGATTATATCAGCATTGACAGATTGTTCAATGTTTTATTATTCGGATAACATTATTACTTTTAAATTTTCACAATCATTACGAATCGAATCTTTTAGTGACAGATATTCTTTTAATTTTTTACTTCTCATTTAATGTCTATATTTTATTAGTTATTTTTATGCAGTTTTTAATTTAAACCTGCTTAGAGTAAATATATGACTAGAAACGAGGGTAGTGAAGACCCGCTATTCCATCACGCTACTCGTGACGACTGCATTTTGTGGCGCTAGTTCCGTGATGCTCACCTTAGCATTTTACTGTAGAGAAAAAAGTAATACAACGCCAGTATAGAATCTTCACTTTAAAAATCAGAACTTTATAAATATACTAAGAATATATAAATGCCTTCAAAAGAAACATGCACCTACCGCACGAACTAAACGATACTGACGAAATGCTACATTGTTACGTTAAAAAAAGACTAACCCCTTATGTTTACCATGTAAATATAATTTGTAGCTCAATTTTCTCAAGTGACTAACAATTTGATTAACAATGTTGTATGTGCTATTCTTAGACTTCCCGTGCATTTCCTGTGTCCCTATTTCATTATTCTTCTCGCCTGATTTCATTATTGGGTTAATTAATTGCATTTTATTTTAGATTTTTTATCTACCGTCGTCAGGTCGATTAAAATATTGATGAAAATGTACCATACATGTGTTTAACCAAGAATTCATTAATGACGTCGAATCAATAAATCAATTAGTGACATGAATTTTGTCACGTCGTGCGTAGTATCAATTATTTTTAGTTGTTAATGTTAATATAAAATTATCATGGTTCGCATTTTATTAATACTGTATTTGCTAACAGAATTGAAGAAAATATCGATGAAAACAGTATAAATATAAGGTAGTTGTAACTATGAGTACAAAACTTTGTTTGGAGCCAGTATTTGAAAACAATTGAACTTTTAATTGTCATATTTTATCGACAGCCATTAGAGGTTAAACAAATAGATATATCGATAACACCGTCGTTCTAGGTGAAAATACAAACGTGCACAATAGTTATTTTACTGCTTGCAATTGAAGATCAGTTGATAGGAAAAAATCCTGTATGTGGTCCTTTCAAAATATTATTGGCAATCCCTGCATAGAAGTATTTTAAATTATGGGACTTAAGATTTGGAGAATAATTTTGTTTCCTGCTAGAATACGCTTAGTAGAATTTACATTATGTGAGTGAATTCCTTCAAGATATAAAGAAATAGTACGTCTTTTGCGTCGCGAGAAGTATTTGAATAAATCGTTTGTTCTAAGTTGATCACTTGCAAATGAGGAACTAATTACAACAGTAGATGAACTATTTGCATCTCATTTCTTAGCAAATTGCGTATTTAGAATTTATGGGGTCGCCACTCCTGCGCCCAACACATTAGAAGTAGGTAAGTCTGCTCCAGTTCTTAGTCTATGGAGGCGTTAATCTTATCACGTGATTAAGAGGTCGCATGGCGTCAGACAGTAAACGCCAACATTGTAGTAGTTGAGGGAGCAATTCAAGTAAATTTGTTAAAAAATATATACAGGGTTGAAATAAAGTATGGAATCAGCTTTGAATATCTTTGAAACAAAAAATACGCCATTCCTGAAATTTGGCATGCAAGTATAATGATACATAAAGAATTTGACGCCATATTTTTCGTTACTAATCTTCCGGTTTCACTGGAAACACTGAAAATACCCTTAACTTATTTAATTTAAATGCGAGACCCTATATATTTTTTCAGATTTTAAAAGTACTTTAGAAACCTGAAGTTCCTAAAGTTTGGTAGAAAAAATGTCTTAAAACGAGAAGTAAATCACTTTACAGTTAACGAATAGATAAATTTATTTCTTAGGGTCAATGAGAATACTTTTCAATACTTCCCCATGATAATCTTAACACGTGATTTTAAATATCCCCAAAGAAAATAAATTTAAGGGATTATGGTCCGGAGATCGAGCAGGCCACTGTATGAATCCTCTAAGTTCAATCAATTATTTTTGAAAATTCGCATTCTAAAAGTCTTATTTACCTCAATATACAAAACAGGATACATACCGAAACAATGGTTACTCTCCACCTTTTGTGCTATCCCTAAAAATACAAACGCTAAATATTGCAGTGAATACAGAACAATATCACTAATAAGTCATATTCTCAAAATATTCTTAAAAATAATACATGGTCGTATAAATAAAAAACTGGAAGAAGGAATAGATGATAGTCAGTTTGGGTTCATAAACGGACTAGGAACCAGAGAAGCGTTATTTGCTTTTAATGTGTTAGCTCAAAGCTGCTTGGGTATGAATGTTGATGTGCATGTTTGTTACGTTGATTTTGAAAAAGCATTTTTCAAAGTAAAACATGAAAAATTAGTCCAAATTCTAAAGACAAAAAACATAGACCATAAAGACTTACGAATAATAACAAACCTCTACTGGAATCAAAAAGCACAAATCGTAATAGATAACGAACCCAGTCCAGAAATTGAAATCAGGAAAGGAGTTAGGCAGGGATGTATTGCAGGGTTAGACAGGGATGTATATTTAATGTAGTTAGTGAAGCCATTTTTGAAGAAACATTACTATTTCAAAGTGAAGAAGTATAATTAACGGAAGATCTATTAACAACATAAGATATGCAGATAACACCGTGATTATGGCAAGGCTGAACAACTCAAATTACTGATAAACAAAACAAACAGTTTTTGTGAAAAATATGGAATAAAAATGAATATAAAAAAGACCAAATACATGATAATAACAAAGAAAACAAATATATATTTGGAAAAAGGAACCGATAGAAAGGGTTGATAAATACAAATACCTAGGAACCTGGATTTCAGACAATAATGATCAAACCACCGAAATAAGAGCCAGGATAGAAATAGCAAGAAATGCGTTTGTAAAAATGAAAACAATTTTCTGCAACAAAGACCTTAGATTAGAACTGAAAGAGGAGCACTGAGATGCTACGTGTTTTCGGTACTACAATATTGACTTGAAAGCTAGATATTGAAGCAAGAACACATAAATAAGTTCCAGTCCTTTGAAATGTGGTGTTACAGGAGGATGCTTAGAATAGCATGGACACACAAGAAAACTAACACGGAAGTATTGCGAGAAATGGCAAATAATGCGAAATAATAAACACAATAAAAATAGAAAGTTACAATATCTGGAACACGTAATGAGGGGACAGCGATATGAACTGCTAAGGCTGATAATACAGGGAAAGATAAGAGGAGGAAGGAGTATAGGAAGAAGCAGAGTGTCGTGATTGAAGAATTTAAGGGACTGGTTTAAATGCAGTTCTATAGAACCTTTCAGAGCAGCAGTAGATAAAGTAAAGATAGTGATGATGATATCCAACCTCCGATTGGGAGACGGCACTTAAAGAAGAAAAAGAATTCTAAAAAGTTCTAACCCGTCGATAGTAGTGGGCAAGCGCTCAAGTGGGCATCTTGTTGAAACCAAAAATTTTGTGTTAACTGGCTATTCTGTTCGGCAGAAATAATTTGGTTATTTTGCAAATCTCGATAGTTTCCAGTCAAGTTTCCGTATATGAAAAAGGTCTATAAACCTGTTTTGGACAATTTCCATCCAAACATTCAATTTTTTGGATGCTTTCTAACAAGATCACCAAAATCGACCGTTCTTTTTTTCAATACGATTTTCTTCACTTAAATAAACGATTTTTATTCTACATTGTATTTCTGTGAATTGGTTTGTCCACAGTTACCTACTAGATAGTCCTCCATTTTGTTTTTTATTTTAATTTTCGATTAGAAGTGGTTGATTGTCTTGCAAGGGCGCTTTCTAAACATAATCTCTTGAAAATTTTTAGTTGAATCCTGAGAATTCGTGTCCGCCATCGCACACCTGTTTTTTGATTTTTTAGAGACGTTAAGACGTTAGAGACGTTAACTTAGGCGCTATCTAGAAAACAGGTTATTCATGGGAACTAAAAAAAAAAAAAATTGGATTCAAAGATAAAAAATTAATCAAAAATGTCATGTTCGTATCTAATAATGGAGCTGAGATTTTTTTTGAAAATATGCATTTTTTCGTCTTCTGATCTGTACTAGGACCTTATATTAAATAAGTTAAGGGTATTTCCGGTGAAACCGGAAGTAATGGCGTCAGATGCGTTATATTCGTCATTGTACTTCCACGCAAATTTTCACGAATGGGGTCTTTTTTGTTTCAAAGATATTTAGTTGGTTCCATCCTTTATCTCAACCCTGTATATCGATATCTCCAGTGTATTCTATTCACATAAGTTTTAGTTATGTTTTTTTTTATTTAAAGAAAATATACTTTTCCCGTTTCTTGTCATTTTTATTTCAATGTAAGACTCAAAAAACTGTTGTTTTGTTTTCAAAAAAAAAGTTTCTACATATTACATTAGTTATAAATATGATGAGATCTGAAGAAAGCAATAAGTATAAAGTCCATATTAAACCATAGCCACATAAATTGGTAAAAACCACATGGTATCAAAAGGATCCAATACTTTTATGTTCATACATGAACTTACCAATCAATCTTACCAAAATACGAAAAACTTACCAAAAGAAAAGAAAAGAAATAGGAGCAGGCTCTAGAAAAATGGGTGGATGATATTCCAGCGACAACCGCGGATTTGGTCAACATTGTGAAGAGCCGTAAGCTGGAGTACTTGGGACATATAATGAGAAATCAAGGCAGATACGAGCTACTTCAATGCATTTTGCAGGGTAAAATTGAAGGAAAAAGAGCCCCAGGACGAAGAAGAATACCCTGGCTTGCTAACCTGAGAGCATGGTATAGAAATACCTCAACACAGCTATTTCGTATAGCAACCAATGAAATCATTATAGCCAGAATGATCGCCAACGTTCGGAACGGACAGGCACCCTAAGAAGAAGAAGATATTCCAGCTAAAGCTGGAAAAGAATAGATATACACAGCACACGACATTAAAAGAACTTATATAAGAAAGATAAAAAAACCCTCTTTATCCAGAAATGGATAAATATGTTGATTTGATTTGTCTCTCAGCGATTACCATTTAATTTCAATCTGAATCACTGTTGTAAATAGGTGTTAGATGTATTGGATTCATCGACCTCTAATAAAGACATTGTTAATCTTTAAATATCGCTAAAATATGTGCGTGGAGCGAATAGGTGTTTTATGGCAATTTTTTTTCCTTTGGCAATTAGTTATATTCAGCCATTCACTTATGATGTATGATATTGATAAAACATGCCTTTACCTAAAAGTACAATTCACAAAATTATTCCCTAACGTATATCTATTGAACGTAACACAAAGTGAAAACATTCTACCCCAGGAACTAGTCAAGACATTAAATAAAAAATCCCGAATCATACAAAGGCCACGGAGTAACCAGGTACAACATACATAAAGAGCTTAACCGACCAGTAGTTATCAAACAATGCAAGGTAATTTATCATATATTCTGAACAACTCAGCACTATACAAAATTCCTGCTAATTCATAGCTTCCTCCTCCCTCTTCGTCGATTTTATAATAATAACAATCTTTATCTAGGCCATTGTCACTAGGTCATTACTTCTATATTACTGTCTATTACGAAATGGTGGATCGTAACAAGCGAATTCTATGGCAAAAATGGAAAGTGTTCCGAATAGTATTAGTCGGGGAAAGTTGTTGTTTCAGATTCGCTTTCAATTGTTTATTATTCAATTTTGTCTACCTACTTGCTGTACTGGCTTACTTAACTAGTTGTCGTTCTTTCTCGTCACACAGTGTTGCCGAGCTTGTTATAAACAGTACTGTTACAGAAACAAGTACAAGGTATTAATTAAAAAATGTGAAAAATAAATAATAATATTAATACATATTATACCATTCTCTACCATTTTTATTGTTCTTTTACGAAACATTTTCCTTGTATTTAAACACCAAAAGTCGCATGTAAAAATCACTTCACAAGCCTATTTAAAAACACAATGTATTGGCTGCTTCTCTGCGTCCTCTGCAAAAGACGCAGAGGAATTGGTAGAAAGCAGGCCTCTTGGTTGAAAAATATCAGGGAGTGGACAGGAATAAGGAAAGCTGAGCAACTCTTTAGAATAGCTCGAAATAGAGACAGTTTCGCCATGTTAATCGCCAACGTCAAGGGGACTTTATAGGGCACGTTAAGAAGAAGAATTTGCTGCTTAAGTCAGTTTGGCATGGAACATATCAGAGGTTGAAAGTGGTGCCAAACTAAATAACTGTTGATAAATAATTCCCCACTACATTTTTGTCTGTTAGACTTCTATGGCATTATAGTATAAGTAATATGGACTCAATTAAGAGCGTATTCAGGAAATCTCCAAATTGTCGCTTAGTTCACTTTTGCACTGAGCGCCTCATATATAATATATATAATATTAAATATATGTACAAAAGGAAAATTTTTATTCTCGAGAGAGGAAGAGAGAGAAAATATATCTGCTGTGTCTCTCTTACTCATTATATGTAATGGTTTTACAGATTCACTCCCATGCAAATTTCCAACGCCGACCGTGCGTATAGAAGTATAACTTCAAAAATCTCTAAAAAATGATAAATGAATAAGAAAAAAATAAAAAAATTACTTTTAAAAATATTATTTCAATTTTAAAAATACAGAAATCGATAGTCTGAAGCTTCGCGCTAGTGCTATACCACTTTTTAAATCTTGAGTAGACATATGCTAGAATAACTAAGGTTTTGTGGAGAGCACTAAATAAGAAAGGAGTTACCGTTGAATATGAGAATTGCATGCAATATGTGTGATAGAATAAAAATGGGTGCTTGGAATAGGTGTAGAGAGGACTTGTGTTGGAAAACCACAAAATAATTTTTATTTGTCTTGGTAATTTTGATCCATGTTTGATCTATGGCCAACTCGTGTGGGTGGCCGTGGGAACGCAACTCCTAACGACAGCAGTCATGTCAAACAGGCGCCCTGGATCTACTACAAACATATAAACAATAGTTTGTAATATTTTCGCGCAAGTCTCCTGTACCGCCTACTGTATCATTATTTTTTTGTATAACGTGGCAACACTGTAGGAAGTTTTACAACAGGCGTCTTTGAGGAGCCTGATATATGAATTCTACCCACTTATACCTTTGCATATGCACATAATTTGTCAAATCCATATTTATTGCAATTAAAACTGTAAATAATAAATTCAGTGAATACATAAAACTGTATATTTATTTTTACTATGTTTGATATGTAAATATTAGATACACGACTAATAAAGTAATTCTAGACCGTTCAGCATTTTTTTAAAAATAGTATTAAATATTTAAAATTTCCTTTTATTAAAGTAAATTGTTATATACTTTAATTTTCTTTGTTCTCATCTCTACGGTATGATTTTGTAATTGTATTTTTACAAATGCTTCTATCATGGGTCATACCTATTAATAAATTCTGATTAATACTCTTCGTAGACATCACTTGCTTAACCGCCTTCCACTATATCTTCTTTGTCTTTCTACTAATTTTTCAAGAACTGAATACTTAGTGATTGTTTATATTTGGTGATTATCATTTCGTTTAGTTGCCCTAAGATTCTTTACATTTATGCTCTTCCCATTTTAACATCAATTGGTTTACACACATCAGTTGTCTTCCCACACACAAGATTATTTTGTTAAAGTTCCGATTTTTGTATCGATAAATGAGTTTTGTGATGAATGACCATGTGATATACATTCATTCTAGTCATGGATTCAAGTCTTGGGGTAGCTTAATCCAGGCTTTAAGCTCATAGACAGCCAGTGTTTAAGGAGGATATCCTGCATTTAGGATTCTTCTACCCATTAACGTCACATATATGTAAGGCTAAAAGATGAATTTCTGCCATCTGAGAATGGACAATTCCGGACCATTCTCTCTCCTGTTACCGACAAAGAATGTAGAGCGTAAAACTATTTTAATTAATTTTAAACTATTTGTCCTTGTTTTAGTCTAGTGTTTTGTACAATTTTATGTTAACATTCATGTTTATCACATTCTACGCCTGCTGGATAGCCCATATTTGACGAAATGCCCCGAAGATGCTATATTAAGCGAAAGTACTTGGGCAAGATTTGATTAAACTTGTGCTAGATATTTGCCTTAATTTTCAAAGTTAATATATATTTGTCTTCGAAAACTAAGAATGTGATTGTACTCCGGCATTGAAGCACTAATTTTTAGGAATGCCATAGGGGAGACAGGAATTATGCCGATTTTTTGTAACTCATTGATTAGCAAGTCGTGTGGTATTATAGAACATTCGTTGGAGAGCACAAGTATTTCCGCTGGTGTAACTAACTTTCTTACTCTGACAGTTTCACCTTATATTTCTATTTGGCCATGATGATTTATAAAATTATCCACCATTTTTTATATGATAAATACATACATATGCGATTATTAGATAATCCAGAAGAGAAGATTATATTTTTCGGTTGAAAATTTTGATTGATGGTTTTGCATTCTAGAACTGTTGTGTGATTCCATGTTTGAATTCATTTCTCCGACCCTACGCACCTGCTAAAACACATGAGCCGTTACTAAAAGTGGTTTGCTGATAAAACTGGATTTGTTTATTGACAACAATAACAAATAATTCAATCTAGTGGACTTTATATTAATTTAACTGTAATGTAATGTAAAGAGTTTGTACACTTACAGTTTATTTCAATATATCACTGAGATTCACAATTTATAACTTACATTAAACTTCGTGAATATTAAAAATATTCGGAACCCACATTGAATACAACTTATCGATGGAGATACAGTTATCGATGGAGAAGCGAATTCCCACGAGAAATTTATTATGTTACTCTTTCCTAAACCTGTACAAATACAAATCGCTTAAAACTGTCACATCCTCACTTAAAACTCCTTTCAAGATCTCTTGAGGCACTCTATGGTATGTCTATAAGTTCAGTGAGATCAATTAATTATTTATTTCTTTTTTGAACCTATTCTCTATCCTTCCATTGTTGGATATAGGTCTCCCCTAGTTCTCTCCATCTTTCCCTATCTTGAGCTGTTCTCTGCCATGTGGGACCTCCTGTTTCCTGATGTCATCTTTCCACCTCATCTGTGGTCTGCCTCTTGATCTCTTTGCATTGTTATGGACGCCACTTTCCGATGGCATTGTTCCATCGTCCGTCTTGGAGACGTTCATTGTGTCCAGCCCATTTCCATTTCAGTTTTGCTGCTTGTTCTATCGCGTCTACTGTCTTTGTTCTGGTTCTGATCCACTGGTTACGTTTTCTATCTTAAGTGATACACCCCAACATTTGTCTCTCCATCGCTCTTTGTGCCTTCCTTATCCTATCTAAATTGTCCTGTGTAAATCTCCATGTCTGTGCTCCGTAGGTGAGCACCGATATTATGCAGGAGTTATATACTTGTTTATATACCTTGCTTCGTAAGTATAGAGGGATTGTTTGATTTTTTAGAACGTAAGAAAGTTTGCCGAATGCTGCCCATCCCATTCTTACTCGTCTCGATATTTCGGCTGTTTAATTTTCTCTGTTAGCTCTGATTGCTTGTCCTAGATAGATATACTCATTTACCTGTTCTATTTTTTCTGTTTTTATTTTTATTGCCTCTTGGTCTTCCGTGTTTGTCATTACTTTTGTTTTGCTGAAGTTAATTTTTAGGCATTTTTGCAGTGATTTTTCATGAAGTTCATTCAGCATTAATTCCAGTTCTTGTAGTTCCGAGGAGATCAGTAGTATATCATCCGCATATCTAAGGTGATTTAGGTATTTTCCGTTAATACATATTCCTCTGTTTTCCCAATCTGTTGATTTTATTATGTCTTCGAGGGTCAAGGTAAACAGTTTAGGTGAAATTATATCGCCTTGTCGGACGCCTCGTTTAACTTTTATATTATCCGTTATTAATTTGTCGTCCAGAATTACGGTCATGGTTGCGTTTTGGTAAATATCATGTATCAATTGTCGGTATCTTAAATCTATTCTACTATTGACCAGAGCTTCTTCAACCGCCCAGTGTTCAATGCCTTTTCATAATCTACGAATGCTAAGTACAGCGGAAGGTTGTATTCATTGGTTTTCTCAATTAAGATTTTAAGCGCATGTAGATGGTCGATTGTGCTGTATCCTTTCCTGAATCCGGCCTGTTCCACTGGTTGGTAGTTATCAAGTTTATAGGTTAGTCGGTTGTTTATTATTACACATTAACTATATAAAACCTTCACAAGAATAATATACAACCGAATTAATTATTATTACATTATTATTGCGCTATTAGAGGGTTATTATTACGTTATAGAGATAATATTTTATGGAATATTTTTTTAATAAATCTAAATTTTAATATTATTTCATTTTTTATCATAATCTCATCTTAGAAATTAACTGAAACAATACAATGGGGTATTGAAGAACCGAATATAATTCTTAGTAAAAGGTAGTTGTAGGTAGTATGATAAGTAACGATTCGTAAAAAGGGGATAAGCTGGACGACTTGTTTCGTAGCTTAAGAACTTGCCCATTAGACTGGAAAAACATCGTTGGAATTATTTAGAGAAGCCGTGAATAAGATTTTGTGAGCTAGTGTGATTGCCAACGTCCAATAAAAATAGGGCACTGCAAGAAGAAGAACTTTTTCATCGTATATAATCTAGTCAGAGGGATAGACAACGATGATTTTAAGAAGAAGATTTTATGTTAACTAATGTAACAGAATTTGAAGTTTGTTCATAAAAATTGATATAAGTAAAGTTTGTTCGGAAGTATATAGGGGAAGGTGGGGAATGGTGCGCACCTAAGCGAGAATCGTTGTGGTGGTCAACTCTTAAACATAAAAAATAAAATAAAAACGTTATCTGATACCCTAATTATTCTACTTTCAGTATGCACTATAATAGATATTGAATTTCTTAACATAATCATATATAATTAGAAAAAGTAAAAAATTGCATTTGCGCACCGTTCCCCACCCCATGGGGTAACTGTGCGCACAGGGTGGGGAACAGTGCGCAGTAGTTTGGAATATACAAGTACCTAATAATACAGTGGTATAAAAACAAATTCACATGCAAGAACAAATATTTATTGTACGAGTGATTATATACCTATAATGTTAAGTAGGTATCTGTTTAACCTTGACAAAAGTCGCAAATGTATTGTTCGGGGGCATCTTTACCGGTACATGCCGCGTGGTTCCATAAGCCACATGCAACACACCGGTACCATAGTTCGCTTTTTCCATGTTCTCCACATATGCCACATAATTCAGTCCGCACGTCAGGTTCTGCATCAAATGGAACATAGTTGGGGTTGATATCGTCTACTTCATCATCGTCACAAATGTCACTATCGTCTATGTCAGATACCTCTGATGATTCAGGCGTTGCTGGTTTCTTATTTCTCCCTCTTTTAATTTCCGGAGACTGACATATGCGTTTTTTTACTTTTTTTGCAACATTCTCTTTTGCCGTTATTTTTCTTGTAGTGGTTCCGTAGAAGGAGTGAGGTGGGATCGAGAAATAAGCATTCTCGATTTCATCTTCCTCGTCACGTTCTTGTGCATCAAGTTCAGGTGTTGGAGCCCTCTTCATTTTCTTATTATCTTTCTTAATATTGTTCTTTCCTAATGTTTTGACACTTTTTAATTTCATGTTTTTTTTTCACGTCTTTTTCCCTTTTCTTTGCTTGAGCTTGTTCTAATCGTTCTTTTAGGGGTGTGCTAGTCAATATTTCAGAGTGTTGTTTCGAACGAGACACTGTTTTTACTCTTCCTTTTTCTTTTCTCCTTGGAATAGGTGCAAATTGGAAGAATGAATTATTTAATGTAGATGTCGATGGTAGATGGTTGTGTCCAGACTTAGATGTAGATGGTAGATGATCTTGTTCAGCGGTAGATGTACATGGTAGATGACCTTGAATAGGTAGATCCTGCTGCTGTTGTTTTGGCATATGAGCTGTCTGTCTATCTTCACCGTCTGAATTTTCACTAGGTTCGGGTGTTGCCGGATTAGGAATTTTTTGTAGATTTGGCTGAGATGCAAGTGTTAATAAATTAGCGCTACGTTCGGGAGAACCTTCTACTACAAACTGTCTCATTTCGTTGGCCGGAGCGAAATCATCTTCGTTGAATTTGTTAGGGTCAAATGGCCTTATTCCAGCAGAACGAAATCCCGAAACTGCTTTCTCCATCGATGCGACTTTTACGAACGCTTTATTTAACAGCTCAGCTACGTCATATTCAGTGATCTTTTCATGGCCTGTTGTAGTTAAATAAATATCATACTCCCTGTATAGCGCATTTTTTAAAGGACCAAAGAAGGATAGGTCAAGGGGTTGAAGGTGATGGGAAGTATGTGGCGGAAGGGACACCATATGAATATGATTTGACTTACAGAAATCGTATGCCTCTATGGATATATGGCTTGAATGGTTGTCAAGGATAAGGAGAATCGGGTCATTTAAAGTGGGATTTGCCTGTTTTTCGAAGTGCATTAACCAATCAAGAAAAAGTTCAGAATTCATCCATCCATTTTTTGAACATTTATAGTTAGCACCAGTTGGCCCATTTTTTCTGCAGCGCAGGAGCCATTCTCTTTCTGGGATATATCAGCATGGGCGCGATATAATTTCCTGTGGCACTCATGCAAAATACGGCTGTAATGGTCCTCCCTCTTTCACCTGAAATAGCAGCTCCTACTTTTTTTACACCCTTACGTCCATAAACCTTCGGGCACTTCTTCTGTACAGTGGTTACACCCGTCTCGTCCATATTATATATCCTGTTTGCTTCAAATTTAAATTTTTGTAAAACTTTCTCGAGATTTGAATAAAAAAGTTTTAACTCGTCCGCATTAAATGCAGCAATTCGATTAAGACTAGTCCCCTCAGGCTGTCTCAATGATATTTCAGGATTTCGCTTGAGAAACCCATACAACCAATCTTTGCCTGCTAACTGAGTTTGTTTATTGAAATTATTTGGAATATTTTTCTGTTGAGCATAATTAAACGCTAACTGCCTCAGTTGTCGGGGCGTTACGCCGTAAAACAATTTTGCGAGTGTCAGAATATAGTGGGTTAATTCAGCTTCCACTTCTGCTGTAAAAATCGCCTTTCTACCGAGATGGGGGATTTTTAGTTGATTTAGAGAAAGCTTTTTTCTGAGTGTTGATTCAGGAATACCAAAAGACCTCCCAACTTCTCGTATTTTCCTCCCATCGTTTCTAATTGCATTCAGTGCAGTCTCCAGCAATTCATCACTATATTGATGGATTTCAGTCTTTCGAACGTAATTTCGTGGCATCTGAAAATAAAAGACGGATTTTAGTACCCAAAAACGATAACAATATTGCTTCATATTTAATTGATTAGTGGGTAACCGTGCGCATTTTCGCGCACGGTTACCCCACTATGGTTTAAAAACGTAATTACATCATCCTACAAAAATTACTTATCTAAATGCAACCAAATGGTGTGCATATATGCAGCAGATGATATTCTTTAAGAATATAATTATTTCAAAACAAGTAGTTAAGATTTACGGACTCACCGTCTTAATTTGTGCAAGTGGAAAATAGTAACAAAAACCTCAAATGCACACTTTCGCCTTTCACTAAGTACACAACTCAACTGCAGTGGCAGTTAATGGCTTCAGAGACTCTGTGCATGTTCCCGCTTAAGCCTGTTCGGGAGGGGACTCTCAGTATGCCGCGTAATTTGAATTTTAATGGTGCGCACCGTTCCCCACCGCGCACGGTTCCCCCACTTTCCCCTAATCTCAATTTTATAATTTCCAAAATGGATAAACATTAAACAACCACTTGTAAACACTTTATCAACTGTTAAGTGCTTATTTATGAATCCTTAAATTCTGTCCCCATTCCCATTCATAATTAATTCAGTTGTACGACGCGACGGTCAACAACGGACCTGTATTAAATTCGCCGCTTATTTCTATTGCAAATCCCCCTACAAATCGATTCTATATATCTCCTTTTGCTACATGTTTGGTTCGAAGTAGTTCTGACCGTTTAAGTCACATGGCGCATGGCTTTCCGTGGTTTCTTTTTTTCTTTTTAACAAACATTTTTACGACAGTTGGAAAAATAAAATTTTTACCTCATAAAAACAAAAGAATTAACAAATGGCAATTAACTTTAATTCGACAGTTCTGTAGGTGATAACTTCAAATTATATAAAAAGAAACAACAGCAACAAAAAGATTTAACTAGTTTTTAACAAGATCTATTGCTTCACAATTTACCAACTTATACTACCTTGGTTTAAAGGCTATAAAAATTGCTACAGTGCGTCATTGTTAAAGAATAAAAGCATTTTATAAAGTTATTGCAATATTCTGACTCATCGCATAGGCTGAACAAAGATAGATAAAGCGCGGTCCACACTCGTTTGAACTTGGCCTAAATTTTGAGGCGGTTTTCACTTTCGATTATTTGTTCGTTTTACGTAATATCTCAAAGCGCACTGTATGTTTTCGTTTTTATTCTCACGTGCAGATGCGGATCCAAAAAAAATGAGAAATATTTTTAATAGATAAAAGTTACTGGATAAGATAAAATAAGGGTTCGGTTGTTTATCCATCAATTTATCATTGTATCCAATTTTGAAGGTAGAAATCCCCCAGGGTCTTTAAATTTCAAATACTGTCCAAACAAGTTGTATTCCTCGTTTGATTGTCTTTTGATTATGTAGGCTCTTCTGGGATATCTAAAACTTTCTTACCCTGTTTGTCGTTGACACATATGTTTTGCAGTTGGTTATTACTTTTAGTTTTGATAGCAATATTACATCACCTGTAAATCTTAAGCTTTGTCATGTACATTCCTTGATAAATATTCACCTATTTTGCCAATTTAAAGCCTCATTTAATTTTAATCAATTGTACCGACAAATATGGTAAGTAACTCTTATAGCTGTCTCCTTGTACATGTTTTTAACATTAGAGACAATACACGTTAGCCCCTATTGTCTAAAATATTCATTAATTTATGTATTAGTATATCTATTTTATAATGCCGAATCAGACCAACACTATAATTTATTGCTAATTTATTACGGAAAGCAAAAATTGCTGTAGCCATTTCCGGGTACAGAAAATTGTGGCTATGCTAGCTTTACCGTAAAGTTAGCATAATCATTGTTTCTGGGAAACGGTTGTATCAATAAATTGTTTCTTGGCGTATAACTTCGGCAATAAATTAGCAATCAATTCTTTGCAGTTCGCATTTTGGCCGATATCTAGGTTTTCCGAGGGTGTGTTTTGACCTACGGGATGATGGAGTAGCTTCTGGGGATTGCTTAATATACCAATCAACAGCAAATAATTAGCAATAAAATATGCCGCTAAGATGGGCCCTGTACGCCTTTTTTCTTGCCGAGTTATAGCTATGGCTATATTAGTTTTACCGTAAAGTTAGCATACCCAGTGTTACTCTGGGTATGCTAACTCATACTCATACTAATTGATCTGAATTCGGCCTTATAAAGTGGATATGCTAACTTTGCAGACATCAATAAGTTGATCTTTGTGTTCGAGGTGTTGATTATATTAAAATGATTAACAGTACAAAATCCATTTCTGGAACCAGCTTGTTTTCTTAACTTAACTCATACAATTATTCGGCCTTAGTCACTAATATACGGTGTATAATATAAATTACTTAATCACAAAAACAATCTTGCAGGAGATGCAGGATCTTGCATTTCATTTTATACAACCATCAATCCCTTACAGTTGTAAGAATTCATCGCTGTTCCTTTGACATATTTTAAATTTATTGCTATACGATGTCACTGTAAAGTGCTTAAATGTGACTAGTATATATTACTTAAAAATCTGCAAAGGGGCAATACACTGGGCTGCAAAGAAAAAAACAATAAACAATTCAAAACATTTGAAAAACTGCAAAGAAACAAAAATAATTTTTTTAAATATAAACATTTTTTATGGAAAACGATATTTAGTAGAGTGTATTACCTTAACGAATCCTAATTACGGTTCTCATTCGACCAAGTATACTTCGGATTAAGGCAGCAAAGTTTGATTGATGAGGGATTTGCTCCCATTGGTCACGAACTGCTTGCTCCAAATCATTCATGGTTTCAAACACCATGGCTACGTTGAACACGTCGTCCCAGAATATTCCAGGCATGCTCTATTGGATTTAAGGTTGCATTTCTTGGGGCTATGGTAATAAACGAATCCCAACTTCATCCCAAAGTAATCCCGTGTTTTACTCGCGATGTGCGGACGAGCATTATCTTGCGTCAGACGAAAGTTTTCTGCCCAGAATATTCCAGGCATGCTCTATTGGATTTAAGGTTGCATTTCTTGGGGCTATGGTAATAAACGAATCCCAACTTCATCCCAAAGTAATCCCGTGTTTTACTCGCGATGTGCGGACGAGCATTATCTTGCGTCAGACGAAAGTTTTCTCCAACAAATGGCACTACATGATCTTCCAAACATTGCTAAATATACCGTTGAGCGTTCAAATTGCCTCCTTGAATTTTAACAAGTTCTATAATGAGCCTCTATGGAAACGCCTGCCCACCCCATTATACCACCTCCACCAAATTTAACTTTCGGAGTAAAACAACATTACTGATAACGTTCACCAGCTCTTCTCCATATCCTAGGCCGCCCATCTGATGAGTATCTGTTAAATCTTGATTCATCCGTGAAAAGCACAGCACTCCAATCGTCAACAGAACTTAATTAAGATGTTCGCGAGCGAAGTGTAAACGTTGCCTCCCATGATCTGCTGTTAATAGTGGTCCCGTGACAGGTATTCTGGACCTTAATCCATATTCATTTAAGCGTCTTCGAAAGGTATAAGTACGGTATAAGTAAAGATATGATAATGTACTATCGCGTAACGCTTGTAACCTAAGGAAGCGATCTTCAACTTGACTTGTGGTTCTCTGTCTACCTTGACTTGTCCTCCTGGTGTATTGTTCTGTTTCCCGAAATCTTTGTCTTGCTTCAAACACTGTACTTCTAGATATTCCTAAAACATTTGTGATGCAACAAATGCTTAACATCCTGTAAAGCAACAGCTTGTGCTACTTCTTCTGATGTCATACTTTTATTTAATGCAAGTTTTAAACAGGAGACAATACAAAAACAAGAAAAAAACGTTATCGCTAATAAGGCATAAAATACAATTCAAACAAATTAAACCAGTTTTGATCTAAACACCAACAAAAAACAAAAAAATCTGAGTGTCTGGTTAATTTTGCATCCCAGTGTACTCGTATTAATCAAACCAACTTACTAACTTCTATTCGAAAATACGATACGCTAGTTGTTGAATTTAAATGGAGAACTTATCGGGACAAGACGGGAAATACTGGACGAATAAACTCAACATATACATTGTATGCATCAAAATACGTGGGAAAACGATATGCTTCATGAAATTGATATAATTAATTAAAGGTACCCCACCGTATCAGGTTGATACACTTATTCTGTCTGCGTTTGTAAACGCCGCATTGTTGCCAGGTAAAATTTTTAACTATAGATCATTTCTAAGTGTTTTAGCTGTTTCTTTTGTACGAATATGAGTCTAGAAAATTAAAAATCTCAGAGGTAACTGAATTTTATTGGACGTATAAACCAAACTAATTTTTAATTACAACCACATAAGAAGAGTTTTACTGTTATAATAAATTACAATTGCTTAATACTCTCATTGAAATTGCATAACAAAGTGAACTAGTATTTAAAAGTATTAACTACGTAGATTTTTTCATCTTTTCTATTGGTTCCAATTATCATATTCTTTGGTTCTATATTTCCTCTCTGTTCTTAGTGATTTTCTACATTTCTTATGCATTCTTCCACAACAAAATATTTTGCAGCAATTAACTATCCAATATCTTAATATCCAATGATTTTTGAATATTGTTGTTATTTTATATCAATGTATTCTTACATGTACTCACTTCCTATTTGAGCCTTTGTATCGTCCCCCGTCTACTACGTGACCGGACCATCATAATAGTGTGCTTTCGTGAAAATTAAATAATTTTTTGGCACTTTCGAAACGAGAGATTACACCTGGTAAAACTGACGCAAAGAAAACAAATATATAAGGAAAAATATGGGCAGTATTATTAGATAGAGGGAACTTGCAAAATAGAAACATGGAAGACGATATACTATTATAGTGAAAGTAGTAAGAGCACGATAGAAAATCCCAAAAGAAATTCTACAGCGCTGAAGAAACAAAAGGCTTTATAATTAAAAAGGAGAGAAACCACAGAATATAAAAAAGTAAATCAAAATATAAAAAATAGCAAAGAAACTAAAATGATGGCGCAAGACAAAAATGATGGAGAATACAATATGAGATATGCAGATATCTGTTTTTCACGGGATGTGTGTTACTTGATCAGGCTTACACCAATTTGGGAGAGGTTCATAGGTCCATACAAATCATGAATAAAGTTCAACTTAATGAAGTGTCTACATCCGAGTCCCTGATATAGATACTGTTGCTTACCTTATTTAGCACGATAAACTTACCAAATTGTTCAAACCGATGTTCTCTATAATAGATATCAGAAATTGTAAAACAGTTGGATATTTCGTTTTGCGTACAAAAACACCTTAGATATTTGGGAGAAATCGAATATGGTATATAACATTCCATGGTAGACTGCCATTTGAAGTATATCGATGAAACAAAAAGACCCCTAAAAGGGCGTATGACATCCCATGGAAGTGATATTCGCCCCCATCACGAATTCGATACTATATCACTTGAAATGTATGTAAATTTTATCTAAATGTATTTAAATCGATTTATAGAGGAAATTGACTATCGATATCTCGAATAGCTATCTCATCATCATCATCATCAATAGCGCTACAACTCTTCGTGAGTCTTTGCCGCGTTTACTATTGCCTTCCATGTTTGTTAGTCCTGTGCCAGTAATTCTCATTGTTGCACTCCCATCTTCTCTAGATCTTCTCTGACTGCATCTTTCCACCTTTTTCTAGGCCGCCCTACAGACCTTCTTCCATCTGGCCTTTCCCAGAACACATTGTTTATAAGGCGATTGTCGTTACTGTGTATCACATGTCCTGCCCATCTGAGTCTATTGGCCTTTATATATCTGACTAGATTTTCTTTTCCGAATAGAGGCTCTAGCTCGTTATTGTATCTGCCCCTCCATTCGTTTGTCACGCTGTCTCTGCAAGGGCCATATATCATTCGAAGAATTTTACGTTCCCATACCAGCAAATAGCTATCTCGAATATATCCAAACTCATGAAATAAACTCTACGGCTGTCAAAGCTTACATTTTCGTAAGCTTTTCCATTGGATAATATTTGGATATATAGTTTTATAATAGAGTCAGCGAAAAACAACTAATTAGAGTAGTCTGTGCAGCAAAAGTAATGCAAGTTGCTGACCAGCTGGGTGTTTCCCAAAGCGTCGTAAGTCGTTTGTGGCGTCGGTTTAGAGACACTAGGAGTCCATCTGAGCAGCATCCAGGACGAATCGGCGCTGTAAGATTAACCTGGTGTCAAGAGTTTCAGAATTGGACTGACAATGACTGGGTCACAGTTTGAACCTGAACAGACTGAACCTGTTGTGCGTCCGTTGGCTGCTGTTGTTGGAGAAAATTTTTACTTTATGCATGGTAACGCTCGACCACATGTTGCGCATATTGTAACAAATTGGTTGAATAACGAAGGTATTGGTGTATTGCCGTGGCCAGCACAATCACCGGACTTAAATCTCATTGAGCATGTATGGGACATGCTCCAAAGAAGCATTACTCCACATGTGGGCAATATCTACAATGAGTTTCAATTAAAAGAGCTTCTGAGAGAACAATGGACACAACTACCTCAAGCAGACATTAACAATGTGTTTCGGAGCATGAACAGTCGATGTAGAGCTGTGATAAACCAACACGGTGGCCATACTTTATTTTAAGTTTATGTTTCGTATTTTTGACATTTTATGGTGGTATGTGAAACATGGGAGATTTGCAATATATTTTTTTGCTACAATTTTCTGCTTTTTTGCAATTTATGGTTTTTGACATACTAAACAACAATTTAAACTACAAATTTTGTATTACTTTTTTTAAGTTGATTACAGATAAACAAAATACGTCTATTTATAAAAATATCCCTAGACTTTTGTGTTGTGTGTATTTCCAATTAAAAACTTCAGTTTGACTGCTATATCTTTTGTGTCCGACACCCATTTTACCATTAATTAGTTCGAATTTTATTTTTTTGTTTATTTGACAACACTGTTAGTGTGTGTACTAATTAAATTGAACCGTTTTTAATTTCCATGGTCCACTTTTTAATCCACATAAGATACTTTTAATATTCGCAAGTGAAATAGTACACAGATCGTTCGATGCGGTTGGAGACACATTATCCAAATAGGTCAAAGGTAAATGCTGCTGTTAGCCAACGCAGTTTGTTGCTATGAATATTTATTCAAATTATTATTTATTGCTGTAGCACTTGTAATTAAAAGTGGAAAAAACCAGTTTAATATTTGTGCATTATATGTAATGTTGTTAATATTTACTAATAAAAGTTTATTAGAAAAAATAGGAAATAATGAGCAGAATGGTAATAAAGATGTCAAATAAGAATGTGGAATACGACGTAATGAAATATTGATCTCGTAAGTGGTGCGAATAGAGAAATACAAAGATCATAGAGAGTTGATATAAAAGATCCAAGGTAATTAAAAACTGAGACGATGATTACAGAGATTATTGGTTATATAAAGGGATGTGTACGAACTCATCACTTTATAGCCCCCATAAAATTATTAGACTCTCCGAGATGTAAACTGATCACCGGCATCATTTGGAGATCGGTAAACTCATCACCATAGATAGGTAAACTCATCACCAGTATTTTAGGCCCAAGGCGCTGGTTTATAATGCAGAAGATTGCCTGTTACCTGTTACAATTCTCGTTTATGTGATAAAATATTAAATTCAGAAATTATTTTAAGCAAATTGCTTTGAAATAGATATTAATATCGGTTGTCTCACGGTGAGTGGCCTATTAGACGTACCCGCCAATCTGAACGGTTTTGAGATCTGAAAATTTAGTTGCATAGGTTTTCGATAGTAAACTTTATAATGAAAATGTTTATGTGCATGTGCTATTTTCATTTATATCGGAAATAGTCCCCAACTTCGTTATTTAATTTGCACTCTCTTTTTATATTTCTCATTGAATTCTAGAGATAATTTTTAGCATACATTCGGTCCAAGTGATACCGTTTTGGCGTTATTTGACTTTCTTGAAAATAATAAGCGATTTTGGACACTTGATAAATTTAAAATATCTAAAAAAGGAGAGAAAGCTAAAAACTTGAGTGTGCCATTATTGCATAGAACAGGAAAGAAACTTAATGTTCTACACGGTTTAGGTTTATAGTTCATGCAGGGTGTCTCACTCTACCACCGTTCGCGAAACATGGAAATTGAGTCAAATAAAAAAGTTTTTTAAAATCAAGTAGTCAATCACCAAAAATTATTTTCCGCTATAGAAGATGTTGAATGTGGCATGATTTAGGTTGTTTTCAAGTTATCGTTTTTTTTCTTCTGTTTGATCGGAATGATCCGCCACCAGCGCCAAATAACTAAAAAAAAAACGATATAAAATTTATTCACCAGTTGTATGACATTTAGCCTTACATCCTTTCGTCGCACGAGTCCACAAAAGGCAATTCGATTTTAGAGTTTTTCGCAATTGAAATTTGAAATTATTAATAACCATCGTTTTTCGTCGTTGGCCCAAAACGTAATCAATGAGCAGTTCACTATCTACGTTAAAGGAACAAGAGCAAATAAAGAGAAATTTTTAGAATTAGATAGATTTTAGAATAGAATTTTGTAGAATTCATAAATAAAAACAATGAATTGCATTTGCTTTTAATACATTATATTTAAGATTATTTTGTCAAATTACCAAACCTTAGCGGTTTGCAAGGGGTCTATACCTGCCACGGGGTGCAAGAAGGCCAGTGATGAATTTACCAATCTCTCGGGGTCTATATTAAAATCCCCATTTTTAAGGCGGTGGTAAAGTTTGTACTATGTACGAGGGTATTTATGGTAATTGGTGACCAGTTTACGTGTACCCACATAAAGACTATCAGTTTTATTAGACTAGAGGCCAATTGTTCGAAAGCTAATCAAAACTTGATTGTAATCAAATATTTAATTACAATCAAATACGTCACAGGAGCTGTCAAAATTATGAAAAATTTCTTATTAATATTATTGATTTGTAAAAAAAACATAGAATACAAGGAAGGCAATTACAATGGTATGGTCACGTGATGAGAATGGAGGAGGAGCGGTGGCCAAAGAAAGCCTTAATGTATGTTCCGCCAGAAAGAAGGAAAAGGGGAAGACCACCAAATTCCTGGAGAAGAGAAATTACAAAAACAATGCAATCTAGAGGCTTAGAAGAGGGAGATTGGGGAGATAGGAAAAGATGGAGGCTGAAATGCGGGAAGCGGCAATCGCCGTAGGACCCCCGTTATATGATGATGATGAAAAAAAAACATGAAATTAACATCAAACAGAGTTTAATTATGGTTTATTTTAAATTAAAACGCAAAATAATAAAATTGAATAAAATATATCGGTTAACATAACCTCAAAATATGACGTATTTAATTTTAATTAAATATTTAATTACAATCAAGTTTTGATTAGCGTTCGAACAATTGGCCCTAACAGTAGAATCATGGCTATAGAGATTGTGTAAAGTATTTCAAATAAAAGTCTCTCACTAAGCATATATCATTTGTATACTATTTTTAGTATTTTTAATCATATTTCAAGAATACAAACCTACATATGTAACGTCATTTGGTTTTTGGTGCGTCTTTAATGTATTGTTTTTTCGTAGTTAAGCATCATTTCCGGCTTGGAGAAACTCTCTCCAACCAAACCATCTTCACCAACAATCAGGAATCACGCACAAATCACGCCAAAAAACGTATCTATAACTAACAATCGCAATTATTCTCTTTATCAAACATATTTATTTCTTCTAGGTGGACGATCAAATGAAACTTCTGCAGCATTCATGGTCGGATATGTTGGTGCTGGATCACATACACCAGCGCACGCACAATAACCTCCCCGACGAAACCACCCTCCACAACGGCCAGAAATTTGACCTCCTCAATTTGGGATTGCTCGGCGTCCCGAGTCTGGCCGACCATTTTAATGACATCACTGTCAAATTGCAAGAGTTGAAATTTGACATCAGTGACTACATCTGTATAAAGTTTATGCTTCTACTTAATCCAGGTAAGATTTTAAAACTACATTGCCCACCAGCTAGGAAGAACTTATGCATTTTCGTATTGCTTCAACCTGAACAGTTTTGATATCGGTCACGAATAATCACGATACTTTGTTTTTTGTTTAAAATTTCATCCAAAAAACTTCACGACAGCATAGAAATAATAAAGATGCGCAGCGTTGGTTCTTCCTCGCTGGTGATTACTGTACTATTAATTTAGAGCTATATACAGTGTAAGACACTGCTAATAAATTTTGAAGATTTAGTACAACTTTAATCTTTATTAAATTTAATCAAATTTGCGTTACTTTACTAAATTCAATCAAATGCGTTATTACTGCTATCATCGTTATTATGTATTTACGTATCAACGTTAAAGTTTAGTATCTTCAGAACATGTGGCTGACCTCAGGCTGAGTGGAAATATGTTATTTTGATTTTAAATGTGTCAAAATCGGTATGCGACGATTGTGCCGATTTTACCGAAGGTATGTTTAGCTCAGGGCACGATTGGTCCGGACTAACTCAGATGATCACTAATAGCCGAAGTAGGTTAGGTACGTGATTAAAAATATAACTAAAATATAAGAGATTATATAAGAAATTATTATTCTTTAAGATCTATACACCTAATTAATTAGATTAAACTTGCCGACGATTGTCCCAATGTTACCTGCTATAACCCGGTTTCGATAAAGTGTCCTTTAAGCTATGGGTACGATTGCGCCGGTAGCAGATTTAATCCTTAAAGCACGATAATTATTAGGTACTTACTTACAGCTTTCTTCTTCTTGTTCTTTTTCCTTCTTTAGTAGCTCTTTAAAGCCTGTTTCTTCTTCAATATTAGCCTCCTAAATTGTTTAAATTGTCGCACCATCTTTTTCTTGGTCTTCCAATACTTCTTCGTCCATTTGGTGACTTATCTCGTGCTATTCGTACTATTCTATCCTCTGCCATGCTACTGATGTGTTCCTTCCACTCCTGTTTTCATTTTGCCACATCCATTTATGTCTTCTATATTGCACGTTTTTGCTTTTTTCCCTATCCAACAGATTTTTCCCTGATATTCGTCGGAGTATTTTCATATCTGTTATGTACGTTAATATAGGTCTAATTGCTGCTTTATAGATTCTTGTTTTTGTTTCTTGTCTTAGGTGTTTGTTCTTCCAGATTGTGTCATTAAGAGACCCCGTCGCTTTACTTGCTTTTAAGCTTTGTTGTCGTACTTCTTCAACGTCTCCGTAACTAGTTATATGTATTCCCAGATATCTAAACCTTGCTTCCTGCTTTATTATTTTCCCATCAATTTCGTCGTCTGCATAACATAACATTTGGATTTCTTTGTTCCCCATTCTGTAGCCATGACCTTTACGTGCTGCGTGTATTATTATTTACAGCTTTAATCTAATTCATTAGGTGTACATATTTCAAACAATAATAAAAAATGTTTTATACGTAGTAAATATGAGGCCGTAAGGGTGTATTCTTGGAGTAAATTCATTACGGTGCGGCGATACATTGGCAGAGGGAGACATTAGGATATTAAGTCACCATGGGAGGCGGCGCAATCATACCCAGGGATTAGGGAGCATTTGAGATTTGTGTTAATTCGGCGCTACCGTTCCCTCAGCTGAGCGTAACTCAGGTAAACTCGGCACAATATTTCCATACCCAATGAAATGACTCACAGCATTTCGTTGTTCTTTCAGAAGTCGCTGAAGGTCAGGTCCACATATGTAGTAAAAACAAGCATCGTCTTATCATTCATAAATAATTTTCTTTGAGATGGTCAAGATTGTTGTGAGTCCGTCATTTTTCGGATAAGAAATCAAACACAAAGCAATCGTATAGTGTGGGATACAATTTTTTTAGACCAAAAAGCAATTTAAAGAAATGCCCTACATTAGAATTTGGATTCCTATCATCTTCACACCTTCTTTATGCAATTTACAAATTTTTCTAGAGAAGCAGAAATTCCATTAAGTATCTAATAATTATCTTGCTGTGAGGATTAAATCTAGTGCTGGTGCAATCGTGCCCATGAATGATATCGTTATGATTCCACGTTTAGGCGGAGCGTCTCTTCAAGGTGTGGCAGCTCCCTTACCAGGGAGTTAATTGGATAAAGAAGACATCAGTCTACGAATGTAATTGTTGTGGATGTAGTTTGGATATATTAGAGAAACGAGTGGGTTGCTAAGAAGTGTGGGTTGCTAAGAAGTAGTAGTCAGAATTGTTGGAGGTTAAGGAAGATTGTTAGCCATGCCGTCTTGGGGGTACCTTCGCATATTACCAACTATACTTGTGGGAACAGCTCTTTTGATTGAGCTTTTGGCTTGCAGCGTGTTAATATCTGCGGTATCTTAATAGGTGCCTGGGTGAGTATATGCCCTAGGCAATGGCAAGATAATTGGAGGACCTCTTTTGCTTTGATGTTGGAGCGTGTTAATCGTGCCCACAGCTTAAAGGAACCTTATCGAGACCGGAGTATAGCAGCCACCATCGGCGCAATCGTCCCCTGTCCGTCTAAATAACATTCTATGGAAACCCACTCACAATTAATCAAGACCTGATGTGTATGATGTTTTCAGGGTATTGTTTACTTTTTTAGTAAGAGTACTGTACTAGTTTCTTTATCTTCAATGCGTGCATGCCTTGTCCGTTAGAGATTTATTTTATTTCATGATTTATCTCGATATTTACTTATTTATTAATTATTCAATATCATTATGCTTCCGTCGCTTTCAGACATAGCCGTCACATCCTTATGTAAACTATTTGCTTTTCTTAGTGATTTATAACCAAAGCAGTTTAGTTGGCTTTCTTTTTTTAGTTGTGATTTACCCTTTTAACATTATTACTTTATGTTACTTTGTATTTTTATCCATAATTGTTACTCTTTTAACAAAAACGATCTATTATATTTCTATTACTAAAATATTCAAGTCCACAAAGAACGAACAACATTTTGCTTTTAGTTGACAAATTACTGCATTAATATTATTGCGAATGACTCACTTGCAATCCCTATATAATTTATAGTATCACTCATGGACGAAAAAGGCGTGGTTTAATTAAAGTTACTTGTTAAACATAAAAAATATATCCTAATAAGGGTATTTATATAACTTTTTGTAGTTTTTATACACTAAAATGATTAAGGAATGGATAAATTGTATTTAATTTTTAAAAAGTTCGTCTGTTAGTAATTTTATGAAAGCGGAAAACGCTAATATTATTCCTGTTGGTAATATTTTTTAATTTTCCGAACATGCCGCACCTCTTATTGACATTTGAAGAGATATTTTTTGTCAGTGGAAAAAACAGGCTTAAAATGTAAACTGTACAGAACACATCAAAGATATAAACATTTCTACGATGAAACATATCAAAATTCCTGTAAGAATTAAGTTTGTACCCTGTAATCATTAAGATGTACTAAAAATAAATACAATTGTCTCTAGTCTTTTAGTCTTTTATCACAAAATATACTGTCCCACACATGCCGAATAATGTTCAGTATAATCTCTATGTGTTAAAGAGGACGTGGAGGAATACTTGTTCTGAAGCAGAACTTTATCACGTATTCTCCACTCCCTCATTCGCGCTCCCTTTCTCTTTCTCTATTACATCTCTCTCTTTCCAATGGCGCCACAGGCGAAATCGGGCCTTGACCTCCTCCAAACTATGCCTCCAACAGTGCCGACTGCTGGTCGAGGTTCTTACGTCTAGCAAATAATTTTGCGCGTTCCCAGCCACTTCATCCTCCCACCTTTTTCGTGGCCTTCCTTTTGGTCTTGCGCCCTGCATTTTATTATCTAGGAATCTTTTTGACAATAATTAGGTCTACATTCTCACTACACTAACTAGAGTTAATGGTTGTACCTGGACCTCCATACTCCGTTTCCGTTAATAGGTCCAAATATCTTCCTCAGGACTTTTCTTTCGAAGACTTTCTGCTTTCGTTTTATGTCTTTTGTCATCACCCATATCTTGCATCCATACAATACTATTGGTTTCATAATAGATTTGTAGACCTTGATTTTCGATCTCCAGTGTGTGTTTTTGGAGCGGAACACATGGGCGAGTGAAATGTAAGGTTTGTTCCTCTTGACTATTCTTCTTTGACTTACTGGTTCTTCTGTTCCATCCGTTTTGAATGCAACTACTAGATATATAAAACTTGCTAGTTTCAATATCGTCCTCTAATTCAACTGTGCGTTAGTTTCCCTAGCTCTTGCCTGTGTTAGCTTTTTGTCTTTTAAATATTTATTTCTAGTTTAATCTCTTCTGCCCCTGTTTTTAATTATGAATATATTTCTGCCGCCTCTTCTGTTCTGCGAGATATAATGCTAATGTTATCGCCATAGACGCCAATCTGTATTGATTTATTTGTTTTTGTGGAGATTTTATCTTCCTATATTCAGCTGTCTTATCACATATTCGAGAGTCAGGTTGAATAGTGTTGGTGCCAGCCAGTCGTTTGTTTAGTATGTAATTAAAAACTTTGTACGCTGTGCATAAGATGATTGTGCCACGATAATTTTTGCATATCATCTTATCCCCTTTTTTATAGATTGGACCTATAATCCTGATTTTCCAGTCGCTAGGGATCTTTTCATCATTCCAAACCTTCTTTATACACTCTTTGTGCATTGCATCTACTCTATGGCGAGAAAATTCTCGTTGCTTATTCCCGCTCCTTCTTCAGCCTAGAAATTGTCGATATTCGCCTAGGGACAATCCTCCGTGGATAATGAAGAACGTGTCCAATGTCCTGAAAAGGTTAATGTTTGGACAGGAGTTGATGGAGATCATAGGTTCCTTATATTAATAGCAATTTGAATTGCGATCACTATTTAGCACTGGTCCAAAGTAATGTCCTGCCATCTTTGCCAAACTTATAGGCATATCGATATATCCAGCTAATAAATATTTCTAGAATATTCCTAAGGATCCAAAAATCGTATAATAATAAAGATGTTTTAGAATAATAAAGTTAATATTGGCCACTATTACATGATACAACCTGTATAAAAAGGTCTTTGTCAAAAAATGTAAATAAAAAAATGCAAATAAACAAAAATGCAAATCGATAGATCCAAGCGTTTTTACGAACACGCCTCCAAGTTTTTAATAATTAAGTTTTTTTGTCTAATACAGTAATAGTAATTCTGAAATATATATTTTGTAGATGTTCGAGGGATTACCAATAGGAAACACGTTCAAGAAGGATATGAACAAGTCCAGCAAGCTTTACTCGAATACACAGTTACATGCTATCCACAAGTACAGGTAAGTTTCAATACTTAATGTTCCTGAATGTTTTGATCAAATTTTTCTCGATTGTGTTGTATTTTTTAACAGTTTCTCTTCAGATAATTTCCAGCTGTGACTTATTAAGTGTTTTGCAATTGTATCAAAAATTCCTTTACCAGATCTTGCATTTATACTATTCCATATATTAGACATATTCTATTTCTTCTTGAACAGTCTCTTTTAAAACGTTCTGCAATGATCACAGTAACTAGTAGTTTTGATAAAGCTGCCCCACAGTGGTTAAATCGTGTTTCCTTCTTCTTCTTCTTCAGTGCATTATCCGGTCCGGATGTTGGCGATCATCAAGGCTATCATCGTTTTATTGACTGCTCTGCGAAACAGCTCCGCGGAGGTCTTCCCAAACCATTGTCGGAAGTTTTTTAGCCACGAGATACGACGGCATCCCGGTCCTCTCCTGCCAAATACTTTACCCTGCATAATGAGTTTAAGAATTCGATATTTTTCTTCGTTTCGCATAACGTCCCCGAGGAACTCAAGCTTACGTTGTTTCACTAAATTAAGCACTTCTTTTTCTTTTCTCATGGTCCACATACGATATTTTTAGTATCCTCCTGTAGATCCACATCTCGAAGGGCTCAATCCGCTTTTCTGTGGCTTGTGTCAGTGTTCATGTCCAAGTGTTCACGTGTTCCCAAGTTGTTTTATCATAGGCAATATTTTGTTCATCACTAGTATAATCTTTAACATATTTTTTTACTTAACTGTTTTATTCAATATCTTCCTTGTTGACTATATGTCATCTGGACTTGGTTCCCCTTTGGAAATTCTTTACGATATTAGACGTATTAATTTTTGGTAAGGATTTGAATATATTTTGAAATTGTGGCATTTTCCTTTTAATTTTGTTGCAAAGGGAACAAATTGACATCAAATCTTTGGGATACTACGGAATATGTCATTAGGCAGTTCAATTTTTGGGCTTTATCTAACAATAAAACACTGAAAACTTTTGTTATCAAAACTTACACAAAAATTTATTATATTATATTATCACTACAATTGTTTCCGCAGAGTGCCTTTCTCAAGTAATCTATTTTTGGCATGCGTTTAAACTTTAAAGTCTTCAACTGGATAAGTTGAGGAGGGGAGAACTATTTGTCTTAAGTGGCTATTGAGAATTATATCTGTATTTTTTAATTTGTTAATTTCCGTAGATTCTAATATAGATAGCTTAAGGCCTTTATTTTAAGTGTGAAGAATTTGAAATTAGTTATTAAAAGAATTATTATAATCTAGAATATAATGTACGATGAAGTGCGTACGTAGAATCTATTCTTCTATTATTGAAAGCCCTTTTCTGCTCTGCTATTCGTTTGTTAACCCTGCGTTGGTGTGGTGCCTGAAACTTACGTGCCTGGTGTGGTGGGGTGTGACATACCCCATAGCAGAATACGTCTTGGAAAACTCAATATTTGAGTATCTGCATTAAAAGTATATACATTTGATTTGAACATTTGAAATAGTGTGTACTATAAAAAAATTGAAAAAGTACCAGCTTAAACAATTTATTGCACAGTTCAAAAATAGCAGAAATAGCAGCTTAAAACCATTACATTTGTCTGAAATGAAAAAAAACTAAAGACTTCTAAAAACACATTTTTCTTTATTTACTTATAAATTAATAAACATTATAAAGAAAAATACGGACATCAACACAATTAACAACATCATTTACTGACTTTCCTCGTTGATGCAAGTATCACATTTGAAACATGCATGTTCTAAACAAACAAAATGCCTGCAATCATAACACACGTAGCGGCTTTTTCTGTCTCTTGTTCTGGGGCACACCCTTGTACTTTCTGACGTTTAGGCAACGGTTCATCACAATCTGCAGTCTTATAGCCCGGTGTCTCACGCAGTTTTCTCGGCAACCGAGGATTGTGTTGCCTTTCTTCCATATAATCTGCTATGAGTGACAAACTAAGAGATTTCAAATATTTTCGACGCTTCAGTGTATAGTTATTATTGTTCATCTTATAGATTACTTGGGAGTTAATTCCACACATATTCAAGAGCGCATAGAACACCGTCAACGGCCACCTTCTGCTGTTACGGGAAACGTCGTATGTACCTGATAGCTGGTCAACGGTGTCAACCCTTCCCTTGACTCTTGTTCATAAGTACACATATTTATAAAAAATTTTGAGCACAACAACCAGAGTAAAAAGTTAAAAACCACGTGAAATTCGGAAAAAATGTCCAGCATCAACAATGATAAACTGACTGACGGCAGAGGTGTGGTGGGGTGTGACATACCCTTGCGGCATATTATGACATCTATATAAATCAGTATTGAAGAAATTATGAAAATAACAATGCTACTCGATAGAATGATATTTTAGTAACAGCTACTGAACAATAGAGGGCGGTAAGGTGCTGTTTTTGAGAGAAATTCCGTTTTTTTGCATGCGTGGGGTGTATCATACCCCACCACACCAACGCAGGGTTAAAAGTTCTACCAGTTTGACCGATGTAAGTTTTTGGGCAGTCGCCACATTAAAGGCGAATTTATCCTTATCGAATAGGTAGATGATCTCTGATTGCACTTCATCTGTACCAGATATTGCTATCTTAATTTTATCCAAAAGGACTCTATAATGTGACTATACTATTATAAAGTGAATAGTTATGAGTGGCTCACTTTATTAAAGCTTCATGAATTAATCTGCTAGCTTTATAGTGTTTGCAGGGTAAATTATAATTTTTTATGTATAAAATGTTTTGTTTTTAGGATAAATTCAACAAGATGCAACAACTGTTACCGGAAATCCACAGCTTAGCGGCGCGAGGCGAAGAACATCTCTACCACAAACACTGCAGTGGCAGCGCTCCGACGCAAACCCTTCTCATGGAGATGCTCCACGCCAAGAGGAAATAACGGCCGCCGTCCTCTCCCACCCCACGTTACCATATCTGTGTGCAATACCGGCTTACACTCTGTACATAGGTTACTGGAAATCTCATAAGGACTAGTAGAGATATATTTTTTGAATGGGGAAGGGATGGTTTGGGAAGTTTTTTTGTGTAGATGAACTGGGTTTAGTATTAAAATATCAATATGGAGATTTTTTACCAAAAATCATTTTATTCGCGGCTGAAGAAACACGATATATAATGTACAAATAAAAAATAAACAACTAAAAATACCAGTAAATCTGGTATTAGCTTACAACTGACGTTTATAATTGTGGACTATGTGAGATCAACTACAGCGTCATGAACTGTAATTATTGGGGTCAACACCGCCAATGGCTTGATTGTAAGCAATAAATGCCAAATGTCATGACAATTGTCCAAGTCTACACCAAGAGAAAGATTTACTATGCATTGAAGAAGTGTAATGACTTATGTAGACTTTCCTTAGCAAGATCAAGATACTAGAGACTGGAATTTGCAGTTAATAGCATGAAGCATGGTATTTGAAGATTAAGTTGATCGATTAACAGCAAATATTAAATTTGGACCAGTTTTCTGGAAAATTACTGGTACAGTTTGGTTTTGATATTGAATCGAATTTATCTACACAAAAAATGGGCCTTAGACTGTTCTCGATTCCCTTTTTGTGTGTTTTCATATCTGTTTCTATTAGTCCAAACTATTATTGTTGACATTGATGCCTTTTTGAAGTACAAAGAGCAAACCACATATTTTTCTAATAAGCTAAACCTCAGACCACAGCGCCAGACTCCCGAGCTTTTTCTTCGTTGTTTTTTTTATTTATATTAATGTTGAAGTTTTGGATTTTTTTATAAAATACATTCCACGAGGATGTGATCCCAAGGGATACAAGGGCATCCTATAATTTTAGGCTAAGAAGTCTTATAGCTTTTTTCGTTTCGAGTGTTCGAGGACGGTTGCGTGAGTGTGAGGATGGAACGTGCACAGCACTAAAAAACGTGTTAAACGTAACAGCAGTACGTGTAGCTTAACTGTGGTGATGGACTAACTACTTGGGACGGTGGGCAACCTTGTCCTGGAAACCATTGGTAGCTAAAATGGTGTCTGATTAATATTATACCAGAGCTGATTTTGGTATATACGAGCTTTCAGTTGCTAATTTGAGCCGTTCTTCATGACTTAGATCTTCAGTTTACATCATCAACACTTCTCACTAAAAACATGCTGCTGGTGATTTGAACTCGGAGGATGACTTCAAAATGGAAATTGAAATCTCGTCGCGGTTATAAGTTATCGATCGTTTAAAGGCGGGATAGTTCTTTAAAGAAAAGCTTACCGTCCAGGTACAACTAACAGCTCTGTAATATTACGTGTAATTATTAGAGTAAAAATTTATTATTAGATATTAAGTTAAACTTTATTATATATTATGTTATATATATTATGAATGTTAATATTGATAATTGAGGAGGTAAGAGCTGGTACTGTGGTCTAATTTTGTGTTGTTATTATCAAATGGTGTAAGAGGAATGACAATGTAAATACAAATACCAGTTATTTCACATAATACAGACACCTTGTTAGTTGTTATCTATTGTGTTACAAACTTTGTATATTTTTTATTGATAATTACAGTAATCAGTGTTGTTCTGAACATATTTTCTGTGGTACCTTCATTAAAAAATACAGTGAATTATTAAGTGTCATATATTTGTAACATTCTTTGGTATTCAGAAAGATTAAAAATAAAACTCCTCGGATGACTTGATTTAAAGATACTGATCAATTAGGATGGAGATATCAGTAAGAGAACACTAATCAATTTATGTCATGTGTTGTCTACATTTTAACCTTTCTCTCTCAAGTCCTCTACCACATGGTCCATCTTCTCCTCAGTTCTTCTTAACCTGTCTTTCCCTCAACTTCCAACATCACTATCCCTCTTCCCGCACATAGCTTAGCTTTGTGCCCTCCAATTATAAAACTGGCAGGACCCTGGTCTACCTGGCCTTTAGCGACTCCACTGCTCCTACGAGTCCGACACTAACTAAGGTGGCACGATGCCAAAACATTGTGGGGCTCCACCTTACCCGTAGTACCTGTGTTGCGAGTACGTCACGAGGAACGTTGCGAGGAATTCCACCTCGCACGTAGACAGGTCAAACTTCTTTATTTACTCGTCCACAACATATGTCAATCCCGCTATTAGCGTACACAGGTCAGAATCACGGTGACGTGTTAGACCTAGGTAGACCTAAAAATTCTCAGTACTCTTATAGGGAGTCAATCTTTGACAGTTTAAGATCAAATCTGTGTAAACCTTTTTTCACTGTATTTGTTGGTATAGCAAGAATGTGAAACTCAGAAATGATGGTAAATATTTATCCGTTAAAGGCCTAACATCAAATTCTTTATTGAATGTATGATAAATACATAATTATTGATATATCAAGTTCGTTAATTTTATAAAGTAAAAATTTTTTTCTACAAATTTTAGTGAGAAGTTTATTTTCGTGATACTTTTAAATTTGTTAAAAATTATCTTTAATAATCTCGATTTTGTCTGATTCTGATCAGAAAATTTTATAATTGTTAAAATATAAGTATATTTTCCTTATATACTTTGAATACTAATAAGAACAATTATTGTTATCTCAAAAACATAGTTTTATACATTTTTTAAACACTTCTTTTTATTTAAAGAATTGAAGTCTTTATTAGGTGAAATAACTGTTGTTACAAATTCTCCCAAACATTATACTACCAATTATTATTAAATTTTTAGTGCAGGTTACCCCACTGGCAGTTGTATGCAAACAAATCAACATTTTATCAATTCCTCAATAATTAATACTACAATACAAAATGTCTTGATACTTTAACTTTAAACGTGACCTAAAAATAAGTGCAGTTTTGGAAGAAACCAAATAATTTCTTTACTCTTCTGTTACTATCAAGCATTAATCGAAAGTATTGGCAATGAAGTATTTTTATCCATTTATAGAACTTCTTTAGTAAGTACACTTCAACGTTATATCGACGGCTCATATCGATTTGAAACAAATGCTGTCTTTATTCATAGAACATTAAGTAAAAATGTCACTAAAATAACATTTTTGAAACAAGTCTACGGGACATATGGCAAGATGAGAGGATAACGAATCGAGTGCAAAAACTATTAAATAGAGAACGTGCCTAGGAAAATGAAAGATAGGAGAATACACAAACACGATGGTATAAAATCCTAAAAATAATGTGAAGACTAAATTGCATAAGCCAACCAAAGGATACAAACAAGTGAAGACTTTCACATAGAAAAACAAATGGAAATAAAGAACAATTTCCTTTGCATATGTTGTCGGCCAGTCTTTTTAAATCTGACCTATGATAAAATTATTATAACCAATGAGTTAATAATAGATAATTAGATACACTCATCTTCGAAAATACGAGTTTATTGACGATAAAAGATATAACTTCGGAGTCTATTTTAAATAATTTTAAATGATGCATCACCAAAGATACTTTATACATTTCAATAGTTTATTAATGAGATATCTTAAACTAATAAATTTTGCTGTGATAATAGAAAGAATCAAAATATATGTGAGTGGCACTATTCATAGTACGGACCAAATGTTTGTTGTATATCTTTTTGGTGGTGTTCTGTGCTATTTGATGGTTGTGATAATGAAAAGATTAAAATCACGGATGAGAATTTAATTTGAAACGTTTATATTGTTTTTATATTTTTGTTTTCTTACATTTTCTACATACTTTGTACACAAAATATTATATTTAATGGTTAGAAATACTTTTGAATAATGTTTCAAATCCGATCCCTGCACTATATGTATATTGTTCGTACATTATTTATACTCATTTTCACATAGGTCCGTTAAACTCGATAAAAATTAAACTCACTAAAATTAATGTTAAGTTAACGCTATATCAGTTAACCATCTAAGAAAAGGGACTTTGTGAATACGGGCATTAAAAATGTATCAATATTTTGTAAACCATTCAAGTACGATACTTTTAACAGACGAAAAAGTTTTTCATAAACATTAATTTAAGGTTATAGTACAAGACATGCTTATTTTATTCGTCCAGTCCTAGAACCATAATGGAAACTTTTTAATTTTCAAACATTGTGATAAAAATTATGTAAATATGTATAAAAAATAGGGTGTATGTATGATACTAGCAAGAGATATGTAAATGTAGGTATTTTTGAAATTATTTTTTTACATCACATTGTTGGTTGTTTCAAAGTTTATCGGGAAACTGATCAGATTAGTAGAAGTGTTGAAATATTTTTTTATATCAATTTTAGCCAAATAAGATTTATTTTAGAACATCACTGGCCGTTAAACAAAACACAAACTATTTTCGTAAAAAAAGTCCTTTATATATATAAATTTTACCATAAACCCAATGTAGGTCATGTAACATTTTTGGTTTGAGACTTTATATCAGTTTTTTTTGCTTGTATATTTAGCTTTTACAAAATAAACTTCACCTTATTTCTTCTCAGTGTGTTTATATGGAACAACTAAAACATTAAATGCAATTACACTTTACATGTTGCAATTGTTCGTTTTTTGTTCAGTTGATTTTAAACGTGTAGTTTTTCTTTTATCCCATCACTTCTTTACAAATGTCATACTTGTCATTTCATTTACATAGAGTATGTAACGCGTATCATTAACGCTTCGTGTTCTTTATCCGAGGTTTTAGGTTAGACCCCATAGAGCCACTATCTTTTTTTATTTAAAAATTACTTCTTTAAAGACGTATAGTAGTATAAAGAGATACCTAATTGATACATCGAAGTAGTTTTTTCTCTAGATTATTATTGCTCTGTAGAATATGTTTTATAGTAGTTAATTCTTTATTTTTTTGCTGCATTTTTATATACAAACATGAATGCGCAAATGTATTGTGTCTTACCTGATGGGATATATATGTGTTACGGGTAACTCCGAAATTGGGTTCAACTAGTTTTACCAGGATACTCTGCGTATTATCCAAATTAGCTGGATAAAAGGCAAAGGAGATTGATAACTTCTTGATTTATCCGGGTCATTTTAGATATATTGAATATCAAATCGATAGAGCAAGACATTTTAAACTTTGGTATAAATAACACTACTTACCTTTAAATTGTATTTGCTTTTTTTTCTTTATTAAGAATCTACTACAGAATTATTATTCAAGAGATATAAGTGAGCATTGAGAACTTGATATAACTAACAGCGATAAAAATCGTATTCATTTCTACTCCAAATTAAAAACTTTATTTAATTGTTAACCGGATAAATCCATAATATATCGAAATATTCACAAACATTTACTATGCTTGGATAACTCAAACTCTATCCGGGTAATTCTAGTATTATTCGATATTGGCGTTTTAACCATGTATTGCATATTGCTTATCTCGTAGATGTTTTATTTATACATTAACATACAGCACTGTGCGAATTAATGTGAAAACTAGTAATAATTTGAACTAAACAACATTTATCAGTATTTGACGAAGAAAAATGAGAAAAGATTCAATTTAAATCGTTTTAATTAAAAAATTGTTCTCTCTTATAACTTTTTGTACGTGTTTTGGCTAATAACTATAAATATTTTTCTTGTATTCTATTAACATATCTGGATTAAAGCCTTAATCAGTTTTGTTTTTGTTGTGCAATATGTTTGACGAAGTCTAGCTTTTATAGTAGTCCAAAGATTTATAACAAAATTAATAAAATAAATTAAATAAAACCGTTAAGCTTATTTCAGAATTCTAGAAAACAACAAAATGTCACACGTATGTCGCTTTGTATGTGTCAATATTCACTGACACTGTCAGAACTTGTAACTACTTTGACACAAATGCGTTGCCAACTACTAAAAAAGAAACATGAAACATATATTTTCACATCAATTCCCACAATACAGCCAAATAAATGCACAGTTAAATTCACGGAATACCATTAAAGAAGGATTAGGGAATGAAATAAATAGTGTGCATAATCTTCCGATTGTATAATTTATTTATATTTGTGTATAAATAAATTGTGACTCTAAAATACGTTAGATAATCTGAAGAATTCAGCACTGTGGCTATATTGAGTTTTGAAGACGAGAAAATTACAAATTATACAAAATCATGTAACAGTTGCCTAAAATTAGAAAATCCATCTGCACTTACTATTTTTTAATGCTCCAGATAAAGGTTGTGAATCGTAACAGGTTTAGGTTAGCTAGTTAGGTAGGAGGTGCTAAGAAGGAGTGTAGTTAGTCTAGAAGGTGTAGGTTTAGATAGTAAGAAGCGATGGTGCAAGGGATTCCTCTTCGGACAATAAAAGATTTACTGTTAAGGAGATATTTTGTTAACCAACAAATTAACCGTTCTTGGTAGTTTTTTAAATTTTCGTGTTAAGTTTTGTCTGTTTAATTTTTATTTTATGTATTTCTAGTTTTTCGTATTTGTTAATACGTACATAAGTAAGTCAGTTGCTATTGTTGATTTTCTGTTGGAAAAGTGAAAATCGTTTTAGTTGGCCTTTGGTAGATTTGTCAGATGTCAAAATAATCATTTACAGCTGTCGATATAGTTATTACTATTTGGTAAGCTGTCATGTTGAACAACATAAATATAGAAGTATTGGCTGGATATAGAGATAAAACTCTGGCACAAACACCGTACATGTAGCATATTACTGTAAGATCAGTTAATTGTTATATATTATTATACTGTTTGTGGTAGGGTGGGATGGAACTTAAACCATACAGTCTATCTCCAAGAATGCTCATTATATAACTGTCTTTGTTTCTATTAATCATAACGCTGTGCCTTCATCTATTTGCAACTAGTAAACACATTTAATTAACTTTGTGCATGCACTCGATGTTTAGAATATGGACAATTAATTAATTTTTTGAACTCTCTCCTTATCTTCTTTTCTTTTCATACTTGCTCTGTTTATATTCCTGTTGGAGGTTTTGTTTTGTTTATATCTCTAAAAATACAGTGTGTAGTGTCTTTAGTAAGTAAATAATAAAGTTGATTTTAAATATTATAGTGCACTTGTTGCATTTACTAAAATTATAGTCATTGAGAAAAATTTTAATTGGAGTCTGTGAACATTAAATTGCTTTGTATTGTAACTTTCTACAAGATTACACTTTTCTTTCAAAAAAGTGTCAAACTGTTGAACCTTGAAATTGGAACTAAATTTGCTTAAAATTTTTTAAAAGCTGTATTAGTAAATTTTAAACTAAGGTGGAATTTGAACACAGCAAAAAGCAAAAATTATAATTTTTCTGAACTGTCTATACATATAAATATGGTTCTAGCACTGAATTTTACGGCATTAATACAAAAAATATGCTAATATTATAAATGAAAAATGCACAACTTCAGAAGTATGAGAAAGGTTAAGTCTTTTGTAAAGATGTTTAAAGGTCTATGCCAAAATTGCATTCGTTTAAATCATCTATACATCGTCGAAACTTCGTGTTTTGAGCGATATTTTTCGTTTTGAAAATACGGACAGTTGCAATATTCCATGTCGAGAGATTGGCGGAGCTGTGTAACCCTGTAAGAGGAAACCAGTCAACACAACCACAGCCAAAATGAGACCGTTTTCTTTTTCGTTGTCGGGAGCGATCTATGCAAATCTTTTTCTGCTCTTGGGAGCAATTTCGGAACGAATTTGGTATACACACGTTGGTTATTCCCAAATTCTCTGTTAAAATGCTCGAAACACAAGATTTCATAATTTCAAGATCGTTTTCGCTCGTTGCATGTTTTCGTGTGTTGTGTAGAAAGGTCTCACCAGAACACGGGACGCTGTCAATAGACGTCTAGCCAATTTTTAAATCGATTCAATCATTTTTTTATCTTGCTTTGTTTCTTTTTTTATGGAGAAATTCCCATGCATGGCCGATAATATTTTAGTTTTTAGATTCGTTAAAATCAAATAAATACAATGAGAATGCCATTTTCATACTTCTGTTTTAATTTTTTTCTGAAATTTCACTTTTAAAGTAAACCTACAGTGTATTAAGACTTATAATATTTATAAGTCCTATTACAAAAATTGCAGGTATTTTTATATTTCTTAGGCTTATGATTACTCAGAAAAAAGCAGTGTGATAATAAAAAACATTAATTATGAATGTTTTCTTTGACGACAAAGTAGGAATTGCTTATATATGTACATTCCAGATATATATACATATATTTTGTTTGAAACTTTGTGTGTTTTTGGTTTGATGTACATATTTGCAAATAAATATATTGTGTAATAATGTTAAACACACATAACGATATTTTTTATATTTCTTGTATAGGTTTTTATTTGTTTTATAGCTACTTACAATTTTCAAACGAATTGTAGTGATATAGTGAATTGGTGCGAACTTCAAAAACGGGTTAAAAGCTCATTTTATATATATAAAAGTCTCGAAAAATAAGTTCTGCATATTTTAAAAGTGTTTTAAACACTGAGTTTTTACATAAATATGATTTTGAAAGCATGATCGTTTTTATATCAAATTGCAAGATAATCATCACTTCCCAGACGTATTTCTCTATGAAAGATATGTTTGCATAAAACTGCCATGACCTCGCAAGGCTTTGGTGCGAGTCCCATTGTGACTACTTATTTATTTTTGAGTATTTGATGCGCAAGAGACACGCATAAGGGCCAGAGCTTATAATTATCTTGAGAAAATATATAGATATATTTATATATAAAATACGTACACTTATTTAAGCTGTGTGATTCAAAGGTTGTACATATAATTTATGTGGATCAAAAGTGATTGTAGGAGTAAATCACCGTCATAATAAGCATTGTGTTTTATTTCCTTTTCCTATCCAAACTATCGGTATTAATAGGTTAAGTTTTTTCCATAAACTTAAACTAATGTGTATGTCTACCCAAATCGGTGAGTAAGCGATGAAAATCCGTTTCAAGAATCAGGGAATGAATTTGTAGCCAATAATTCTGACATGTTATTCACCAGAAAGGGACAAAAACGTTATAGAGGAAGATAAATGCCAATAAACAAAGTGATACTACTGACACTTTTTGCACCGACAATACTTATTTTCAACAATAAAAAATACTATAAATTTGTATAGATATTTCTGGTTATCCATGGACTCATCCTTTTCCATTCTTAACAGGTGTATTCATGGAGGGTTTCAAACAAAACATTGTACACAACCAAAAAAAAGATTGTGGAGATATGTAGACGATGTGTTCTCTATTTGGCCTCATGCACCAGAAGCATTACACAAATTGGACATCAAGAATAAAAAAGAATCAATCATTTAAAGAAAACAACAATTCGCTTCCTTTTCTGGATGTGCTAATTACAAAAAAGGGTACGGAATATGCAACCAAAGTATAAAGAAAACCAACCCATACACACATATTTAAATTATCACTAAAATCACAAGGTGCACAACAAAAAAAGAATCATCCAATCATATGGAGTCCAAAACACCTGCTCTAACGAAAAAGCATTTCAGGAAGCGCCTGCTAAGAAAGGTTTTAACAAAAAATGACTATCCATTGACGTTTATAAATAAGAAATTTTATAAGCTAGAAGAAAGAAAACAATAAAATACTACAAGCAATTCAGAGACACTCACAAGAAGGGACTCAAGGGCGACAACAATATTATGTAAAGGGCTTATCCAAAACATTAAGAAGGATAAGAAATAAGTACATCGAAAAAACATTTAAAACGACCAATACACTCAGATATATCTTGTCCAAATCCAAACCTAACAACACACAAGAGATATGTGAATGCAACAATTTCTGTGTGGGAGAAACCGCAAGAACCCTAAATGTCAGGATAAACCAACATAAAACATACATAAAAAACAGAGATTCAAACAAATTACAGATATGCTAATATATCTGGGACAATTAACACAGAGTACAATGGAAATATGTATCAATAATCATGAGAAGACATAACGAAGAGAAAAATCAAAGAAGCAGGCCTCATCTTACTCAATGAAGAAAAATGTGTAGCAAAACCCATCAGCAGAATGTAGTAGGCTAAAAGTCGTCAAATAGAATATACCAATAATAGCGGATAAGAAACATGAGACATCGTCTACAATCATACACAATAAATATGCAACACACAATACAAGAACACTCACAAACCTACACACAACGAAACTTATATGGAGTCACCTTGTATTTCAGACTAATATTTCTTTTGAAAAAAACTTGCTTATTGTTGCGTAGAATAACGGTTTTTATTGAAAGTAAACAAGTCAATAAAACAATCAAATACCACTGCCCTTTCAAGGAAAATATGCCTTATGTGGGGTTAACGGATGTGAAAAGGGGAAAGATTATTGGTCTTGTGGAGCAATGAATCTCTAAGAGGGACATAGCTACAGTGGAAGGCATAACACAGGACTTTGTGTCAAGAACCTATGCTAGGTCTCATAGACCAAGTAGCTAGAACAAACCTAACAATTTCCCATACGCAACTCCAAAAGCAGCTTTGGAGGGCACAGGTGTAAGTGTTTTAGATAAAACTATAAGAAGAATACGTCGTGTCCAAGGACTATTCCCGAGTTAACCAGGCAGGTGTCTTCAATACTAAAACTGGAAAATTGAAATTGGCAAAATGTGCTATTTTCACACGAGACCAGGATTTCTGTAAAATCATATGACCGATGAATTCGTGTTCTTATAGGGCGAGGAAGACAAGCAAGAACAGAAACAGCCAGATCTGTTCAGACACCTAAAGGAGGAAGTGTTATGTTCTGGGGAACCTAATATGGTCGGTGAAAAAACTTCTTTAATTTAATAGCTCGAAGGTATGTTGATTTAGTTCTCGAACCTCTAGTTAGCCTCTGAAAATGTGCAGTGGGAAAAAATTTAATTTTCATGCATGGTAATGCACCTCCACGTACAAGCAGAGTCACTACAGACTCCCTTAAAGCAGAAGCTATCGCTATTCTGTAGTTACCTGCTTGCTCACCCAACCTTAATCCCATAGAGCATTTGTGGGATATGCTTAAAAAAATAATTAGACCTCGCCGAGATAATCCTCAAAATACCGTACAGCTAGTACAAGTTGCTCTTGAAGACAGGAAACAACCTACCACAATAAAATGTTCACAATTTGTTTAGGAGCATGCCCCCGTGAATTGGAGCTTGCATAAGACCTAGGGTCTAAAATTTTGTATGTTATTGACTGTAAAACTAATAATTTTTAAATTTGAATATTTTAGAATTTATGAATTAATAAATTACTTTACAATAAATATTATTTGACTTCGTAGATTGTTTTTTTTAAATTCGCTCAAAATAATAAGAAATATCGGATGATTCCATATAAGTTTCGTTGTCTGTACAAACGCATAATAGTAGAGTAAATAGACTGGCAAAAGGCTTCTAGAATAGATTTTGGTGGGCACTTTGTTGTTAAAATGTAAAACCTATTTTTTTTTCGTTTCTAATATCTTTCTAATGCAAAATCACTTGGTCGTCCAAAAATCGTAGCGGGAGGGGAGCGGTGGGGAGCCTTACAAAAAAAAGTGCTATTTTTTTTTTCGTAATTTTTCGGATCTACGATAACCGAAAATTCATTCCTCAAATTTGTGTGTTGATCTGGACATTGGAAATATTTTTATTTTATTTATAAAAATACGTCAAAGCATTGTTGTATACGGAGCGCCTTCGTACAAAATCACTTGTTTTGAAAACCCATATTTTTAAAATCTTTTACCTCGCTCTACCTCGAAAAATATTGGGTTTAGCAAAAAATTACTTTCTATAAACATTATAGACCAAAAATCAAATAACACGTGGGTTTTTTTAGAATTTCGATTGGATACTTAGTTTAAGAAAGAATTAAATAAATCGAATGGCATGTCACGACGGACAGTGCTGAACGCAGAGATGCGAGGAAGGGCGAGATTTCTAATCTGAAGTCAAAGCAAATCGACTCTAAAGATGGCGATGTTGTTAGGGTCAATTTTACATTGAAACGCTGTTGTGTTGTATATTCTATTGCGAAAGTGCATCATTGTGCATTATTTTTTACTAATAGCGCGAAATCCACTGAGCTGAGATTTTTAATATTAAAAGTTTTAAATTATTAAAAGTAATTAATTAGCTTATTGCTATAATAAAAATATTAAATATCTACTTAATATTAAAGTAAATATTTTTTTCATCTAGAAACGGATTTAACGAAAAGCAGCAGGTCTGACAGTGAACTTGAGTCAAAAATCAGATTAAGGCAAGTTTTTTTCCATAAAGTCCATTTCCTTTTCAGTTTGTTGAAGGACGCGGAAACTGGAGAATACATGTTTGTTCTAGTTTTCGAAAAATGCATCCTTACTTCTTTGCATTTGGCCATGTGAACTATTCTTTTTGGGGAACATTATATTTGTTGGACATGTACAAATTTGCTGATAAGTATCCAGAATTTCATGAAGACTTTATTAGAGGAAATTTTGTTGTGAAAAGTTTGAACAGAAACTTTTACCAACTATTTGTAGATATAGCTTTAAACATATAAATACAAACTCAAAAGATGCAGGAGAAATCGTGTGATTTACTAAAACCAGCACAAAACTAGACGAATGGTTTTTAAGCTACAATATGATTGGCATGAATTATCTTATTCTAAGTCAGACTCTTCAGTATTCTCAGAACTAACATCTTCTACGGTTAAAATTGTTGCACGTATATTACCTTTATTGCCACATTTCGCCTAGGTCACACATTTACAAGAACCAATGCATTTGATCTGCTTCCTTTTACACGAGCATTGGGCCCTGTACAGTCTGAAAATTATATAAAAGAAGCTAATATAATTATTCTTCACATAAAAAGGCAAAAGTTGATTCACCTTTTTTACATTTACAACTATTCAGAATATATGTATCTTTCGTCAACATGGGTTCCGTGTTTAAAACTGGTACCAGCTCTCCATTGTGTTTGCTCCAGCCACTTAGCAACGGATTTGGCAGACATGGTCTTGGTGTCGCACTACATAGCCATATTTTCGTCTGGAAGTGTATACGAAGGCAGTGTTGCCTCAGACTGTCTAAAGTAGGAGGCAGTTTATGAATAGGTTTCGTAGTGGCCAAAATACCTCTTAGAGTATTAATACACTTAATATTGTCGTTATGTGTATAAAGAAGAATAACAGATTTAACAATATCATATCATCGAAAACATCTTTGCTCAAATATTCTTCACTTCCCACTCTAGATAGGAGACTATAATTTAATAGAAATACCTTCCAATATGAAAGGCTGGTCAACATTTCCTTAGGGAGTAATCCATAGAGAGTTCCTGGATACCTATAAATATTTCGTTGTCGTTTATTCCAACCCTCATCTAAACTTCTGGAGTTGAAAGGTCTTTAAAATGGGCACATCGGTAACTTTACAGTCGACTATACATTTTGTATATCCCTTTATTTTTGCTGACAGAATGTGTAATATTATTCTGGTATCTGCCTCTTTATGTGATGAGACTAATATTTCAGAATTCAAACCAAAATTTGTTTTGTAATGTAAAACGTCGCAAAATCCTCTGCTGGATACGAAGTGAGCGGTACAATTTGTTAAGGAATATTTAACTAGCTAATTGCTTACGAAGTGTGCAAGCTGGTTTTTATTAAAAACTCAATTAATAAATGAATTCCATTTTTGAGGTAATACTGTATCCGGACCTTTAATTAACCGTTGTGTTGATTCAATTTTGGCGCCTCTCTTTTGTCTCGTGCAGTTTTTTATGGAAGATTCCTTGTAGTGATCCAAAACAAAATCAATCCTTTTAACGCTGTAGCGGTTCTTGAACACTATGGATTTCAAAATTCTTGCATAGTCGTCAAATGTTTTGGCATTTGATGGTTTGCCAACTACTTGAATCAATCCCATACCATCAAAAATGTGACACGTTTTGTGATTTTGTAACAACTGTAAACTGTTCTATTATAGAACCTAAGGCAGATTCATTTTATGGTATCGAAAAAACTCCTGCTGGTACAAGTGACATTGGATATGCTGTCAATTCATATTTGAAAATATCCTCATAATATTTATGTCTCTTTCAATTGCCTTGGTTGCTAGTATTTTTTGTAAAAATTCTTGCTCATCTTGAATAATTTTCTTCTTTTCAGAGACAGTTTTATAGGTACCTGCGCGACGAAGTCTTGGAAGATTATTCTCTTTTCTATGCTGATAAAAATTGGGAGTTCCAACAGTAACAATACATTTCGCTAGGCTCTCTTTTTCATTTTTGTTGTTGTATATTTAGTAAGGATGTTTGAACATTTGGCGATGCAATCTCATTAGCTGAAATTACGAGAAGACGATCTACGCTTTTTAAAAATACAATAAATCGTAAAAACTGATCATGTAGTTTTTGTACAGAATATTCATCAATTTTCATCCGTTTTTTTTCTACTTTCTACGTTTTGACTTGAGTGGTTGCTTAGGTCTCATGATGCACGAAATTCATCTACTATCATGCCAATCATATTGTAGCTTAAAAATCATTCGTCTAGTTTGGTGCTGGTTTTAGTAAATCACACGATTTCTCCTGCATCTTTTGAGTTTGTATTTATATGTTTAAAGCTATATCTACAAATAGTCGGTAAAAGTTTCTGTTCAAACTTTTCACAACAAAATTTCCTCTAATAAAGTCTTCATGAAATTCTGGATACTTATCAGCAAATTTGTACATGTCCAACAAATATCCTCCTCAATCCTTTAGCCCTTGTCAGGGCGTAGTGACACCCTAAATATTATTAGTCTGCTGTCTCCATTGACTGCGATCTTGTGCCATATGGACGGCTTCATGTAGGGATTTTCCCACCAAACTCTTCATTTGGTCCACCCATCGTATTGGAGATCTTCCTCTTGGTCTTCGGCCTTCTACCTTACCTTCTACTACCAATAGTTCCATGGTGCCCGTTCTTCTAGCTATGTGGCCGAAGTAAGTTAGGTATGCTTGGTTTACTTTTTTTAGTAGCCTGTCTTTTATATGAAGCTCTTCCAGAATTGACAGGTTGGTTCTATGTTCTGTCCAGGACACGCGTAGAATTCTTCTATATACCCACATTTCGAAGGCTTCGATCTTACTCCTATCGATTTTTTTGAGAGTCCATGTTTCAGCTGCATATGTAGCAATGGGAAAAATAAGGGCATTGACCAACCTAAGCTTAGTATTCCTTGTTATTGTTCGGTCTTTCCATATTTTAATTAATTTAGCAGTTGCGGTTCGGGCCATTCCTAGTCTACGTTTGATTTCTGAGGAACAATCACCATTGTTGGTTATCAGAGAGCCCAAGTATACAAATCTGTCGACTACTTCGAAAATCCCTATTTGGCGTATATGCGGTAGATTATTATTTCTGTCTCTCTGTCTCACAATCATTATTTTTGTTTTTCTGGTGTTGATTTGAAGTCCGAATTCTTCACTTATTCGGCTTAGCCGTTCGATGATGGTAATCATTTCGACTTCATTCGCTGCTAGTATAAGTGTGTCATCTGCGTATCGCAGGTTACTGATTTTTCTGCCTCCTATAGTGATTCCTCCATCCCATTCATCTAGTACTTTTCTCATTATATATTCAGAATATATGTTGTACAATAATGGTGATAGTATGCAACCTTGTCTAGTTCCTTTCTCTGTTTTGAATGCATTTGAATATATTCCATGTACTTTAACTTTGGCTGAGTTTTTATTATACAGATTTCTTATTAGGTTAACTAGGTGGTTAGGTACTCCCATATTTTCCATTATACTCCAGAGAGGATCCCATTTTACTGAATCAAAAGCCTTTGTGTAATCTACAAAACAGAGCAACATTGGTATGTTATGTTCTCTCGCTTTTTCTACTATCTGTCTGGTGTTGAGTATTTGCTCACGCATTCCCTTTCCTGGTACAAATCCACATTGTTCTTCGGCTATCTCTGGAAGTAGAAAGTTCTTTAGCCGTTCATTGATTACAGTAGCATTCATACAGTACATTCATTGATTGTAGCAGGATTTTGCTTGCATGAGGGATAAGGGCAACGGTTCTGTAATTGCTGCATATGGTTAGTGATCCTTTTTTATGGATAGGGATCAAGGTTGATTCACACCACTCATCAGGCCATTCACCTGTGATCCATATCATGTTGCACATATCCAGCATTACATCTACGCCAATTTCGCCTATTGCTTTTAGAGTCTCCGCTGTTATGCCATCGATTCCTGGAGTTTTTTTGTTTCTTAGTTGGTTAAGAGCCTTCTCTACTTCTGCTCGTAAAATGATTGGTTCAGCCTCTCTGATTGCATGTTTTTTGTGTTCTGAGACTGATGCGTCATCTTTTGAAGTGTCTTTGTATAATTCTGAGCAGTAATTTTTCCAGGTCTCTGCGATGCTCTCTATGTCGGTTTTTACTTCTCCATTAGAGTCTTGAATGGCTTGAAGTTGTGGCTTGAACTCTCGGGCTAAAAATGGACTTTATGGAAAAAAACATGCCTTAATCTGATTTTTGACTCAAGTTCACTGTCAGACCTGCTGCTTTTCGTTAAATCCGTTTCTAGATGAAAAAAATATTTACTTTAATATTAAGTAGATATTTACTATTATTATTATAACAATAAGCCTAATTAATAACCTTTAATAATTTAAAACTTTTTGCACAATTGTGGCTTACTCCCATATAAACATAGTTTTAGAGACACTGATTTATCTGAAAGTGGATATGTTGTTGACATTCTAATCAACAGAAATTTTCTCTAACAAGCGAGAAAAAAAAATTAATGTTTTGCTTGACAAAACGACTAAAAAATCCATTGATTATTTTCAATTATTCATATCTGAGAATGTGATTGAACTAAAGTTAAGAGAAACAAACAAAAAAATGCTTAAACATATTTACAAATTATTACTGTAAGAAGTAGTAGGTAGAAAGAATGTAAAAATACAAATATCACAGAAATGAAAATATTCTTGGGTCTATATACCATCGATTAAATCATATTGATCGAGTAATAGATAATAAATCGTGTAACTTTTTAACTAAAAATGAATTTCTAGAGTTTGTTAACATTTTGGCATTTTGTGGAAGATATCGAAGAGGACCAGTTTATACTTTTTGCAATAAATACCCAGTTAAAACATTTTTATATTTTGAGTGTTTTGAAAATGTTCCCCATAAATAACTAATATTTTGAATCAGCTGTATTTTTTTCTTCCCACTTGGATGGATATTGAGTTAAAATTTTCACCCATGTGGGTGGTCAAGTTTCAATGACTAATGTCATGGTTTTGATTGAGAGGTACTCTTGTCCAACCCAGTTAAATAAAATAAAAAGTTGTATTTTACGACATATCTATATTATTCTTTCTAATATCACGATTTTTAAAGGTTGTATTAGGAGAGGCTAACAAAAAGGGGGGAAAATTGGTCGAATTCGCACAAGACAAAAAATGGTCATAACGAACTAACGCCTATAGATGGTTATATATCTTAAAATCTCCTCAAGCTTCAGAGACAAAAAATATCAGAAACTATATAAATTCATGGGCCTTTTTTCAAAATTAATATGTAACTCAGAATTTTCAAAAAAAAACTTCTAGGTTTCAAATACATCCGTATTGCAGTGGTTTATGGCCTTGAGGACCACACTTACCTGCTGTTTTAAGATTTGCATATATAATGAGCTGCCAATTGCAACTAACTAGACTATAAATAAATACATTATGAAAGAAAGACAGTTAAGATTTTATTTTACGTATAATGCCTCTGTAAATTCGCTTATACGCATTTCATTCTAATAGGACTCATCAGAGCGTCTGTTACAGAAGCTCTGAACGTGAAAACAATCTTTCCGTCGAAAAGAAGCAACAATAAAATGGCTTCAGTATGGACGCTATAGCGAGATCTCATAATAAATCACGAAAGTAGACATCTGAAGATTTCTATTGACGAAAGCAAAATTCAGATTTTTGCTTTAATCTGCGCCTTCCAAGAATTACAAAAAATTCATTCCTAAAAATATATCAACGCAGGTCTCACCACACTCTTGTATATCTTTTCTTTCAGTTCTTCTCCGATATTTCGATCATAAAGTATCCCGCTCATCGCTTTCAGTTAAACCAACCAACCTATATACTGTGGGTAATTTCTCGATCTAGTGTCCCATTTTGAGTTATGTAGGAGCCAAGATATTTTAATTCTCCTATTCGTTCTAGCTTTTCTCCAAACAATTCTACGTCTCCAATCATTCCTGTTCATCCAAACCACATATACTCTGTTTTCGACCTGCTAACCTTAAGTACCCTCTCTTCAATAGCCCTTCTAAAAAACACCCCAACTTCTCATCCAACATTTCTGTGTTCTCTACTAACACGATATCATCAACAAAGAGACAAAGGAGCCACTCCCTTACTTTCACTGTCAAGATTAAACAGGTAATGCTCAGTGAAGAGCCTTGGTGCAAACGATCTGTCACTGGAGAACTTTCAGTCCATCCGACAGCAGTCCTTATGTACTACTCAGGAACCCATTCCTCTCTTATACATTCTCCATTGCTCTTGTCTAGAAGCTGTGACGTACGCTTTCTCAAGATCTATAAATATCAAATATAGTTTTTTTTCTTCTCGCTGTATTTCTCTATTAACTATCTCAACGCAAACAAGGCGTCGGTTGTCCTCCTTCCTGGCATAAACCCAAACTGTTCTGCTCCTATCGTTGTCTCTCTCCTTAACCTTAACTGTTCTACAGTTCTCCCTCAAATTTTTATTGTGTGCGACATTAACTTTATCCCCTTATAGTCCTCACAGTCCTGAATGCCCCCTTTATCTTTATACAGCGATATCATTACACTCTCACTCCATGAATTGAACATCCTTTCTTCTTCATACATCCTACTTATGATTTGCTACAAAATATCAACACCTTCCTCTCCTACAGCCTTCAAAACCTCCACAGGTATTTCATCAGATCCTACCGTTCTTCATCCTATCTAACGCCTCGCCAACTTAGTCTCTCGGTATCTCCGGTATTACATTCTCAATTGGGATCACGCATCCTCTATCTCTCCTCTGGTGTTCTTCAGTTAGCAACTTACTAAAGTACTCATATCATCTTTGATTTATTTCAACATCGGTTCTTAACACTCTTAATCTGCCTCACGTGGGTTAAGTCCTTTGATGACTTATCCCTTGCTTTAGCAATGCTGTATAACCTTTTCATCCCCTCAGGTGTTTCCAACTCTTTATACAGCTGTGCAGACGATATTTCCTTAGCAGTAGCTACAGCGCGCTTTGCCTCTCTTTACCACCTTGTATGTATCATTATCTTCTTCTCTTTTAGACTTGTCATGTCTCTTTCTTCTCCCTAACCTTCTGTTGTACCTCATCGTTTAATCATCAACTTTCATTGTCTCTAGAAGACCCTTTACCACATTTTTCTCCTAGCACTTCTTCTGCTACTTGCATCACTATTGACTTCCTGACACTATAGTCATTTAAAGTATCTTTTTCCTCAAGCTCTTCCAGCATTCTACTCTTAAAGACTATTGCCAAATCCTTATCCTTTAACTTCCACCACTTTATTTTCTGGTGTTCTACTTGTTTTCCTTTCCACTAACACCGGTCGGTGTTGACTAGCTACACACTCACCCTTTATCACTTCAGTTAGTAACCTAATTTAGCTAACTTCTTTTACACAGCACACAATCTGACTTTCTCTACCCGCGCTACTATAGGTAACGTACTGGTCTTTAATCTTTATAAAGAACGAATTAATGATAGCCAAATACTCTATTTCCTTAATCATTTCTTATTCCCATCCCTAAACCTCTATGATCTCTTTCTATTCGTGTCTTTCTGTACCAATATGTCTATTCAAATCACCTCCAATTTAACACTTTTCGTCTATAGAAATCTCAAGCATCTCGCAATCAAGAGCCCTCCAAAATTCCTTTTCCTGTTCTTCACACCCTACCTGTTGGATGTAGGCACATTATGATGTTCACGTTGGTATTGCCTGTATTCAGTTGGACACTCATTATTTTATCACTTTTTCTGGTTACCGTGATATCATGATTTTAATGAGTTGGTTTTTTCGATGTTGCCATATTTCTCTTATTAGGCATTATGCTAGTGGAGCACTCCGTATAGTAAGCTTTTTGAATTAATAATAAATGAAAAAGAACTGCTCCAAACATGACATGAATATTTCAAGACTTTACTAAACATCAAGAGGAAGAACATGGAGAAAATGTATATTTTGGGGTGGACCTACCGGTAGAGGACCCCAAAATAGATGAAACATTGCAAGTAATTAACAAATTGAAGAACGAAAAAGCTCCATGCTCTGACAATATACTGGCTGAATTCCTTAAGTACTGAGGAGAAACTCTGCATAGACAAATACACAAACTAATAACACTTATATGGAATGAAGAGAAAATATAAACAAAATGGCACGAAAGTGTAATAATCCCCATCCATAAAAAGGGACATAAAACCAAGTGATCTAATTATAGAGGCATCTCCCTACTTAATACGACATATAAAATCTTATCGAACATCCTATTAAGTAGGCTGATACCGTTTGTAGAAAATTTAATGGCGGAATACCAAGCCGGCTTCAGAAAACATAGATCAGATCTTTACTCTACTAAGACAGCTGCTTGAAAAAGAATGGGAATTCAATAGAACTATCCATAATCTCTTCAAAGATCGTCCGGCAAGCGTACGACAGCATTAAAAGGGATTAGATGTGGAATGCAATGGCAGAACTTTCAGTTTCAAAAAAAAACTTATCGAGCTTGTTAAGTTATGTGTGAATAGTTGTAGATCCAGAGTACGGATAGGTAACAAACTCTAAGAATCTTTCGAAATAAGCAGTGGCCTGAAACAAGTAGATGCGCTGTCACCTCTTCTTTACTGACAATAGATTGACCTAAATTACTACTAGCATACGCAGATGAACAAGAGATTAAATCCCAATGTCTAAGATGGGCTGGCCATGTCCATAGACTCCCTAATAACCGACTTGCCAAGTTAATATGGGAGGAAGCCCCCACAGGAAGATGGTCCTTAGGACGTCCACGAATGCGATGGAGAAACAATATATGGTCAGATCTAAGAACAATGAGGCTGACCCAACTATTATGGACGACCATTCAAGATGGAAGCAAGTTGTGCAGTCGCCAAGACCCAACTACGGGTTGTAGTGCTACGAGAAGAAGAAGAAAAGTCGATATCGTTATTTTTTACTATCTTTAATAGATATTAAGATTGTCTGACCGCCAGTATGTGATGCCATATATTTTAAGTAACAGTGTATTTTAACTAAAATAAAACTTCATTTGTATAATAATTTATTTACATAAAATTTAATACAATAAAACCTGCTTCTAAAATAATTTAAAATAATAGGTAATTACAAGATGATAAAATATCACAATTTTTAATTTTTATATACTACATAGGACCTAATATAAAATGTAAAAAATAAGGAAACAGATTTCGTTACTTAATTATTTAAAAATAATAATCAAGTTGATTATGTTTAGCTAACAGTTAATTTGAGCAACTCATTAAAGCTGTACATCTAATATCGAGTTTATTAAAAACTGTTATACAATTTAAAAGATCTGAGAGTTGTCTATTTGTCGAATTAATTAGCCAGTGATAACTAATTTTCTATTAATGATTAAAATTTTTCGAAACATAAATAAATAAACCTAAAAAATAGTGTGCCATCTTTGTTACAATACAGACTACACGAACATATTTTTTTAGAAAATGAATCGGTCATTATTATTAAGCTAAAATTACAATTGCTAAAGTCATTTTCATGGAAAAAATAATTCATACATTTTAATAACATTTACACATTTGGACATGAAGTATAAAATAGATTACATTCTATCAATTTTCGATTATTTTGTATTAACGCTAAAAATTCAATAACGAATGTACTTTGATCAAATAGAGATAATACAAAACAAAGTTTTTAAATTGAATACAAACGGAATTATCCCTTTATATTTTTTTACAGTATTACTAAGAAAATATTTGCAGTAAATTGTTTAAATATCTTAAAATTTATAAACAATAAATAATTAAGTTTGTTACTAAATCTATTTTTAATATCTGTGTTTATTGTCAAAGAGATTTCAAATATTTGACAAATATTATCTAATCCTTTAAAAATAAAATCATAAACAAAAACAATTACAAAAATTAACGGTTAGCATTATGATATTTTACATGCCTTTAAGACAATAAAAGACAACAGGTTATTTGTCACCTCCGTATAAAATCCACAAAAACAACGATATTTAGGGAAGATATATATTATCGTCTTAACAGCTCACAAACAAGGTTTTATTGATAAAACCGATCTTTTGTTTTCGTAACAATCATCAAATATAAATAAGGATATGTTTGCGAAATGGTGTAAAGAAAAAGCATATGAACTACCTGGAAAATTGATACGAAAAACAAAATAATGATCAAAGAAATGAAAATATATTTCTTCAATATTACTAAAGTAGATGCTATTCTCTCTGCTCTCCCTCCCTCTCTCCTCTATCTATCTATCTAGTCGTTTCTTCATTACTCTCTCTCCAATGACGATACAGCCTAAATCGAGCATTGGCCTCCCCCAAACTATGCCTCTAACCTTGCTTGTCCCGCGCCGAGGCCTTCCTTTTGGTATTGCGCATTTTACTATCGCTCTTTTTGGCAATGTTTCAGTCTCCAATTCTCACTATATGGCCCATCGAAATCTCTGAAGTTTAACGAATTCTGAGATCGGTGCCTCTTTGAACAGTTGGTAAAGTTCAGGGTTGTACCTGGATCTCCATACTCTGTTTTCGTTAATATCTTTCGTAGGTCTTTTATTTCAAATACTTCCAGCTTTAGTTTTGTGCCTTCTGTCATCTGTTGTAGACCCTGATTTTCGAGCTCCAGTGTGTGTTTTTGGAGCGGAAGACATGGGCGAGTAAAAAGTAAGCTTTGTTTCTCTTTACTATTCTTCTTCGAATTTCTGGTTTTTCTGTTCCATCCGTGTTTAATGTAACTCCCAGATATGTGAAACTTTCTACAGTTTCGATATCATCCTCTAATTCAACTGTACGTCTGTTTCCCCTAACTCTTGCGAGTGTTAGTTTTTTTGTCTTTTGAATATGTATTTATTTCTCGCCCGGTTTCTTCGGCCCCTGTTTTTAATTGTGAATATATTTCTGCCGTCTCTTAGTTCTTCATTACTAAGTGTTGTGATTTCCTATCATATGAACAATCTCTTTCCGTCATCGCTTCTATTCTAGGCTGCTCTCATGAACTCAAAAAATGTCTTGACACTGTCTTTCTGCACTTGACCTATTCATCGAGTGAGTTACCTCTGGCGCTGAGACCTTCAAAGTTTCCCAAATTATAATTCTCTTAAGATTATCATTACTTCGTCTTGCAATATGTTCAAAACATTTTAAAACGCCTGTGAGACAAATAGAGAAGCTACTATCGTTAGCTAAAATAATGAGAGATCACAATTATATAATAACCGAAATTAGACATAGGAGCAATTTTCGATAAAGATAGTTTGCCTGTGTGAATACTATTTTATTCCCTCTTAAAAGATGTCTCGCTTTGGAGAGAGAGATCTTTGTCTACCTATTTATATAAAGGATCTCACATGCACCTGCTCTTTCTTTATATTTCTCATATATCCCCTTCAGATGCCGTTATCACAGATTGCACCAAGTATTCTTCTTAAGATCTTTCGTTCGAAGATGACTAGATGATTTGCATCTATTTTAGAAATAGTCCACGTTTGCGACTGGCAAAGTGACTGACAGTCACGTATGCCTGGACATGATAAGTATCTTATATTTTGTTAGTTCGGTTTTTGTTCTTTAGGTATTTTCTTAAACCAACCTAACACCTCTTTGCTAGTAGTATCTTTGTGAGTCGACCGGTTTTTCCTTCTTTTATTGTGAGTGATTGTATATATTTTCTGCGGCAGTTGACAAGGATGTGAACTCTTCTTTGGGTCAGTGAAAGCGATAAGGCCACGCATCACCAACGTATGCCATAATTTGTGTTTATTTGCTAAAATTTACTTCCCTATTATATAAATCAATATAAACGGTTCTTTTCAGAGCATTCTTTCAGTTGTAATATATTCTTAACTACAAAAATTAACGAAAAATCTAACAAATGTTTTTTGTTACGTATTTACTCATATTAATGTCATCTGGATACTGTCAACGCATACAGACCGCTCATATGAGCGTCTATATTTGATGATACTTCATTCGCATGAGCTTAAAAAAGTTATCACACGGTTATTTTCACAATGAAAATGACATGACAAAATTTTATATTTTAGATGAATAATAATGAACGTCTTATTTCTTATAAACTGTAGAATACTACGTTATTGCTATTATCAGAAACGTAACATAAATATTTTTAATTTTCATAAATTATAACTAAAGATATGTGTCGGAGTCAACATACATTGAGAGGGATCTTTTTATAGCTACCATCAAATTAAAATGAGTGTATCTTGTAAATTTAGTCTTAACCGTGTTTTGATATGATATATAACCCAAAGTATATCAAAAAATATTGGACGGTCCAGAACTGTTATTAAAACTATAATTAATTTACAATATACAAAAATAATATTCAATAAAAGATAGATAAATAATATCAATCACTACCACCATCCACCAAAATCGTTTCAACCATTGACAAATCCTTGTGTATATAAATTAATCATTTCAAATAAAATTTATTTTGATAATTTATTACAGAAATACAAAACAAAACCTGTTTGTGCCTCTACTATCTTTTTGATTAATCCTCGAAACAAAGTATCAACTTATGCGCAACAAAAATCCTTGCATTCTGGACACCTGTGATATCAGAGACAAAATATACCCATTGGTCAGAAAAAACGCTCAAGGAAGAAAGTATGGACGTAATGCCATTATTGGAATCTCAGTAGAATTAAAAATTTTAAAGTTCAATAACTAACTCTTTTATACAGACGTGGCCATAAGTCAGCTGGTTGTCCTCGAAAACGATGCATGCGCGAATTCCACCGCTCGCCTACGTTCAGCGTGCGTTACTACCGGTGGCGTTACCTAGCAACACGGCTGGCTGAGCATAGGTCAGTGCTAGTCAACCTCGAGACGGAGGAATACCGGCCCTTTCGTGCATTTAGTCGTTGCGTTTCGAGTAAAATGGCAGAAAACGTTCGCGTTAAGTGTATGTTAGAACAAAGTGTGTTTTTATTAAAACAGTTTTATTGTCCGGAGTGTGATTATGAAATTATTGAAGACTTATAAAAAGGTGGCCTAATGCACATTTTTCAAATCGTAATGGTGTTTCGTTCGACGCCCACAGATGAGAATATCATTTCAGTCGCGCAACAATTCGGCACTTTTTTTTCGACGGGTCCGTTAATTCAGAAAGATACTTGGAGATTTTACAAGAATTACGTATAAATTTCGATGGATTTGACAGATTCGAAGAATGAAACATCATTTTACAGCAGGACCGCGCTCCTGCGCATTTTGGTCTGGAAGTTCGCGCTTCCCTAAACCAGCACTTTCCTGGATGGATTGATGGAGGTGGAATAGAAACCTTGGCCTCCAAGGTAGCCAGATATTATTGTAGATTTTTAGATCTGGGGAATGCTTAAGAACAGAGTTTTTGGGCATACGATGGAAAACGCCATAGATCTCAAAGATTTGATAACAATCGAGTAAAATATCATCGAAGATTTCGCGACGCTTGCTGACATTATTAATTCGAACGAAAATCGTTATTTCAAGTATATTGAGATAAATGGTAAACCTTTTGAAAACTTGTAAATACATTAGTATCTACATCAGTAAAGTTTTGCGTTATAAAGAAATAAAAACAAAGTTTCCTCCATGTTTTTAATTTTTTTTGTTGCAAATTTGCCAGCTGACTTATGCCCACACCGTATTATTCACAGTTTTGTCAACTTTTTGTTTGACACTACAACAATCTAAGAAATCATCCGATTAACGAACTATGATGAAAACAAACCAACTGGGCACAGAAGATCCAGACACCAACTAGAAAGGTATCAACCTGAAGAGCGCAGAGAGAAACATGAAAAGGTAGTCACATAGTAGAAAACAGGACTCAACGAGTTGGCAGTGCACTTGATCTGGTATATATATATTGTTAGAAGAGGTTAGTTAATAAAATAGGATATGTAAGTTTAGGAAAATAAAAAAGAAAATAACATACACGAGGCATGTGAGGGCACTATACACCTGGGAATGCATGACTCACCTTTTAAGTTAATTATTACTATTTCACACCATTTAATCTGAGTCTTCTGATGGAGCAACCGAGATTCCTGACCACTAAAGCCCTGCATCGTTAGGCAGGGACAAAGGTTTGGTAGCCAGACTTTCGGATTGACGGCTGGCGAATTAAGTAAATACCGTTTACCAAGTCGCCAGCCGATCGTCCGACACACACATAACCGCAATGCGGAGAGCCGGTGAACAAGGCCAAAAATCAAATTACCTCGATGTCCCAGGACATCAAGATCAAAAACAAGTAAAGCCTCCCCAACGTTACGCCTGTGATTAGGGAGGGGCGGGCCCCGCCTCGTGGCGGGGCCCTTTGATTTTCGGACATGACAACACCCTACTCCGGGAATATCCCTGGAGCTGGGATTTACTTTGTTGGGTGTATGAGTATTTATGTTCGTGTGTCTTTAATAAATTACACTTTCAGTTTTGTTTAAGCTAATGTTTGAATCTTTCTTAAATAAAATAAATATAATAATATTACAGTAATAATAATACAGTTTCAACAACATTTATTGATGTGGCGATACTTAACACCAATAATTTGTGTGTTAAATACAAAGAAAAGATCGTCAATACAAATCAGGAGACAATGGAGAATGGAAAGGACCCAAATAGTAACTATTCTTTTATCTACTACTGGTGGTATTCCGAAAAACCTCCTAGCGAACATAAAACAGCTGGGTCTACGAAAGATGTGTACAGTGTAGTGGAGATGTATATGAAAATTTTTGGGAGATACTTCAGCAAACCAAGGCTCACTTAAGGCTCGATAATAAGGAAAGAGTCCCACCAGAGCTGACACCTTTTGATACCGTAGGTATCTGGGATGAGTGAATTTTCCCCTAGTAGAGGGAGTGTGAGCCGTATGGCTAAATCTGGATACAGAATAGGGACATAAATGTGTTAGAAAGAGAAGTACCTTTTAGGTAAGTAAGAATGAGAACGATATATGTTGACGTCACAAGCCCTGTCACAATATTTAATCTAAATTAATTTAGAAATTATTTTTGTAGTTCAACTATTATCCGCTAGTTAGCACCAGTCACTTGTCACTTTTTAAATCTAAATTTATCTACATTTGACATCATATGTAGCATTTGATATAATACGTAACACTTGTGGACACATGGGCTGGACTTGTGACGTGAACATATATCGTTTTCACTCTTACGTACCTAAAAAGTACTCTCTCTCTAACACTTTGATTTTCCTGTTCTGATAGTTATACAAACGTAGGTTATCTACTCACAATCACCCAAATACTCAAAACCTAATACAGCAACACCCCATGTTATTTTTTGATCTTTATAACAACCTTATAATCCGCAGTTCGTATTAATTGCACTATCAAATGAGATGACAAGTATCATATCCATCTTAAATGTAACTTGAATTTATAGTCTGTCATTGACAACTATTTTGTACGTTGAGTATAATGCATTTTACAATGCGTCGGATAAGGTAAGATATTCCTCTATCCAACTACTCCTTATTTAAATTTATGCGGTATCAACTATTAGAACAGTTGCGATTCAAACATTTCGAATAAATTTTGCCTAATTTATGTTATCGTGGTGATTATACTAGAAAACAATAAATTAAACTTACACATTAAATGATAGTTTTTTTTGTGTGTTCACTCTCACACATTTCCGCAAAATCAGTTAGTGTCGTGTTTTCTAATTTTAATTTTTACTGAGCATTACAATATTTGAGACAAAGCTATTGTAGATCAGCTGCCAGTATCTTTAAAGCAAACAACAAACAATTCAGTAAATGCAAAATCTTAAGTTTATATTGTTAAATATTTTATGTGATGTGTGTCTCGTGATTTACTACAATACTAATACCAGAATGTACCTTACTAAAAATAATGTCTTTTAAAACTACCTGATATTAATTAAAAAAAGACTCAACGATGGCTTCAATAAAATTACAACAAAAAGTAGTAATTAAACAGATTTTTTAAATAAATACCAGATTCCACTAAACTTCAAAACCTTTAACCTCACCCCTAACCACCGGTTTTTCTGTCCTTGTATGCCACACATAAATTTTAGAACAATTATTTGCTAGAGGTTCGAGCCCTTCTTTCGTAGTGAAGAAACTTAAAAATTCGGTTTCCTGGTAACCCTTTTCCATCTTGTAAGAAAAGCTGGCTTCCGGTTTTTGAAGTATAAGGTCTAGATTTATAGCGAACCCGGCCATATCTATAGCGAATGGGCGATTAGGTTTCCACCCGCTTCTATAGCCTTTCACTTTTCCTAAAAAATAAAACAGTAGTCTTAAATATAGTTAAATATAAGTAAAATTATTAATGGTGATAAAAAATGTTCAAAAGCGATCAATTACCATACTTAAACTAAACTAAAAGATGGGGGTTAGTTCCAAAACCGGACAACTGCGTTAATTCGCTCTGTCACTGTGTGCGCCACCGTCAACGTGTGTTTGATAGGTTAAGTTTCACATGGAGGTAGCACGGATCAGAGTTTTAATTATCTTTATGCGTTGCATAGTTTTAACATTCATCATTTTCAATAATTTGACTTAATTATTTTTTAATTTTTAACTACATAAATAAACATATGGCTACATTAATTCCACAAGAAGTGCATGTAATAAGGAAAAGTTAGAGAAATAAGCGCAATTCGAAGAAAAACCAGAGCGATAACCAGTCTGAACACGCTGTGCATAACGATGGTGTAAGTTGTTTTACGCATGAGATGGCAATGGCTAATATTGACAAAAATACACCCACATGTAAATAGTACATACTTTTTTCTTCGTTTTTGAGAAATATTTTATAAGATTTAATTTTATTTTTTGTTCGATTCATTCTTTTATAACAATATTATACAAAAAAGTAATTCTGGTTTTATTGTTTTATTATCGTTTTTAAAAATGATCATTCAGCAAAAGCTTGCTATAGTCGGGCAATTTTCAATTAAAGGTGACTAATCTACAAATTGAACTAAACGGTAGCGGCAACCATGTAAAATGTCAGCAGTTAATTCTTACCAGGATCATTTTTATTGTGTATGCTTCGCCCATGTAAATAAGTGAAAAAGTAAGATAGTCTCCATAAAATTTGAACCCGAAACAATATAAATTGGTGCGATTCACGAGTCGATAGTGAGAAAAGTTTATTGAATGGTTTGAAACATAGGTAAACTTATCAATATTTTGCTGGTCTATAGATATTTACGTTCTTAGAAAGAAGGGGAATGAGAAAAATATATTTTAGTTTATTCCTTCCACATTATATATGTGCATACGCGTAGTGTGTTCTATTTCTTGGGAATATACATATATATATATATATATATATATATATATATATATATATTATATATATATATATATTATATATATATATATTGTTGTACTTTTGAATGTCTGTTAGCAATAAAAAACCGATATACAAATTTTATTTCTTAAATAAAAATTAAAATTATTGATATTTCATAATGACACGGGCATATAAATTTTCAAACATCCTGTATAAGACAAAATATGTATTTTAAGTTGTTCAAAGAATTGTTCATTAGGCCTCAGAGACAAGACTTTCAAATATTATCGATAAGAAATTTAAATAAGTCGGTTATTGTGAAATGGATTTACCCGTAATAAAAGTGTATATAGAAAGTGTTTAAACAATAGACCGGGATGTGCGGTGGTTTTTCCCCCCGAAAGATTATATCGGTAAAAGTTTATTAACAAAAGACATTGAATTGAGAAACAGGTATCGTTTGTAGCTATTAGTAAGAAATATTTGTAAAGCAGATAGATTTAGTTAGAATAATTAAAGAATGTTGTTTTCTGGAATTACCCGAATGACGTTTTAATAGAGAGAGTTGGTTGATAACGATATACGTCACAGAGGTAGAAGATTTTTATTGGTCAATTTTTGAATGCAAGGAGGGGTGGTTTTGGCTATGAGATAGGAGAGAGGAAAGGAGTTAGTCAGTTTTCGTCGCCCAAGAAGGAAGGAGCTTTGTGATTTGTGTTTGTTTGAAGTCCCGAAGACGTAATTTACCGGGTGTGTTTATTTGCTGTGTAAAAGCTGACCAGTGTGAGGAAAGGGGTACAGAGAGATAGAAAAACCAAAGGGTATAAGAATATTAAGATCAGACGAAGCCGGAAACATTTGGAGTTATAAACAGGCGCGGAGATTGGCTCAAAAGGAGGCTGCATAGAATAAAACGAGTTGTTGGTTTGCAGATACAAGGACAGATAGGAGAAAGGTGTACGTCATCTGGACCACAATAGGAGCAGAAGCAGAGAAAGGTTTAAAGAAAGGTCAGTCAATTTTTCATTGGAGCAGGAGTGTGGTTTTCATTTATTAATTAAATAAATTGAATACATAATAGAGACAGTTAATTTTGCGATCATTAAAAAAAAAAATTATAAAAAGAGCTTAGTTATAACACATATTAAAAAATCAATGTAAAATAACATTTGGGTCCATGATAGAAAACAACTTCTCATATATTTAAAGTTAGTATATTGCAAATATTACAGGATTGATTGTTATATAAAATTTCAATAAAATAAAGGACATCTCACATATACTTCAGTTGAAATTCTGTGTATTTTATTCAGGTCATATTACCTATCCCAATTAGGAAGCCAATTGGAAAATATTTTGAATCCACGATCAAAGGTAAATAGTACAAGTTAAATAGCCTGAGATTGTAATTAATTAATGCTGATTTAGTGTGATTAATTGGAGATTAGATCATTTAATAAATATAGACAGGATTTTTTTAAATAAGCAAAATAATACAATTTAAATAGCATAACAAAATGGCCCCCAACGTGTAAAGCTTTGAAAAATATTTCTAGTTGGCAAATTTGAAAGGATAGGAGTAGACGAGCAGATATTTGAAAGTTTATATGCCGTGGATAAAGTGAAATATTATGTAAAATTTGAGGACATAAAGATTTATATATTTTTTAAGATACAATTTACCATAATTGATTTATTCGTGATATTGACAATTTATAGGTTACCATAATTGATTTATTTGTGTGATATTTACATTTGATAATTTTACCATACGTGAATTATTTGATTGAATTTGACATTTGATATTTTACCATTTGATTTATTTGTGGGATATTGAAATTTGATACTCGTACTCAAGAGTTATTACATTTGAACAAGAAAAGTCCCGTTTGGTGCAACAGACCAGTAGAATTTTATATTTGGCGGGGACAAAAACAACATGTCGACCACAAGGAGTCAAAGCAAAATGCAAGAAAGGAAGGAGGATAACAGACAAGAGGAAACAATGTTTGAAGAAGGATCGGATAAGGAAGGAAATGTTACAATAATAGAGGAAAGAAAAGAAACAGGGATGTTAGAAAAATTATTAGCAATGATGCAATTACAGACACAACAAATCGAAGAAAACCAACGGAAAACAAGACAAGCAATAGAACAGAAATTAGAAGAAAATGATAGAAAAATGGAAAAGCGTTTGGACAAATATGAAAATGAAGTAAAAGTCTGTTTAGAAAAAGTTAGTGAAACAGAGAGGAAACTAGAGATGCAGAGAGAAGAAATGGAAACTAAAATGAAGGATATTAAGGCTGTCCATAAAAAGGAACTGGAACAGTTAGAAGAAAAATTTGAAATGGCGTTACTAGAAGACAGGAAAGAAATGGAAAGGAAACTTAAGCAAAATGAAAAACAAATTGCAGAGATGGAGATAAGAGGAGTAGAAAGAAAGGAAGTTATCGTACATAGCACAGAAGACGTAAAAGTACGATTTGGCGGGGATATAAGGAAACTACACCCAGTGCCTTTTATAAATAACCTAAAGAAAAAAGTCACATACATAGGACCGTTTGCAACAGCAAAGGAAACCATCCGAAACCATCTCAAAGAAGAGGCAAATCTTTGGTTTGTCAGCAAGGAAGAAGAATTTGACAATTGGCAAGATTTTGAGAGAAGATTCTTAAATTATTTCTGGGGAAAAATCCAGCAACTACAAGTAAATAAAGAGTTACAAAATGGAAAATACCATGAGAGGATGGGCGTATCAGAAACGATGTACGCATTACAACTCTATAATAATGCAAAACATTTGCAATATAATTATTCATCAGAACAATTGGTAGAGTTGATATCGCGACACTTTGAAGATACCTTGGAAGACCACATAAATCTCCAAAATTACAAGGACATTGACAGCTTATGTCAATTTTTGCAAATGAGAGAATCACGTAGGCATGAAAGAAGAGAAAGAAGACCGCAAGAAAATTATAGACAAAGAGAAAACCAAGAATATAGAGATAGAGGTCAAAATTTTAGAAGAGATTATACAAGACGAGAATTCATACCTAGACAGGGATACGAAAATAGACCGAACGGAAGAGAGAATTATGAACCCAGAACCCAGAGATGGAATGAAAACAGGGATCGGGAAAATCAGAGTAGAAATAACCGCCCATACCAAGGAAACCGATACAATAACCCACGGAATGAACAGGAATCTCGCGGTAACCGATACGGGAATGATAGACCAAAAGAGAACAGAAGAGAAATAAATAATACGCAAAGAGAAGAAAATGAATATGAGAGAGAAGATGACGGGCGAGAAAACACAGAAGAACAACAGGCGTGTTTTCAAGAAGACGCTCACTAAAAACGAAGAAACAAACAGGAATTTTTTGTCACCCCAAGGAATTTATTAAACTGGCAGGAAACAATGAAAAGAGAAATGGAGTTAATTTAAAATTTGTGGATGGATTTATAAATGAGAAACCAATTAAAATTATGATAGACACAGGCTCTGAAATAACACTGGTCAACAGAAAATTAATCGAAGAAGTAAATTTAACAAGTCTAATTTATAAAATACCTAGGGTGAATTTAGTGGGCGCAAATAAACGGACATTGGCAACAATAAATGAAGGTATACGAGTAATGGTACGATTGAAAAAAAATATGTATGCACTTCAATGTGTAATAATGCCAAATATGTCACATGACATGATTGTAGGCGTTGACGAATTAACGGAAAAACATGTAGTGATCGACTTCAAAACCAATACGATGAAAATAACAAAGGAAAAAGAAGAAGAACAGGATAAGGAACAAGAGAAACAAATTACGGACGAATCAGAGAAAGAACAAACGGTGGAAATGAACCTGGTGACAAAGAAAGGAAAAGGAAGAAAGAGGGATAAAGGTCAGAAAAAGATCAAAGAAAAAAAAACCTGGGATTCCTCAAAAGATGAGACGAGCTCAGGAGAAGAAGATGGAAAGATTTTGACAAGAAATGAAAGCAAAACTTGGGATTCCTCAAAAGAAGAGACGAGCCCAACAGAAGAAAAAAACAAAGGAAAATGAAGAGGACACAATGGAGACAGTGGTGTTTGAAAAAGACACGGAGTACACGGTGAATATGTGCGAAGAATTTGATGGGAGAGACACAAAATGGATATGTGGAGAAGGCAAAGAAAATGATTTGCGTAAAATTTTAAGAGACTATGAAACGCTGATAAATAAGGAAAACCGAGTGGCCACAAATACGTAGCATAAGTACAGTTAGCATACAGGAAGTGCGTTTTAGTTTGTCTCGAGAAAATTTAGTTGCATAGATTGATAAATTTTATCGATTACAAAGGCGGGGATTTGTTGTACTTTTGAATGTCTGTTAGCAATAAAAAACCGATATACAAATTTTATTTCTTAAATAAAAATTAAAATTATTGATATTTCATAATGACACGGGCATATAAATTTTCAAACATCCTGTATAAGACAAAATATGTATTTTAAGTTGTTCAAAGAATTGTTCATTAGGCCTCAGAGACAAGACTTTCAAATATTATCGATAAGAAATTTAAATAAGTCGGTTATTGTGAAATGGATTTACCCGTAATAAAAGTGTATATAGAAAGTGTTTAAACAATAGACCGGGATGTGCGGTGGTTTTTCCCCCCGAAAGATTATATCGGTAAAAGTTTATTAACAAAAGACATTGAATTGAGAAACAGGTATCGTTTGTAGCTATTAGTAAGAAATATTTGTAAAGCAGATAGATTTAGTTAGAATAATTAAAGAATGTTGTTTTCTGGAATTACCCGAATGACGTTTTAATAGAGAGAGTTGGTTGATAACGATATACGTCACAGAGGTAGAAGATTTTTATTGGTCAATTTTTGAATGCAAGGAGGGGTGGTTTTGGCTATGAGATAGGAGAGAGGAAAGGAGTTAGTCAGTTTTCGTCGCCCAAGAAGGAAGGAGCTTTGTGATTTGTGTTTGTTTGAAGTCCCGAAGACGTAATTTACCGGGTGTGTTTATTTGCTGTGTAAAAGCTGACCAGTGTGAGGAAAGGGGTACAGAGAGATAGAAAAACCAAAGGGTATAAGAATATTAAGATCAGACGAAGCCGGAAACATTTGGAGTTATAAACAGGCGCGGAGATTGGCTCAAAAGGAGGCTGCATAGAATAAAACGAGTTGTTGGTTTGCAGATATAAGGACAGATAGGAGAAAGGTGTACGTCATCTGGACCACAATAGGAGCAGAAGCAGAGAAAGGTTTAAAGAAAGGTCAGTCAATTTTTCATTGGAGCAGGAGTGTGGTTTTCATTTATTAATTAAATAAATTGAATACATAATAGAGACAGTTAATTTTGCGATCATTAAAAAAAAAAATTATAAAAAGAGCTTAGTTATAACACATATTAAAAATCAATGTAAAATAACATTTGGGTCCATGATAGAAAACAACTTCTCATATATTTAAAGTTAGTATATTGCAAATATTACAGGATTGATTGTTATATAAAATTTCAATAAAATAAAGGACATCTCACATATACTTCAGTTGAAATTCTGTGTATTTTATTCAGGTCATATTACCTATCCCAATTAGGAAGCCAATTGGAAAATATTTTGAATCCACGATCAAAGGTAAATAGTACAAGTTAAATAGCCTGAGATTGTAATTAATTAATGCTGATTTAGTGTGATTAATTGGAGATTAGATCATTTAATAAATATAGACAGGATTTTTTTAAATAAGCAAAATAATACAATTTAAATAGCATAACAATATATATATATATATATATATATATATATATATATATATATATATATATATTAAATAGATTTTATTATTAACTTTAAAATAGTTTTGAGGTAAGTGAAGTAAATTTGAGTCAAGTTTATTCTTTATATAGTCTTAACCCATTAACGGCAGCTCAATATACAAAGAGAAATTTGACAAATAATTTATTAAATTGGATTAAAAACACATAAATTAAGACTAATTTACAACCAAAAAGATTTTTTTTCCAATTTTTAATGAAAACAGTACAATTTTTAATAAAGGAAAATATTGTATCTTAAATGTAAATTAAATTTTAAGGTGAAAATTTTCGATACATTCGGGATGTAGATCCATTCTTCACCTTTGACATAAATAAATAGTACAGGTGACTCCCTCTATAATACATATAATATAATACATAACGTTAATATCTACGTCATTTTTGAAAACTGTAACCTTTGCGCAGTTGCCTTTCACTTGATGAAATTTCCGTTTAATAAAATTTTAAATTACGGCAAAACTATCAGTCCTAGTTATAGGACATCCATATATCATTCGAAAGAGAAAATTATTTTAAATGTAATAATTCATTAATCTACAGGGTGTTCCATTTAAAATAAGCCTACTATTACACATTTAATAATCCAATAATGAAACTACAAATTTTGAACACCCTGTAAATAAATGTTTTATAATTAATCATGAAATACATTTGACCAATATTCAGCTATTTAGATGTATGAGTAATTTTATTAGAACTGCTTAAATAAATTAAGAATAAGGCCACGTTTAAAGTTTTACATTTTAAGAAAATTCGACATAAATCAGAACACTCTGTACATAGGTATAGGGAAGTCTTATGAAACTATACCTTATTTTTTTCATAAAAAAATATAACTTTGAAACGCCGAGCCCTACTGTGACACTCTGTATATTTTAGAATAATTTTAAAATGTAGTCTTTATCATACCATACATGTAAAAAAATTTCAAAATCTTTTACCGTTTCGCTGTAATCTTCCGTCCCGTTAGTGGTGACTCACCCTGTATATAATATATTTATGTAGAATAGGTCCTACATGCAGGCATGTAACAAGTGTTAACTCACTTAGGTGCAAAATTATATAAACAGTATAATACATATAAATATATATTACCTATAGCATTATTCTTCAGTAAATATAACAATTTCACTTATAATATCAGTTTTATTATCAATAATAGTGAACTGTAAATTACTAATTAACTGATTCATTGTTTACTTATTATTTACTGGTAACGCACTGCAGTTTTTTATTTATTTATTGAGTCTAACTTAACTTTACTTAAATTAAATTATTTGAATCTGAATTTATTTTAAAAATGAGTATTATAATTACCAGTTAATTGATTTACCCTTGAGATCCCGTTAATACACTTGCCATTTTAATAAATATAAATAATAGTTAGGTTAGGTTAGGATATAGGGCCACTCCAAATAAAAATGTAAATGCTTGACAACACTGTCAGAAATCTAGCACTAATCCTACGATGTGAACTCCTCGCTGACAGCGAGAGAAATAAGCAATCCCTTCCACTTTTCAATTTGTTCTACGCGCAACCCGCCAGCTCTCGCTTGTCGGATAATAAATAATTAAATTTTTTTTGTACGCCTCTGCAAAATTGATAAGTAAAGATAAGCAAGTAATCACCTTCAATCAAAAATTGTGTTAGTATATCATGTTAATGAATTGAAAAGCCAAAAATATGGAGTAGGAGCATAATTCGTCAGTGATGCTTAAAATGTTTTGTCTTTTCAAATGTAGAAAATATAATGTAGTTTATTCACAAGCAGATATTTGATAAAAACTCAGATACGTTAAAAAATGTTTAAATTTATGATTCGGTGAACAAGGGTATAAAATATTTTGTGTTATTTACCTGTCTCGGGATTTAAGATTGGAGTTTCTACTGTCAATCCTGCTACTAATCCTACTGGCCATACACCAACCCTTTTAATTTTCATAATCTAAAAGAGAAATTTATTATAAACAATAAATTTTACAAATTTTGCAAGTTGTTAGTGCCTACAATCCTCAGAAATATTTATAAAGGCGAGCAAGAAAACGGATTATGGCGTAATCGCTATAATTTTGAACTTTACCGCCTTTATAGTGAACCTAGTATAGGCAGATCCACCAAAATAAGCAGACTGCTGTGGTTAGGCCTCTTAGAGAGAATGAACGAGATGAAGCAGTCGAAATACATTTATAACTAAAGGCCGGATGAAGAGAAGAGACAGGTCCAGAGTACGATTTCAGGACCAGGTGGAAGACGACTTATGAGTGTTCAAAGTATGAAATTGAAAAATCAAGGCGAAGAATAGGAAGGAATGGAAGCTGATCCTAGAACAAGCCAATACCCACTATGAAATGTAGAGCCAAAGTTTCAGAAAGCACCCAAGCCGGGACTCAGACACACACACAGTACTTTGTACAAGATACAAAAAACAACATCTGAGGATGCAGTCTATTAGCCAGTGGTAAATCATGATTCCTGAAAATATATCGAAGAAGGAATGATAGAAACTTTTGTTTAACTAATTTTTATCATGTGTTCAATTTATTCTATATAAAACTATGTAGTAAAAGGCGTCCCGTAATACCAAATAAATGCGAGGGGTAAATGACTCCACAGTTCCGCACGAAGCGAATACAAAATATTATAATATAGATAGAAATTCAGATTTTTACTGTAAATGATTATACAGAAAATATGTATTTATGAATAATAGTATTTGGTAACTTGATGAGGGAGATAAAGTTTACTTTTTTAACAAAAAAATTTCGTTATGAACTTATTATTAAATTGTAAGATTAAAATCAAATGACTAAAATTTGTGAAAGGTTACTTTGGCCGGATTTATTACTGGATCTGTACTCTGTAAACCCACTTCTTCGTCTAACTTAAATTGACTGAAGACGAAACTTTCCTTTGGATTCATTTTTTCATTACCAAAAACAATCCCAACTTCTGGGCCTCCTTTCTGGGAGTCCATTTTAATAGGGAGCCCAAACACTCCAGATTAAACTGAACATAACACATTTAAAATATGGTACAGATTAAAAAAAATCATTATGGTATGAGCCTAATCATCACATATTCATGTTATTTGGAAAGTATCGAACTTAGTAGTGAAGTTCGTTTCGGTTCGTAAATGCCCCTTTGTCCGCTTCTCGTCGATCCATGATGATAGGGTTAATAAATGTTGAAGTTGTGGAGTAAAGGTGATGATTTATTGACAGCAACTCGTAATTACACAATATGGTGTTCGTTCGGTAACTACTCAATATTGACTGTGTTCATTTGAACTCAAATCCCCAATTTATAATCTCACACATAATAGATACATAAGCACCTTAGGTCATTGCTTCGTTCATATCACACCACCTAACTTTTGCTTATAATACAATTTAATCTACGCCTTAATTGCGACACTTAGGAAGTTCAATTAGAAAATATTATTATTCGGTAATTTATTTAGTTGTAGGTAAATGAACTAATTATTAAATTATCATACGATATGGTTTTGCAATATATATATATATAATGCAAACTTATACACGGTGAAACTATAAAAGATTAAGAAGTTAAGAATAATGTGAGATTACAAATTAAGGGGTTAATTTGTGATTGAACATATTGGCCACTATATAAAACAAACAGACGAAAATATTTAAACACATATAAAATATAAATAATAATAATAGTAATAATAAACATAATACTAATTCACTCGGTTTTTGGAATTATTATCTCACTCGAGCAGTGCTACCTATAATTTGATTATTTAGAATTCATGTTTCAGCTAAACTATCTAATTCAAATCTAAGCTCATTAAGTGAAATTGATCTAGGAGGGGCTTTCTTTAAAGTACTACCTAAATTTGGTTGTGATAAGGTATGTCTTCGAGGCGCTGGATGAGGTTGGATGTAAGAACCTTGATGCCTTTGTTTTCTGGCTCTCTTGGAGTTCCGAAAATATTTGACTACCTTCCACGTAATGGCAATCAACATAACAATGAATAAAGTGACTAGTCCCGTGGTTAAATGAGGAATCCACTGATGGTTAGCAATGGTTTTCCACGTGTGTTCTGATATATCTTGGTCAAACTGCTCTGCCTCAAGTATAATATTTGGCAACTCATCTTCCCGAATATCTATATTATGTTTGGGAATGTTGTTCTGCTTTATGATTGGCCTCTGCATAAGCTCTGCAATGGGACTGACAGGAGTCTTTAAGAAGCTTCCAATTGCTGTTTCCAATCCGTTACTGGATGTGAGCAACGTTATGTTTCGAGTCTGAGCAACGCATTTTGGTGACAGTTTTATAAAACTCGTTTGATCTAACCACTAACTAACCACAGATTCGGTGTGCTCATTTTCAACCAACTGGCTTCCTTTATCGTGTATTCTATTATATTGCAAATGGTATTGGTCGTTCTATCATATAATTCATTTAAGATACAGTTTGGCTGAGTATCCATATTAATGATTCCCATTGGTGAACATGCCAACTCTCCTTTGTTTAATTCTATACACCTTCCTTTTTCTTCATATGTCACTTCAAAATAATGTAAGTTATTGTAATCTACTGCAAGTAGATTCCTTGGGACCAACAACGAGCGCACAACACCACCTCTCACCGACAATGGAAGAGCTGTGACTCTCAGTAGGCTGTGGCAAATATATATATTAAAGAATTTATCTCCTGTGTATTGTGTTAACATAATAAATCACGTAAATACATATTTACACACAAGTCAAATATTTTACATACTTTAAAACAATTAATAACTCTTTATGCTTTTTCCTGAGTGTGAACAAAAATATATCAGTTACAGTTTTGTGCGAATTAATGGAATCACTGTGAATTTTTTTTCATTTTTTCAATATTCACAGTTGGCAACACTACCTACACAGTTGACAGCTGACCAAGCATTGAAAACATAACCTTACTGTGTGTTGGTGTTTGAGTGTGTTTTAGGTCATTTCTTACCAAGCTTGTGTTGTTTTGGGGGTTTTTGTACTATTTTGTGTTGTTTTTGGTTTTATTCCAACATGGATATTACGCCTAGGAAGCGTGAAAAGATTGTCACGTTGAGTGTTAACACTAGTATGTCACAAAGAGAGATTGCTAGAACGTGTGGAGTGAGCCAGGGGGTAGTAAGCAAAATTTTAAAGCGTAAACGAGAAACGGGATCAGTGGATGTGAAAAGGTTAGGAAAATGTGGAAGAAAGAGAAAAACAACACCAGCAGATGATTGATTTTTACTTCGAAAGAGCAAATTGGACCCAAGAAAATCAAGCCAAGACCTACAACAAGATCTAGCAGCATCAGCTATAGTGATTCATGACTCAACTGTTCGTAGAAGACTTTTGGAGAATGGTAGAAGGGCAATTCGTCCACAGAAAAAACAGCTTCTAACTGAACGAATGAAGAAACAAAGGCTACTGTGGGCCAAAAAATACCCTAATTGGACTGTAGGCGACTGGAAAAAAGTCCTATTTACAGATGAAACTCACTTTATAGTTCAGGGACAGCGGTCGAAATTCGTCAGGAAGTCTGACAATGAAAAGATTACACCATCTCATATTGATCAAACCGTAAAACATCCAGTCAAGAAAATGTTTTGGGGATGTTTTTCATACATGGGGGTTGGATCTTTGGTGCCAATTGAAGGCATGATGAACAGCCAAAAATACAAATCCATGTTGAAAAAGTATTTGGACAAACAACTCCAAAAATGTCAACCCCAAGGAGGAGCGATTCTTCAACAGGACTCTGCTCCCTGTCACAAATCAAAGGAAATGATAGCATTTTTCAAAAATAAGAAGATTAATGTTTTAGATTGGCCCGGTAATTCGCCCGACCTCAACCCCATTGAAAATTTATGGGCCATTTGCAAAGCTAGACTGCGAAAAATCGACTGTATCACTAAAACAAAAATGATAGAAGCGGCCATTCAGGTTTGGTATTGAGATGAAAGGATATCTGACAACTGCCAGAAACTCATAGAATCTATGCCAAAACGGGTAAAAGCAGTAATTGCTGCCAAAGGGGGACATATTTCCTACTGAATGATGTAAGTTTACCTTTATAGTTTTGTCAAAATATAATTTTTTACTAAATAAACTGTTTTTTCATTAAAACAGCCTATGATTCCATTAATTCGCACAATACCTTTCCTTGAAATTATTAAACTTTGAAAATATTGATCAAAGAATGGGGTTAACCTTACCTCTGAAAATATTTTTATGCTATAAGTATTGTCATCATCCATAAAATATACAAAACCTTTGTCTCTTCCATTCTTTAAGTTATTTCTTAACCAATTGAGACCTTTGTTTCTTTGTTCTACACCTCTGTGACGTTTCCATCTGGGATCCTACAACAAATATATACTATTTTAATTTTTTAAGAAGAAGGGTGCGAAATAAAGTGGGCTTGTAAATATTTTATATTAGAAATGAAAAAAAATATATTTAAAAAGAAAATATATTTTTGTAATTCACCTTTGCTTTAAGCTTCTCCAATGATGGAGTTTTCGCTGCTAAATGTGTAGCTTTCAGCCCAGAGTCTGCAATTAAATTAGTGACTAGATCTGATTTTTCATCTGCATCCTCTATCACAATCCAATGGATATTTGGAACAAGCATCAGCATTTGCGAGATTCTGGTTAGTTCTGCCTTTTGAAGATATCTGCAAATTGAAAAATTTTAGTAGTAGTAAAAAAACTAAATGTTTTTGCAAGATATTTAATTTTATGAAGAAATTGTTGAGTATCTCTCAGTAAGTTTAAAATTATTTTAGACGTTTTTTAATAAATAAGTGACCTGTGATTATCGCTATTTTTATTCAATTTTACCGCTGTTCACTACTGTATTATTCTTATGATCATTTAAATATTTATTTATTAATGAAATTTTGGACTACATATCTTATTGTAAAGAAAGATACACTTAATTCAGGCTTTGAGGTCCAAAATATTTATAAAAAATCATATGTGTCGTTTAATTGTTGCATATAATTTATTACGATAATAATAATGATGGTGTAATATTCTATCTTCTTCCTCTTCTCTTCTTAATGAGTGGAGCCTCTCTCTTCTTATTTTCATTTGGAATAAAACGTCCTGGTAGTCTCTATGTAAATGATACATATACCAACGCACAGTACTGTGTTCTGGATGGCAAGCTGCGAGTGCCTATCTATCAACTAATAAATATTTTTATATTTTATATTCAACTGTCCAGTTCTTATTTTAACATGTTCCTTCGTATTTTATTTTCTTATTAGTAAAGTTAGTCTAGACTGATTTATCTTCAATAAATTTTACACCCCATTTTATGACCAGCTTTCTGTGGCATTGGCTGCATTTAATAGATTGTCCCTTGATTTTGCTATACTAGCCTCTACTGTTAAAACTATTGTGTTATCAGCAAACAAAACCAAGTTTATGTTTTCTAGCTCCATAACTATTAGAACGTTTGCAAGAAGTCGGTTTAGATGGACAAGACATCAAATTCTTAAAAAACTTGTACTGGAACCAAAACGCCAGAGTTAGGAACGAAGGTTCCACATCCGAGGAAGTAGAAATTAGGAGGGGAGTTAGACAAGGTTGTGTTCTGTCGCCTTTGCTGTTTAATCTTTACTCCGAGTTTCTATTTAAAGAAGCACTGGAGGATTCCAAGGATGAAGTCAAGGTGAATGGCGTAAATATCAACAGTATCAGATACGCCGATGATACAGTGTTAATTGCGGACTCCGACTCAGGTCTACAACGACTCATCGACAAGACCAACTCGACCTGTGAGCAATTTGGTATGAAAATAAACATTAAAAAAACCAAAGTGATGTCAATCCGAAAAAACCAAAACGTACCTCAACCTTGCACAATAAATGGGCACATCTTAGAATAAACTGCTTTGTGATTCTCGAATAAAACTCGAAATTCGACTACGTTTATCAAAATGCTACGTCTGGTCGACTCTTCTACAGATAGAACGAATTTAAAACGGAACATACAATTTAATATATGTCTGTTTGAACTGCATTTGAAATAGTGGACCAATATAAAACTTGGACAAAAATAAATCAATACCTGGGTATAGACATTGTATAAAATATCGTTCAACTATCTGTCTCGTAACAATGTTGTTTGTGTAACAATGTTGCTTGTCTAAGGAAGTTTTTAATAGTTCAGGAAATGAAGCTCGAAAAGTTAAAACCTCGCAATTTTTTCGTCCTGCATGAATTGAGTTGAAATTTTAACAGAAGGTAGGTGATAGCCCAAGGATCAAAATCTATATCGAACCGAAGTGCGCTAAATGGTTTTAGGAGTGAAAACTACCCCTAATTGTCAAAAATTATAAAATAACATATTAAACCTGAATATGGGTAAGATTTGGTTTGAATTAGTTAAATAATGATTATATTATACTTTTGAATAGAGTTCCATCATATTTCAACCCTTAAAAAGCAACCCTTGTTAGAGATTAATGTAAAAAATTACTAATTCTAAAAAAATGATTTCGCATTGGATCGATTTGGATAAAAATTTGGATTTAAGCTCAATTCACCCGCTGCTTTATAGTTTATGTCATGTAGACGAAACCTGATTGTTCTTAGGGGTGAAAACTAGCCCTAATTGTCAAAAATTATAAACTAACATATTAAACCTGAATATGGGTAAAATTTGGTTTGAATTAATTAAATAATGACAGTTTCGTGCTTTTGAATAAAGTTCCATCATATTTCAACCCTTAAAAAGCGACCCTTGTTAGAGATTAATGTAAAAAATTAGTAATGCGAAGAAAATGATTTCGCCTTGGAACGATTTGCATAAAAAATTGGAATTAAGCTTAACTCACCCTCTGCTTTATAGTTTATGTCATGCCGATGAACCCTGACTGTTCTTAGGGGTGAAAACTACCCCTAATTTTCAAAAATTGTAAAATAACATTACAAATCTTATGATGTGTGAAATTTGGTTTGGATTAGTTAAATAGTGATTTTTTTATACTTCAAAATATACTTCATACATTTTCAACCCTTAAAAATCAATTGTTATGAGTGCTATAGGTAAAAACAATTTTTTGCCAAAATTTTGCAACTTTTCAACTTTTGAAAATCACCCTTTACAACATTGCAGTTGTAAAGGGTGCAGTTTATAAACTAATTTAATAGATATAAATTGAAAAAAGTAGAATTAAATACAAAAAAAATTATCAACATAAAAAGGCACCATATATTCTTATACATTTACATAAATAGTTGAAAATATTTACATTTATAGGTAAAACAATTATAATATTAATTTTATTCGTCATCAATTACATCTTCATCGTGATTTATGTCATCCTCATCTTCTTCAATTATGGGTGGACTATTATTGCACCCTTCACCTGAGCACCCAGAACAAGTAAAGTTACAGTATAAGCCAACTTTTCTGCACCCACATAAAACGCCGCATCCTTTTTTGCATTGCAAAAAATAATTTTCAAAAGTTCATCGGAGGCAGGTTGTTTGTTCATGCGTACGGGTAATAACAAACCATCTTTGGAATACCATCCCCAGTCTGTTGCTCTGATATTTTCATTGCCAACCATAAACATATGAGCAAATGTTTTATTCTGTTGTATGGGATTTCAAAATAAGAACGCTTAAAATGTCGAATGTATAACGCCCCAATACGTAATATACCGGTTTTTGTAGATAATTATGCTCCAAAATGTACTGTACTATACTAATGGAATTTTCCGAAAAAAAATTAATTGGTTTCTTAACGTATTTCCTTCATTTTTAACGATAGAGTGTTTCCCCAAAAACGATTTTGTAGAGGTTTTTAAGAGCTACAAGGATCTGTAAATTAAATCTCTTTGGAACCCTTGGTTTTTAAATGAGGTGAGTTTAAAGGGCTCGAAAAAGATGGTGCTTGATCGTAAATCGATGCTTTAAACGGCTATATCGCGCCAAATATTCATTGTACAACAAATCCAAATAAAGGAAAATTTTAGTCATTAAAAATGCTACAATTTAGTACATTTTTATTTCTTTCATATATTCAGTATTTTCGGGGATATTTAAAAAAAGAAGGGTAAAAAATATGAAATTGTAAATCGTTTCTCGCTTTAAGCTGTACTTTTTCTAAAACTAAGCATTTTAAATGGGTCAAACTTCTTGGACGTATTAACAATACATGTACAAAGAGAATTGCAGAAGTGTGAAGATCGATTTTAATTATGGGAGTGGTTAGGCGGTTGTTTTCATCGATTTTTTCGTAAAAAAATGAGGTATTGGCCTTATTTTCATCATAACTCACTCAATTTTGAGCTAGAGTCTTTTTTTATGATAGATCTATTTATGCTCTTTAAAAAGGTTGCGTGAGTTTTCTTCCAAAAATGCATCATTTTCCCGATATTTGACTTTGAATCTTTCAAATTTGGCATTTGAAGAAAACCGCTGAACATTGATAGGCCGTATTTCGGTTCTTATTATATCGCAAAAACATTTTAAAAAATGAATTGTATTTGTCTTTTTAAAAGCTACAAATTTGTTCTCTACAATTTTTTGATAAAATGCACCATTTTCGAGTTATTCGCGAAAAATCGATTAAAAACGTCGATTTTTTCGTCTAAAAGTTGTTACTTTCAATCGCGAATAACTTGAAAAATATGTTTTACAAAAAAAATGTATAGAACATTTTTTGTTTATAATCACTTTTTTAATCGAAATCTGTAGTTAAAACGTAAAAAAATTTTCACCCCCGGGATGGGGTGGCAACCACCCCCAAGGCTTTGGTGCACTTTGGTTCGATATAGATTTTGGTCCTTAGGCTATTACCTACCTTCTGTTAAAATTTCAAGTTAATCCACGCAGGACGAAAAAATTACGAGGTGAAATGCTTCATTTCCTGGACTATAAGTGATTTGACAGCATAATAAAATCGTAGATTTATGTGTAGCTTTCAACTTTTATGAGTTCAGAATCCAGCAGCCCGCAGAGGGATTGGGTTTTTATAATATAATTATTTGACAACCTTTTGTTGGCCAACCTCCTACAGCAGAAATGAGCCGAAATACATGATGTTTCCTATGTTCCGAATTTATTTCGTTCAATCTGTATATGCAGTTGAAACGTGGACCCTTAAAACATCAACCGTAAATAAATTGGAGGCCTTTGAAATGTGAATCTACCGGAGAATACTCAAAATTTCATGGACATCGCATACATCAAACGAAGAAGTGCTGCATAGAATAGGCAAGAAAGGAGAACTTTTTAACACAGTAAAAGTTAGAAAAACATCATACCTAGGCCACATACTGAGAAATAATAAGTACCAATATGCCCAACTTATAATGAAAGGAAAAATCGAGGGAAAGAGAGGCCTAGAAAAGAAAAGACTATCGTGGCTCAGAAACATCCGACAATGGACAGGGCTAAATTTTGAACAGCTAATAAGAACAGCTGAAGATAGAGAAGAGTTTAAAATTGTAGTAGCCAACCTCCATTGAGGAGAGGGCACTTTAAGAAGAAGAAGCTCCATAACGTCAGATGTATCATTATCACACAACGTGGTGTAGCATCCAATGCTGAATATCGGCCCCTCTCAGTTAACTCAAGTTCTTCCGATCTTGGGCCTTGTTAATTTAGTTTTTTGTAATCCTCTGATTAGTGGAATTAGTTCACCATGTAGAAGGCGTTGTCGTGCCATATGTATGCCATGCTGTGCTCAGTTATTGCATAATTCAAGACTTCGTAAAAGTGTCCACAGAGAGGGAGTAAGTACATAGAAATATTTGAGGTGCTGAAACAGGAGCTGTAGATAACAATTATCAATCGGAGCATTTATCTAGTTTTAGACTGTTCAGTGAGCGTTTTGAGGCTTTTTTTTAAATAAATTATAAATAAGAGTTATCAAGGGTTGAAATTAGTTCATCGCAATCACGTCTCGTATTAAAAGTTTAATTTAGTATCGATTTTTGGTAAGTTTGGATAGACTAACACGTGGTATACACTTGGGAAATAAATTTTTTATATATATTTTTTAAATAAACATAATAATAATTTACAAGGCTTGTTCATACAAAAAAGGTCACATGTACTATATATCACGATTTTCACGTGCAAAATAGATATGCGAACAGTCCGCCGCCAGTGCACAGAAAAGGAGCGCCATCCACGGAAGATTAATTAAGTCACCAATTAGACAAAGCAACATAAATCGTAGAACTGGCAATGATTCAAGTCAAAAAAATATATGAGTAAGTCAAACTGACGAGCAAAGCGAAGCGGGAAATAAAGTTAAAATCGATGGAATAGAAACCAACAACGTAAAAATGTCGCATTTAATCCCCATCAAGCAGCATTCAATTATAACCTGGTAATCGATTGTAGTTCCCAGCAAATCTTTGCTATTGGACAAATGAATGTTGTGTATCCACATTGCAAAGCATTTAAATTTAAAGGTAAACCTTGTGTTGTGTTGCGGCAGTGGCCAAGTCAAATTAACACCAGAGCCATTACATCTATTGATTTCTGGAAAAAAACCCAGATTCTATACATTTTTTGACTCATACTCATTCAGTAATACAATAATTGCTTTCAAATGACTTCATTTGGCGCAACAAAAGTTATTCAAGATAATTTTACGCCTATTGTCAAGGTAAGTATAATTGGAAACAATCAACTTTTACCACCATGTGGCTGGCGCCACAATCATATGTTGAAAGCTTTCAGTTGGCATGGTGTAATTGGATCTGAATTACAAGAAACAACCAGAAGTGCGTGTTTTTACGGAAGTTGATAGAGCAATGGCAGTTTGCCAGTAACATGGCGGTAAAAAAATGGCTATACCTATATTACATCTATTTATTCATGCAGGTTCAGGGTCAAATGTAGCACTGAACAGGTTCCTTATTGTCGCCAACGTCAGATAGTAATCAATCCAGTTACAGGTAAATATAAAATCTATGTTTACTATCTTAATCATAATGTTACTTTCTCTTTACTAGTTCTACAAGTTCAACGAATTATTATTTATACAGACGGGTGGTTCGAGAAAATTAGGACAATCACATCTTAAAATGCTCACATCTATTTCAACAATATGCTGTGGAATTGTACACCAAAGTTGAAACTGAGAAATTGACATTTATCAGATTGAACCGGGAAAAACTCCATTCTAAGGAATATATTCACCTTCGGGAATCCACCAACGCTGACGGAAATGCATAGAATGTCGGAAAAATTTAAGAAGATCAGTGCCAGCAAAACTTAATGCATGTTTGAAGTCATCCCATTGTGTAAATACGTGAAAAGCCTTAAATGAAATAATAAACATGCAGTCGAATTCCTGAACAAACGATCTGGAGAAGTTTTTCCAAACAATTACTGAACATTGCAAATTTCGGCAAAATTTCTGTTGACACATTTTCTGGATACATTACATTCACTGATAATTTTTGTCAATCTGCTGAATCAAAGACGGAATTCATTGGCGTTCCCAAATATTACCCAATGCAAATTATAAAAACAATACTTGCTTGAACAAACATATTATATTAACTGTAAAAAAAAATGTTGATATCAATGCAAGAGATTGTCAGATTCAAATTAAAATAGCTGGTAAATCGGTTGATTCTCTTACTAATCAAGATATGTTGTCCATTATCCAATGAAATTTTTAAATTCAATGAAATTTCTCAGATTAACACTTTATAATCTGCAATTCAAAGAGGGATCAGTAATCACTATGTTGCATAACATAAACCAGTCCCTTATTTATAATGTCACTAGTCTTGCGATTAAAAAAAAAAAATAATAAACAATGTCATCAAAACCACAATTTTGAAAGGGAAGTAGAAAGGCGAATATGTTTTGGTTCCATTCATCCATATGATTCTGAACGACATGCCATTCAAGTTTAAACTGTTACAATTTCCAGTGCGACTTGCATTTGTAATCTCCATTAAATGTTGTTGACATCAATCTTGAAAATCAATGTTTTTCAAATGGCTAATCGTATATCACCTGTTCATGTGTCAGAAAACCATCAATATTATTTATTTACATACCAGAAAACAAAACTAACAATGTTCTGTATCAAAAGCATTACAAAAACACTATGTTTTTGAATTTTGTTTATTATTTACACCAGTTTGAATAATTTTGTTTGATTAACTTCTCTTTTATAATATAAAGTTTATTTGTTTTTGCTATCAAAAAAGCTACTTCAAATAAAACCTTCAGACACTTTAAAAAAAACCTTTGTAATAATTTCCTGACTTATTTAATCTCATTTGCATAAGTAATTCTGGTTGAGAAGAAAAACTCTTTCAACTACAAAATCAGAATAAATTGATATAAGGTTGAATGCTGGAATAAATGAACTTTGATCAAATGAAAAGGCAGATATCTAGCACTGTTTGTTAATTAAATCTTGCCCGTCCTTTCGCTTCCTAGAGCATCTTCAGGGGCATTTCGCCAATTTTGGCCTACCCAACAAATTGTTGGATATCCATCAAACTGAGAGAATGATGCCATTATCTCTCCTGATGCCAACCATAATGTAGCTTTGGCTTTTTTTTATTTTAAACTGGTTGTCATTGTATAGTGTAGTGTAATGTACAAAATATGTTTATGACAATCTCAAAAGTTTGTTGGATAGGCCAAAATTGACAAAATGCCCCTGAAGATGCTCTAGGAATCGAAAGTACTTGGGCAAGATTTAATTAATAAACTATGCTCGATATCTCCCTTTTCATTTGATCAAAAATCAGAAGCTATTTCATGAAGCTATTCTGCTTCAAATTTCAGTACCTCATTCTATCATTAATTACAGGTTTATCAAAACTTAATATTGTCTTCATGTTTCTCTGTCATTATTTGATTCAAGAGACTAAATTAAATTTCCCAGTAGGTATATTGAACTATATTTTTTTTATAAACACATATCTGTATAATTATAAATCTAACAAAGTAAATAAAAATGATTTCAATTTGATAGGCAGGAGTGTCACTACTCTTAGTTCAATTTGAATAGTGTAGAGGTTTCACGGTTCAAATTTTGACAAAGGCTAGCATAACAAAAAATTTAAAATTAAAGTTTTAATTTAAAATCCAAAATGGATCTGTGACTGAAAATAGAATATGCTGGTGAATCTGCTTAACTGATATATAAGCAGTGCAGTAAAAGATGTAGCTTATAGACTGGTAATATGATATTGATGTTACTCAAACATACTTTTTAATAGCAAATACGTCAGAAGAGGGGTAAGGGGAAATTTTCACACACTGCAACCATATTTCTCAACAAAATAAAGCTCTTCTATAAAGTTTTTGTGAGCTTGTGTACAGTATGAAACTAACAACTTACAATATGCGAGTACAGTATGCAATTGTTCTTAGACACATGAGGTGTGCATTTTTTTGTTGTTATAATCAGTTGTACTGCAGCTCTTCTAACTCAGGTTTTTAGTGTTAAATAGCTGAAGTTGAATACTTTACACACCCTCCAAAGCCTGATGGTAGCTCAGTTAAATTAGAAATTCAATAATGTCTAGTGTCTGTGCCATGGATTGAACCTGAACTATCTAGTATGGTAAGCCAGTACCACAGCCACTTAGCTATGGCCACAACATAAGGGATGCATTAGATATTGACTCATGACAACAACATCAAGTTTTTAAACAGTGAAAGACATAATAATACATTATTTAATTTTTATTTACATTATGTAATCTACCTGTTAAATTAATAATTTTTTTAATGTATTCATATATCTCCTTCTAGACATCTCTCTATGACTCATTGTTAAGTCAGTCTCTAAAGTATTTCTACATGCCTTTGTCTCCTCGTTGTTCTCATTTAATAAATAAAGATTAACAATCGGCACATAAAGTATAATGATAGTTACAAAACAAACTATGAAGCACTTCAATAACACTTACCTGTAATATGTAGGAGTGATAGCATATATAGTTGGTATGTCATCTACATTCTGACCCTTCTCAAGCATTTCTAATAATTTCACTTGTGGAGGTGTTAGGTGCAATTTGTACTGGTATTCCCTTATCTTGTCTTTAATCTCTATTTCCCTGGGATCATTAACTAGAAATAAGTTTATCTAAGAAATCCATTTATTTTGTTGGCCAATAACAAAGTTAAACAAGAAACATGGCACAAAGAATTGTTTACAGGAAGATCAAAAAGACATGATTAAAAATGAATTTGTTCAGGTCATTCTAAGGATGGAAGGTATTAATTAAAAGATGAGAGAAAATAATTTAATATATTTAGGGTAAAATCGAATCCAAGAAGAATTAATTTTAATGAATATCTACTACCTATCATTTTCTAGACAAAATTTAAATAAATTTAACATTTTAATTACTCATTTGTTTTAACTCTAAATATAATTAGTAAAAGTAAGATTTATGTGATGATGTATTTACAATTCCTTACAAATTCAAGGTGTTAAATGACAAATAAGTAATCACAACAAGGTTGTTTTAAATCAATAAAAATTGTGAAGTCTTACCATTATCCATTGTAATCACTTTCCAGAAAATCAGCATACATGATACTATTAAAAAATACACTATATATTTTCTGAACTTTCTATTTTCCATGTAATCCATTCTTAACATTTTAAAAAAGGTTTCTTGTAGAAGTAATCAATTGCTCTACATTTATATTTAGCTGTTTAAGAATAGATTATAACTTTCATAAATACACTGTTTTTCTTTCGTGTATTTGCATTTCCTATTTTCAAAACACATTATCTCAATCCATTTATTTATTTGAAGATTCCTTATTTACTCCACTGTTTGTTAAAGCTTATTATACACGTATTTTAAAAATATTATACCACCGAAATACTGCCTTCAAACTTGGCAGATAAAATTGAGGTTAGAAACTGTGCGAAGATAGCAACAATATCCTTAACATGTTATTATAATTCATAGGCGTATCACCAGAGAACTACGGAACACTTTGTTCGTAGTTCTCTGGTATCACATTGAAGTAGTCTAATAATATTTTTTTATCTAAATGGATAAACGAATTTCAAATACGGTATCCATATCTGGGCGTTTTAATTCTACGAAGTTTACTTTATTTTTATATGACTTACTTACATTACAAAATTTACCTATTTTGTTTAATACTTCGTTATACCTATTTTTTATATCGAGTTTTTATTGAGAGTACCTACCGAGTACGAGTGGCAAATTTTATATTGTACTATAGTAACTATAGAAGGAACATATTGAATCAGCAGCACAAGATGAAATAGGAACAGAAACTTTTACCCGAAAAATCACTGGTTTGACGATGAATGCAAAGACGCAACACAGAAAAAAAAAAATGAAGCCTATGCAAAAATGCTTACCCACCGAACTAGAACAAGTAGGTATAGAGAATTACCAGACAAAGAGAAGAGAAGAAAAGAAACCACTTAAAAAAGGAACTTCAATATATAGAAAACCTCAACAGAGAGAAAGAATTCAGAACATTCTAAAATAAAGTTAATATCAACAGAAAAGAATTCAAGGCAAACACAAAACAATGTAGAAGTTTGAATAGAATAGAATATTTTAACCACATACTTAATATAGAGGAAGAAGGAGAAAACCCGGAAGACGAAAGCTGTGAGGTAAGCGGAGCAGACGAGAAGGAGGAGGATCCACCAACGATCCTGGAAGTTAAAGACGCTGTAAACAAACTAGTCAGAAACAAATCACCCGGAATAGATAATCTCCCAGCGGAATTATATAAAGAAGGTGGCCACGATATCATTAGCGCTACAGCAGCTTATAAAAGAAATACGGATACAGAAGTCCCTTCCCAGTAATTGGAATATTGGAATACTTTGCACCATACACAAAAGGGAGATATCTTTGAATGCTCTAACTATCGAGGAATTACGCTTCTAAATGCAGCGTATAAAATATTCTCCAATATGCTATGCCACTGTATGGCACCATATGCAGAGCGAATAATAGGACAATACCAGGCTGGTTTCAGAGGTAGTAAATCAACAATTCATCAGATTTCAACCCTTAGACAAATTCTAGAGAAAACACTGGAATACGGTGTAGACAGGCACCGCATATTTATAGACTACAAGGCAGCCTACGACTCTGTAAATAGAAGATAATTGTTTAGAGCAATAATAGACCTAGTAGTACCAAATCAGTTGGTAAGTCTAACCAAACTAACCCTTGAACAAGTTGAATACAGAGTACGAATCCAGGGGGAACTTTCTGAACCTCTTAAAACAAATAACGGGCTACGTCAGGAAGACCCACTTTCCTGTATACTATTCAGTCTAGCTCTGGAAAAAGTAATAAGTACGTCATAAACCACAACTACTGGTTCAATATATAACAAATCTGTGCAAACCCTAGCATATGCAATGATGTCAATATTGTTGAGAGAACGGAAAACGCAGCACGAGAGGCGAACGTAGCACTAAAGGAAGCGGCTACAAAAATGGGTTTAATAATAAACACCAATAAAACGAAATACATGACAATAGGTACGCAACCACAAATACTACTATGGCCACTTGTTATAGAAAACGACGTCATCGAAGCAGTTAACGAATTTGTATACCTGGGAACACTCGTCAATACTGAAAATGATACTACCACAGAGATAAACCGCAGTAAATGAAAATGGTGTCTAGTGAAGACGATACAACTTCGAACTCTATAGAATATACCAGGAACCAAATATCGTAAAATACATTAAGATAGGACGTCTGAGGTGGGTAGGCCATGTAATGCTGATGGAGCAAACCGACCCAGCTAAAAAAACGCTTCTTGATAGACCTATTGGTCAAAGAAGAAGAGGAAGACCCAGAACAAGATTCCTAGATAACATAGACCAAGATATGAGAAATATGGAAATACGTGCTTGGCGGAGGAAGGCGATGGATAGAGACGACTGGAAGAGAATTCTTGGGGAGGCTAGGACCCACACAGGGTTGTAAAGTCAAAATGATGATAATGATAGTAACTATAGTATAATAACTCTCTGTATAGCATAAACATAATCACATTGATTTTTTAAATATGATAAAAATATCTCCAATCGTTCTTACAAAATCAATGTATCACTAAGATTTGATTATCATGTTTTCTTTTTTTATTGATTATAGGTCTTGGTTCCGGAGAATATAATTTATTATACTCCCTCAGTAGGTATGCACCTATCTAGTAATTAAATAGTAACCACGAATGGAACATTTTTTTATGAATTCGCGTAGTTTCTGCTTGTAGGTTGTTTTGTAAAAAATGAAATAGTCATAGTTTGTATTATTATATTTATCATCATATTTGGCTGGACAATCCTCTATGAATCCTGGCCTGCTCTAAGATTAGTTGTCATTTTGTTTGGTTTCTGGCAACGTATTTCCATCTTCTGTTCTCTAGTATCTTTAAGTCCGTCGTTAGGTGCTCCTCGTTCCTTCGTTCCTGTCGTTAGCTTTTCGAAATTAAATCTTTTGCGCCACTGCGCTTGATCGTTTATAGCTCCAAATATTTTGTGGAATATCTTACGCTCGAATATTCCCAGAAGTCTTTCACCCTTCTGCGTCACCATAGAATGCCTTATTTGTAAGTTTTATTTGTCTTTTAATTTCTTCGCTTCTTTTATTGGTAGTAGTCACTAGCGAGCCAAGGTATGAAAGCTGTTAACACGTTCAAAGATATGACTTCCAAATGCTGTTTCCCGTTCCTCATTTGCTATAGGATTCTTAGTAACCAACATGTACTTGGTTTTGTCTTCGTTGATGACTAGATCTACCTGTTTTCAGCGCCGTTTCCAATTCTAGGAATAATTGCTCAACATTTCGCTTGCTACGCCCTATTATGTGGATCAAAGTATGCTAAGATTTGTATCAATCTATTGTAAATAGTACCACTGTCTCTAATTTGTGTGTCTCGGACTGCTTGTAATAAATAATGTCGTGGGGTAGTAAATAATATGTTGTTGTACTTAGTTAACCATTTATTTAACACTACTGTACACTCTTTAATGTTACTTAATCTAAATATTTCAGTACTTAATTGACGCTGACTATATGCGGCATTAACTTGCCATTTTGACGGTACATTAATTAAGATCCTGAGAGAATGATTGTTGGGGCTTTTATAGAAGTCCTTTGCTATATCAGCAAAGGTTTACTTATTAGTATGTCAAGTTTGTTCATGACCTACGCCAAGCATGTGGTGATCGGCAATAGCGCTGATTTAACAATTCTAATTAGAGTATGTTATTTATGAATGTCCTTGATTCAAATTACTAAATATATTTATATAAACAGAATGTTAAATGTTACACGGGTATGAATTATAATATTTTATATATGTGAATTCTAATATTTAGGGAATAACACCACACCATCCCCTTTACGGAAAAAATTTCTCTTTTGCAACTGAGATTCTCTCTCTCTTTCCCTTTTGGAAAAAGAGAAATTTTGCAACCTCAAATAAGTACTGTTTACCTATGCTATACAAATGTTGGTATATATTTCCTTACTTTTAGTAAAAATTTAGTAACATAACCTTACCTCAGCATATTATAAGGTTACCCTAATTGTTCCCTTGTGATATGCTATCTGGTATCCTTCATTATGCCTTTACTCGGACGTTTTTTTCTTACCTTACGTTAAATCATTTAGATTATATTACCTTATATTACCCCTCTTATGTGCACATAATTTTTACAATAACCTTTACATATTTTACATAATAAATAAATTTATAATAATAAAATCTTATATTAATTCTTATATTAATGCTTGCATTAATTCTTGTAATGATTCTTGGTACCAAGTAATTGTTTTGTTTTCACATATACACGATTAGTCACTTTGACATCTCACAATAAAGTTTTGTCATTTTATCTATTTATTCATTTATCCCTATTTATTTTGTTTACCTACTATACAGTCTAACCTTTTTCTTTTTGCTATACACATTTAAAAACATATATATTGTACGAACTTAAAACTATATTTACACATTATATTCATTTAAAAATATCTCTATATATTATTTGCATTCAAAAGTACATGTATATATTACGAGTATATTCATTGACTCTAATTGTAGCAAAGTATTGCTTCCTTAATTATTCTAGCTATAAAATCTGTGCCTTGGTCTGCTATTATTTTTCTGGGTACTCCATACCTCAAGATAAATTTTTCTACCAATGATTTGGCTACTGTTTCATTTTCTATTATCTTGTACTATACAAGCTTTTATACTTTCTTAAAAAATTATTATTATTTTTCTCTTCGTATTTCATTAAGAATTGGCTGATTCTTATTTTTCATGTCTTCTTATTCTAATTTTTCATTATTATCATTTCTTTATAATCTTCTGCATTCATATTTGCCTCCTAATGATATTCCTGAAGCATAAATTCTTAACCTAAATTTGTTTTTCTTTGATAAATCGGGGAATTATATAACGGGGCTTATTAGCTAACGGGGATATGTCTTGAGCTTAATAAAATGCTTCTTGACATTCAGTAGTCCATTAAACTTTATTTTTCTAGATAGTCTGTTACGTGGTGTGGCTATTTCTGTAAAATTGATGACATGTTTTCTATAATAATTTGCAAATGCAACAATCGCTTTGCTTCTTTTTGCATTCTGCGGTGTCTGTTTATTTGAAATATTATGTCCTAAGATGTTCCTCTTCTAGCAAAAATATTAACATATTTCTGTTCGTCGATTTTCCGCCTATGTCGAAAAATAAAATCCATACTTGTTAGTTCTTCTTGCATCGTAAATAAAATTTTAAATATACGGGTCATATTAATAAATAATCAACCTGTTCAGTTATGTTGTACTCATTTCATAATTGATGACCTTGCTTACCATGCAACTATATCAAATATCTAATAGTAAGTCGGCTATAAAATTAACCTAATGTCGTTATGTAATGTTTATACTAGGAATACTGCGTTTCGTTATCATAGTAAAATATTATGAGTACGGTTTTCTTTGATTTCGTATCTTTTTGCAAAGTAACATTTTCTTTGTATATATGGGTCTTTTTCCGAAAAAATAAAAATATCTGCATATTTGCAATTTTCTATGGGCCTTTTTTCTTCAAATATTGATGGTTTTTACTGTGCTTAATAGTTGTTCGACTTTTTTCTCTTTTGTTTTGTTTCTTCCATATAAAATATATAAAATTTTCCTGGTTATCTATCTTCGGAATAAAACTTCTAATTTATATTTCTCGATTATTTATATTTATGATTCCTATAGGTAACACAATCTTAATCGGTTTATCTATTAATTCTTCTGTAAATTCCTTCGCAACTTCTGGTTTCTATATTACTATAACTGTTTCTTCTGTATTTTGTATCTTCTGTTCTTCATTTTTCCGCATGTGTGCGTACTTATTTTATTTAATATCGTTTCTTCTCTTGCATATAAATACACTAATTGTATATATTATATTCATTATTTATATTCATTAATAGGTACTATATTCATCTTCTACGATTTTGGTACTTCGCATATGTATATTTCTACATTTTTCAATATCTTATTTCCTTTTTCCTATTATATCTCTATATCTTATTGCTCATTTTCCTAACCATTTGATTTTGTTTTTGACCCGAATACTCAGTCTTGGTGAGACTCGGTTTGCTCCAAAAGACAAAATTGGTAGTCTATGCGCCTCGATATTATTTAGTACCTCTCTTACTGTTTGCTTGTGGGTTTTATGTTGTAATATAATTTCCTCTAAGTTCTTTATTGTGGCAAACTTCTTTTTCAATAATTTTCCATTTACTTCATTAAAAAAAATCATAATTCCAAATTCGTTTTTCCATTTTAATCCATTATGTAGTTACTGTACTGTTGTGCTGGAGCCGCAGGATTCTTAGCGGGTTGGGATTCAAGTACCACCCTAGCTTATCCTCTTAGCAGCCTCCTGCTCGACGTAGATTCCAACCATTAAGGTCGAACCACATCCAGTTTGTCTACATTTCTGTTAAAAAAAATCTTCTTCTGTCACTGTATTCGTATTCGCATGCGGTGCGTAATATGCTCTCGCTATGCCTCTATTTCTGTGGCATCTCACCTGTGTCCATTGATTATTATTTCTTCTTCGTTGTGATTGCCAACCTCCTCTGTTTCTATTACGATATATCCTCGTATCATGTCTTTCATATTCACTTATATTTCTATAATTTTTGTTTCTATATTCTTTTCTTTCTTCGAATTTATTTTTATAATATCCATGTATTGCATTGTTACTTTCTTTTCTCATATCAAAATCGTATTTCTTCCTGTAATTTAACACTCTTCCTTGTGTGCTATCTTCTGTCTCGTCGATCGATAAAAATTTGTACATTACCTCTTGTGGGGTTGTAAAGTTGCCTGCCTCTAATATTATCTTCACTTTGTCTGCGCTGGCATTATATTTCATTGTAGCTACTACTGCCTCTGTTGTGTATTTTTTCGCTAGTTCCAATGGCATTCCTTCCTCTACGTATGCAACTTTTAGCTGTTCCGCTAATTCTTCAACTTCAGATGCATAGACCTCTGCATCTTTATGTCCTTGTCTTTTCTTCGCCAATTTAGCTATTATCGTCTTCGGATTGTGCCTCTGCTATTCTTGCTATAATCGCAAGAATAGCAGAGGCACTGCAAGAATAGCGGTGCCTCTGCTATTCTTGCGATTGTATCTTCTGTAGTTATAACGTTTCTGGCCTTATTAGTTAATCTTGTCTTTATTAATGCTATCGCTGTTTCTTCGTGTCCTATCGATATTTTCTCAAGTAATTCAAGTGCGTCTAAAAATGACTGCAGTTTACCTGCTCTTCCATCAAACGCGCTGGGTAACACCTTGCTTGCGATATTTAAAAATTCGTTGATTGTAAGAGCCATACTTATTTCTTGCTCTATGTCGCTATGTTCTTCCTTCTTTATAGGTTGTTTCTTTGTCATAGGTAAAGAAACTGGCTTGAAATCTTCTACATTTTGTGTATATTCTTTATCCGAAATTTCCATAATGCTATTATCGTTTACGACTTTTCTATCTCCAGTGAGTCCTTGTATTTGCAATGATTCGGCCGTTTCAATAAAGGTATTTAAATCTTCTTGTCTAATTTGTACTTCTCCATGGTATATAAATTGTAATAAGTCTCTTAGTGCTTCGTAAGTCACGTTTGTCAAAATTACTATCGGATGTTGACAGGGATTTGACTTAAAAATTTCCTTAAAATATGGGCTACAAACCGAAAGAACCATTTTATGCGCTTTTATGCATTTTCCTTGTGCTGAAAGCGTTACGTCTACAAAATCTTGACTCTTCCATAATGCATTTATTCCTGAACTTATATTTTCGTGGAAATTGTTCCAACGCAATGAAAATTTTTCTGACGCCATGGTCAATTGTGCTTTTAAATTCTTTTCCTTTCGTATAAATGTAATGATAATTCTAAATATCCTACTATATCTAAATAGTTAAATAAAGTCATATCCAATTTCTTCGTGTATATTACTTATAGAATTTGTCATCCAAGCAAATTTATATCGTATCGTATATAGCTATATCTAATATTTCCGATCTGTCGGTGTATTTTCATGGTCAAATATAAATATTCTTAAAAATATACCTTAAGCAAATAAAAATGTATGACACATTTGTTTCGTTAAAGCAATATAAATAGTTATTTAGTGAAAACTTAAAAATAAATTATATACTCTACTTTCAAAGTAATAAAAATTGTATGTTCAACATTCTGAACTAGTTAAATTCTTTATATTTCTAATAACTTTTCTCAACTAATAATTAATAATTTCTATGTGTTAGACTGTATTTATATATAAGGGATAAAAAATAAATTTACTCACACAATACATTTCACATATGGTCCTTATCCATTCACCTTTTTCCATTCTCCATTTACTGTCTATTGTCCTTAGCTGGAATGCTGTCGCGGGGCTCTTGGCTGGTCTGGTCCGGAATTTCCTTATCTCTTGATGCATTTTTACATTTCGAAATGCATTGGTTCCATATAACATCTAGTATGCAAATTTCCATCTAAACTTCCAGTGGGATTTTCTTCTCATCTTCTCTGGATGAAGATTCCTGGTTTCTACCACTTCAGGATCGCCATGTAATAAATAATGTCGTGGGGTAGTAAATAATATGTTGTTGTACTTAGTTAACCATTTATTTAACACTACTGTACACTCTTTAATGTTACTAAATCTAAATATTTCAGTACTTAATTGACGCTGACTATATGCGGCATTAACTTGCCATTTTGACGGTACATTAATTAAGATCCCTGAGAGAATGATTGTTGGGGCTTTTATAGAAGTCCTTTGCTATATCAGCAAAGGTTTACTTATTAGTATGTCAAGTTTGTTCATGACCTACGCCAAGCATGTGGTGATCGGCAATAGCGCTGATTTAACAATTCTAATTAGAGTATGTTATTTATGAATGTCCTTGATTCAAATTACTAAATATATTTATATAAACAGAATGTTAAATGTTACACGGGTATGAATTATAATATTTTATATATGTGAATTCTAATACTTAGGGAATAACACCACATGCTTTTTCCAAGGCATTGTTAAATAAGAGGCAAGCCAGGGCATCCCCTTGTCTGAGTCCATCTTTTATCTCAAATGATCGAGAATTTTCTCCCTGTATCCTAACGCTGGTTTTTAAGTTAGACATTGTCATTCTCATTAATCGGATAAGTTTTTCTGGTATACCAAATTCACGTATTTATTGGTTAAGAGAATAAAAATATAAAGGTACTGCAGAGAAAGGTGTCAAATGGAAAGAAGGAGATTTTTAAACAGTCAACAGCATAAGTGAAAAAGAATAATCAGCCAGATTGCTTATGCCGGATATAACTCAAGAAATCAGAAACTCGTTAAGAGAAATGAAAAATAACAAAGTCCCTTACGAAGAAGGCGTAGTTATAGAGACTGTAAAACTAGAAGAAGAAACACGATTAAAATGGATCAAAGGCTTATTTAATCTGTCTTGAAAATGGAATAACCAAATCTTAGTGGAATAACACCATAACAATAATTCTTTTTAAAAAAAGCTTAAAAAAGTGATAAAGTGATACCACCTCTTACAACAAATTCGAGTCGTATGGCTCGCTAATATGCAAATCGCTCTATTACTTTTTCAGTGTCTACTTCAATGTCTTAATGAACATAAATGAGGCAAAGACCCGTGAGTCGTGTTTTCTCTATCCTTGCCCTCAGTCAAGTCTTCACTTTTCTTATTACAGATACCGCAGGACCTCTCTGTTGTAGCCATACTGACTGAAAAATAATAAAATGTAAATTGAAAGTCTGTAGTATTCTTCTGGAACACCTGGATGATTGGCTCTATTGGTCTATCTACCCACAAATCTAAGTAACTTCACTTTAACGTCCAATTTGTCTGCTAATTCTTTAACTTCGGTAAAGATCTTACTAAAACTTTCTTCGCAGTTAGATCTTCTATCTTTCAAAGTCGACATAGTATTACAAACAGCTTTCGTCGCCAGGTTAGCATCAAGAGATTTTTTTGTAAAGTCGGCTTAGTGGCAATATTAATTTTAGTATGTCAATAAGTGACAACATTGACACTAGAAACTCAGGGGTACATAAAGAATTAAGCAAAGTTGATGCAAGTGTAGAAGTCTTGGGATCTTTCCATGTTAAGATAGATGTTAGTCCTTCAATTATATGTAAAATGACAGATCTGAACTGAATTACGCTTTCATGGGGTCAAGCCATTTTATTTCTCATAACCTTATTAAATTTTGTCCGAGTTTCAGTTTTAAAACTTCATTTCTTTTAGATGGCATTTAAAAAATGATATTACTGACTTCATTATTCCCACTGTGAACGAGCAAGATGTATTCCACCTTTCTGATGGACGATACATTAATACAAGTTGAAATGGAGTTTTTTAAAATATGATTCAGGCAAGGATATCTAACTGCATATTTTGCGAAATTTTTTATTTCTGTTACTGCACCGACTGCTTCAGAGCTCATTACGCTAAACTGTCAGTACCGATTCCTACACGTTTCTCATAAGCGTGTTGTTATTGTGTATGTACCTCAAATTTAGAGAACGCTGTTCCATGTGGGATATATTTCCTCAATGAGGAGGTAATTTTCATAACCCCACATGTCCACATTGGCTATTTTTTCAGGAGAGTAAAAAAACCGATTCATCTACATTGTTTCACCAAAACATATTTGATGTAATATAGTTATAGTTCAGTATTGATTTATGAGCTAATAAAACTACTTACTTGTTTAGAAAGTGGTATAACAAATTAAAAATATAATAGAAAAGTTGTTAGATATGAGGATATGCATGAAACACATGTTACATGTAGGGTTATGAACATAACAGGTTTGTATATGTGGTGTTTTAATCAAATCAATTTACTATAGTTTAGCATAAGATTATTTATTTTAGTGTAAGGTTGGACTCATTATTGGACAAACTAGTAAGCAAAGTAAAAAATATGTTTTTCACAATATAAAAAATAAAATTTTATTTATTATAATAAAATAGTTACCCTTTTTCACAATATTACAGTGAAACCTTATGTTATAGTGAAACATATAGAGTAAAACCTTTAGATAATAGTTTAGGTATTACAAGTGATGGGCACAGTCTTCTTCTAAAAAGTCACAAACAACTTCCTACTCTTCTTCAGGTCCATTCTACATTTGGAGCAACAATAATGTTTTTGTACCAAAGAAGGCTTTCAATGTCTTGCCAGTTTGCATCAAAAAGAATAGTTAACAGTTCGTTCACATCCTCCTTTTTTGCTGCGCTTACTAGTTGAACTAAATGAATTTCTTCAAGAGGTGTTTCCAGTATTTTTTTCCAAGTTGTGTATTGCTTTAGAAGGCTGTAGTTGTGTAGCTGTGGTTCAAACCGATAGAATTCATTGCCTTTAACCATACCTGTAATTTTTTCTTAGTCACAACTTTCCCAATGAAAATTCTTTTTGTGTCACTGATTTTAGGTAAATGTTTTAAATAATTATTAGCAAATGACTATACATCCTTGAGAGACCAATCTGTTCCAAGTACCTTCACAATTCCAATTTTTTATATTCTTCAAGGTACTCTTCTTTATCAATAAGAGTAGGTTTCTTTCGCAACAATTTCTCGACTCTTTCAAAATCCCTATCGGCTGGTAAAAAAGAATGGCCCCTGACAGGTAAATTAATAGTAATATGTGTCAAGGTGCCTTCGTGGGCTGCTAAAAAGTACATTAAAGTATGAAGCACATGATTGTTTTTGTTCTAACCTTTAAATCAATCACAAAACAATCTCAGGTGGGTCACATCTGTAAGGTCATCTGATTGAAGATAACTAAGAAGAAGAAGATAACAGAAGCTACTTCGGTTGAACCGCGCCCTGCTTGCTCTTCAGTCCAGATATAAAAGTATGGGGTGTTGTCATTTTAAATATCTGTTACACAAACATTGTAAAGACTTAATTGTCGGTCATAAAAAACCTGTTGAATAGGCGTTCGAGGAAGTGGTTGCACCTGCTGAATGTCAAAGCGTAAAGTTTTCTCTTTTTCTTTGGTTTCTTCATAGGTCATAGAAACACTTTACCCTTTTCTTGTGTATTCTTTTTTTCAGTCCATCATGGCACAGTACCCAAAGACGTCAGATGCCGGAGATGTTCAACATTGAACTCTCCGCAGAATATTTTACGAAACTTTGATAACTTTACTTGGAGTTGGGATATTTTGCTTAAATAGACTCTTTTTGATTTGTTGAGGTTGTAGTGACTTTCAGTACCTTTTTAATTTTCAATAAACTGGCGAATCTTTGGCTTATTCTATCACCTTCTCTGTTGTCTTTTAGTCCTTGGTTAGTTTTTAGTTTTGATACAAGTCGTCGAACTCTTTATGATGTAAACTGAGTAAGGTACAAAAAGAAAGATTCTGCACACAGCCACGCATAGAAAAGATTTACACACGGCCCAGAAGTAAGAGGAAATCGGTAGGTAACGGAAGTCGATTTTGGTTTGGATTTTGCTTGTTGTAAACCTAGGCCTAAGCAAGATTGTCGGGACCTCCGACGTTGAACGTTTTTTGTTATTATGAACCTCTCAACTCATTGGTCCTAAAAAATTTTTTCGGGTTTCGAATAAAGTGTTTTCGAAAATGCACCGGCATCACTAGGCCGAACTTCACAACATTTAAAATCAACCTATGAACACACAACCACCAGCAGGAGCAGCGTATTTCTTTTCCTTAAGAAGTTGACACTTTGTAACTGTCTTTTGTCTTTTTCGCGATCCAGAACTTATTCTTTCAACTAATTCTCATTCACTATCTAAATTACCTTACTCATAATTTCACTCAATTAAGCACAAACCAACATTAAATTATAATTTTCCTCTGAAACTAACCTGTTAAGATTGTGTACTGTCGACAATAACAATCAAATCAAAACCATTTATTTAAGTCACGTGATTGAAATTCTTACTCCTCTATGACTGAATAGAAAATGTGGGCTTTTGCTATAACCGTCACTCATCAGATGTGGGGTTTTGCTTTAAACACTACTTTTAAATTAATATTACAACTGAAAATGTGGGTTTTGGATCGGCAATAAACATGACAGGCAATGCATGTTAAAATGAGAAATTAGAAACATCACTTATTTAACAAAATATATATGTTTGGACATGTGGGGTTATGAAAATTAACACTTCAAATATATCAGAGTAATAATTTGCACTTTGAATCAGATTCATTATTTGTTAAATTATTTCTTCACTACAACAGGTTATCAATTGATTTTGACTGATGCTACTAATGTATGTTGTTCGCGAAGATTCGATGGATAGAAGTTGTTTAAGTGGGCGCTCATAACGAGGCGCTGACCCTCGCTCTGACCATAGGATAGTACCTATTATCGATCGATAGGTAAAATAAATGCATTATTGTAAATGCAAGCGTTCACTGTCAATGCTATGCTCTAGGCGAGGATACGATGCGATGGTCTCCGTTATGGACGTACTCTCAGAGGTACTACTCCAGAGTCTCATCTCCTGATGACCTGAAACCTTTTTCTCGTGTCAAGCGGGATATGTGTGTGAACCTAAAAACATTGAAACTACAAATAGTTAAATTTATATATATTTTTTTAATTCTCAGGGCTTTTTAATTCTGTTTTCTCGACTATGAGAAAGCATTCGATACTATCAAACATGACAAACTCATAGAACTGATACATCTTACAGGACTTAACACTAACGACATCCAGATTATAAAAAATCTATATTGGAACAAAACAGCCCACATGAAGAATGGACATATGGTGAGTGAAAACCTAACCCTTTCGAGAGGGGTTAGACAGGGCTATATTCTTTCGCCACTGCTTTTCAACCTGTACACGGAACAAATATCTCTAGAGGCACTGGAAGAGTACAACGAGGGCATCAAGATTAATGGCGTACCAATCAGTAATTTTCGATATGCAGTTGATACTGTTATACTGGCCGATAACTTCGAAGATTTACAGATGATGCTAAATAGAGTAAATACAACTGGCAACCGATTTGGACTGAAGATCAATTGAAAGAAAACTAAATTTATGGTGATTAGTAAAAAGAACATTCAACATATCAACTGTTAAAAGAACATTCAACATATCGACAATGCATAAATGATGAAACCTTAGATATTATAATAGACTTATTTAACTCAGCATACAAAACTGGACACATACCAAAACAATGGTTACTCTCCACCTTTTGTGCTATCCCTAAAAATACAAACGCTAAATATTGCAATGAATACAGAACAATATCACTAATAAGGCACATTCTCAAATTATTCTTGAAAATAATACATGGTCGTATAAATAAAATACTGGAAGAAAGAATAGACGATAGTCAGTTTGGGTTCAGAAACGGACTAGAACCAGAGAAGCGTTATTTGCTTTTAATGTGTTAGATCAAAGATGCATGGATATAAATGTTGATGTGCATGTTTGTTACGTTGATTTTGAAAAAGCATTTGACAAAGTGAGACATGAAAAATTAGTAAAATTCTAAAGACAAAAAAAACATAGACCATAGGGACTTACGAATAATATTAAACCTCTACTGGAATCAAAGAGCACAAATCGTAATGTATAACGAACCCAGTCCAGAAATTGAAATCAGGAGAGGAGTTAGACAGGGATGTATTATGTCTCCATTACTATTTAATGTATATAGTGAAGCCATTTTTGAAGAAGCATAACTATCTCAAAGTAAGGAATAATAATTAGCAGAAGATCTATTAACAACATAAGATATGCAGATGACACCGTGATTATGGCAAGCTCTGCTGAATAACTCCAATTATTGCTAAACAGAACAAACAATTTCTGTGAAAAATATGGACTAAAAATGAATATAAAAAAGACCAAATACATGATAATATCAAAGAAAACAAATATACCAACAAACATACATTTGGTAAAGGTACCGATAGAAAGGGTTGATAAATACAAACACCTAGGAACCTGGATTTCCTGGTCCAAGAAATCCTGGCTGAGAAACTGGAGAGAATGGTTTCAAATACCAGAAGCTGCGAACATAATACATGCGACACAAAACAGAGAAACCTATGGTTTGATGGTCGCCAACCTTCGGTAGAAGACGGCATATAAAAAAGGAGAATTCTCAGGGGGGGGGGCACGGCCCCTTCTCTGGACCCGTTCTTGAACAAGCATTTACTCAAAATAAACACTACACAAATTATTATTCTGCTATAAATAATAAGTTTGCATAGTTGATGCGGATACTTGAAAATAAAACAATAATATTGATATAGTCATTAAAAACAATTAAATTATTGTTTTTAATAGGTACCGTTTTTATTTATAGCTAGTTTATAGCATTTTTTAGTAGTACCCTTTGAATTTTGACTGTTATTTGGCTGTTATTACAAAATTTTTCTTTTCCACATTTTAGCGTTCTGCGAATTATTAAACTCCTCCGTCCATGATAACTACGTATGTTTTAACAACAACAGAAGTAATAAAATTTAATTGTTAACATAACACAACCTCTCTCGCTGTAATTGTTAAAATTCTCCTTGAAGTTGTAGATTCGTAAGCCGAAGATCAACATGATGATGAGTAATATGAAGCCGCAGGCCATACCACGAACGTAATTATCAAGTGTCAAATATGGTGGTTGGAAACAGTGAAATAGAAGATCTAATTTTAATACGGAAAGCATAAAATGTACAGAGAAAAGTAAATATACTAGGCGTAAGTAGTCTTTAACAGATAAGGAAATAGCGAGGGCAAAATACAAAGTCGAATTATTAAAAGCAGAGCGACTTTTCTGATACAATTATCTTCTCTGGGACAGATCAATAAAAAGTGACACGGAAAAACACATTTATAAAAGAATAGTTGAAAGTATTACCAGTATTACCCTCTAAGGATCGGAAGTTTGGAATATAAAGAAGACTAACAGAAACAAGCTCTTAGCAACCTGAAATGGATTTTATAAGGAGTAGACGTAGAAGATCAAAATTAGGGAGAATTCGAAATGAACATATAATAAGTAAAATGGATAAGGACAGAAATATATCAATTATAACTGAGTTTGGCAATGTTAAGAGAATACCAGAGAACAAATAACCTCTGAAAATATTGGAATGGATGCCTGCAAGACGAAAGAAAAGAGGTTGCGACATTGCGACATGTCGTGTTGGGGATGAAAACTTCCCCACACAGTCTACCCGCGTTGAGTGTAATCGAACTGAGATGAACTGAGACGACAAAGTAAGTTTTGGCGTACCTCTATCCATCTACTTTATCTGTGACGTAAAGATTCCTTTGGGAGTGTTGTTCTATTGTAATTATGCTAGGTTTTCTTCCAAATTCAGATTCATAAGAGTTCATTTTCATAAGAGTTAGTTTTAGTATTAGAGAGTTTAGATAGTTGTACCGCGTCGTCCAGATACGTATGTTTCAGTGTTTGCCCTGAGTTTGTACTTTACAGATAATTGTATACACTATAGCCTTCTCCAGTTTTATCAGTTTTTTGGTAATATTAAATTCTTACATGACTTATGCGCGGCTTTAAATAATTTATTTCTCTAATTATAAACTGATTTAAAATTTATGGAAAGATAGTAGGGAGATAAGTTCAATGCATTTCAAGTTCATTCAGCATTTTATATCTAAAATCGTTACTATGTAGTATGTCTTTTTTGAGGAGATCATTTCAATGTCATGTATATTTTGCTTTCTTGACTATAGTTGACCATGTTTTCTTTCCTTTGCTTATTTTTACCATTGTCATATTCCTAGTTCTTTTAAATCCTGGTTAATACCATCAATCCATCTCTTTCTGAGCCTACCTCTAGGTCTCTTCCCGTATAATTCTTTTCTAAACGGGCTTACCTCCCTAAAAGGTCCATATATTATCCTTACAATTTTTCCTTCCTTACAAGTTGTCCCTTTGTTCACTAGTCAAAGTCCATGTTTCTGACGCATACGTTACTACGGGTATCATCGTTTCTTTAAAAAATATATAAATCTTTTCTATATATCTTTTTTAATGTCTAGCTATTTATGTCTATATTAGTTGCGTAAGCTATGACTTGGTTTATTTTTGTAAATATTGTACCTTCTCTATCTATTCATATCTGTCTTAGGAGTTTTCCTGATAAAGCAGGCCATTAACGTTCCGACTTGTGGTACGACTAGTGGTCCAACTTCTGCAGTTGGATCTGAAATCGGACCGTGACTGGGCTAGTTGGATTAGTTGGACAACTAGTGGTACGACTAGTGGGACGACTTGAAGATCCGACTTCCGACTGGTGACGAAGTCGGAGCGTGAATGGTGAAGTTGGAAGTCGGATCACAGGTTGGATCGAAAATTTCCTCAGTCAGTTGACTTTCGGCACCTATTACGTATGAGATTTCTATGAAATACTTTACGCAAAGATCTCTAGTTCGCGAATATTTAATAGAAAATAAACTTTCAATTGCACGAAAATTACCTTTTTGTTAGGGCAAATCATTTTCCTTTCTGTAGATCTATTTCGGACATTCCTATACAGGTAAATTTCCGATACTCCGGATTGGCTACGGAAGAATTATCAACAAAAAATGAAAATTAAATCATAGTTGTAGCAAAAGATCCCTAGTTCGCAAAAAAATAATAGAAAATAACTTTCAATTGCACGAAAAATTATTCCTATTAAAAATATACGACACACACACAACAAATAAATCCCAGATCCAGTTTAAAACAAATAAAATATAGATTTTATACCTATACAAATCTTTAAAAACTATAATTTTTTCCTACATCTTAAAAAGTCATAAAAATCAAGAGTTGAAAAAATTAATTAGTTCAGCCCTAGACAAATAACTAGAGAAACGAAACCTAATTTTTAAACATACATATCATATTATTATATTTTGCGTAGTGTTTATTCGATACATTTTTTGGTTAAGCGATGTACACTATCGTGAAAACAACCTAGAACTGAAGTTGGACCGCTAGTTGGATAGAAAGTCGGAGCGTGAGTGGAGACGAACATCCAACTAGTAGTCCTACTAAGTGGGACCACAAGTCGGAACGTGAATGGCCTGTCTAAGTGATGAAATAGTTATTCCGAAAAAGTTCCGTGATGTAGCCCGATAGGGTTTTTTATTATTATACCTTTTATAAAGGATTTTTTAAATAATTTTTTTGTGAGACATGTGTTATACCTTAGTTGATTTCATTAAACAAATTCATTGATCAGTTGATTTTAGATTCTTACTTTTGCTCTGGTGTTGATTAGGCATAGTTTTAATAATCTGATTAGTTTTTTGGCACATTTAACTCTTGCATTGCGTTATATAATTCCTTTTTAATTATTGAGCTTCTTTGAAATCTACAAAAAGATGATGCAGTTCGATTATTTTTAATTGTTGACCTGGGAACCATCAGGGTCGTCTAACATTAATGCCACAAATTGCTCGCATTGCTGCTGTAGTGATACTTTCTCAAATTAACATGCTTCTTTTCTAATAGAAGCATGTTACAGCATGACTATATCTCACCAGATTTGTATATGTTGTTAAAGAGTTTAGTTGAATGCACTTAAATTGTCTTCGTCTATAAGTTTAATCAGCTCGATATGAACTTCATCTGGCCCAGGGACTCTGCCATATTTTGAGTTGTTTATAGCATGTTGGACTTCAGATTTTAATATTATTGAAGCTTCCTCGTTATCAATTTGTGTTGGTTCCGTTCTTGTGCTCATGAAAAGATCTTCAATATATTTAGTCCATACTTGTTTTATTTCAATTGGGTTATTAATAGGTTTATTGTTTTTGTCAATTAATTGGTTAGGTGTATTTGTTCGTGATTTTCCAGATAATTCTTTCACTTTTTTTATGTAAATTATAATGATCATGCTTTTTCTGCAATTCTTCCACTTCGATACATTTTTCCATAATCTACTTTTCCTTAGCCTCTTTTATTTTGTTCCTTATTAATTTATGTTTTTCTCTCTACTTATTTGGGTTTTGTTACTATATTTTCTTCTTTGTTCCATGATTTCCAGTATTTCTTGAGTCATTCAAGGTTTTCGGCTTTCTCTTTTCTTTTGTAGAGTTTCTTTCTGTGTTTTTATAACAGAATCTTTGATTTTGCTCCACATAATGTTCACATTCTTAGTTTTTTTTCATTCCTGATGTCAATTTCTTAATTTCTTGATTGATACAAGTTGAAGCCTCAGCACGGATTTCATTTATCTTGAGTAACTGAGTAATAACCTTAGAACTTTTGGATTTTATTAGCTTTTTTATCCTCAGATTCATTTCTGAGACAAGGAGGTTACGGTCTAAGGGGACATCTGCTCCAGGAAAAGTCTTAACGTTTACAATGGAATTTCTAATTCTTAGATTGGTTAGAATAGAGTATATCTGATTTCTAATGCAATTTTGTTCATTATCCTGTGGTGACCTCCAGGTATACAGTCTACGGGGTGGTAATCGAAACCATGTGTTTATAATGGCCAGGTTTTCTTCGTGACAAAATTGAGCCAATTTGTCGCCTCTAGCATTCCTTATTCCTAAACCATAATCACCTATTATATTGTCGACTCTGCTTTTTCCTATCCTTGCATTTAAATCACCCATTATTACAGTAATTTCTTCCTTTCTTGTGTATTGTAGAAGTTGCTTGAGTTGTTCATAAAAATGTTCTATTTCAGCTTCTGATTTATCTGCAGTTGGAGCATACATTTGTATGACATTAATGTTCACTGGCTTACCCTGTATTTGTTATAACAGTATTCTATCCGAAAAGGGAACAAAATTTACAACGGCTGCTTCGATCTCCTGGAGATAATTATTCCAACTCCCTATAAATGATGTAGGGTGTCATTTCCGAAGTAGTATACCGTTTTCGCTTCCATAATATTTTTAGGTTCAGTCTGTTCATTTCCTGAATCGTGTTGTGTGTCTTTCCTAACAAACTCCTCACATTCCATGTCCCGGAATTTAACAAGGATTTGTTCTCTCTCTTCTCTCTCTCTCTCTTCTCTCCTCATGTGTGATATACAAAATTATTAGCAGAATTTGTGTTGTGTGGTGTGTATGTGTGTGTGTGGGTCGTCTTCATTGACTTAAAAAGTTAATAAGCTTTGAATACCGCATATAACATATGCAACAAATTATTAATGCTTGATAATCATTCTCTTTACTTTAAAAACCATTTAGAATTTGTTATTTCTTAATACTTTTGAACAATTGCGTAATTTGAAGTGCTTTTTTTTTTAAAAAATATAATTTTTGATATTTGTTATCACAAATCATTTACATTTTTTTATATACGACGATAAATGTAACAAACAGTAATACAATCACAATCAATCCATCATTCAAATAAATTAATTTTATCTTTATTCAAAGGATAAGACTTACACTTAAAGATTTTTGATCTTATTAGTAGCATATTTAGTTTTGGATAAGTAACACGCGAAAATGAAGACCTCGTGGATCTTTTTAGGCATTTTTTTAATTTGTGCCAATTTTGAAATTACTTTGGGTTTCAATTCGACAACTGGTAAGTTTTCTTCAATAAAAGAACAATTTCTAATCATTTTTTCTTATTTTTTTTAAACTGTGCACATTTGCCTTCATTTATGCCCACGTAGGTGATTCCATGGAGTTTTCAAAGAATTCGTGAATGCGACCAAAAATGTTTTACATTATATTAATAATACATTACATGTTCGTTTGTAATACTCCATGTAACGTTTTGTATTGATTTTTAATTATGTGTTCTTATTGTATGCCATACGATAAATAAATGCCTTCATTTGTTTGTACTTCTATAACTTAACGCCTTATTTTCTTAACGCGAACGTTAAACTATCTTTTAGTTTTTATTCAGTGCTAAAACCGGACAAACTCACATAAGTCACGAGAGTTACAAGTGATATTCGTTGGTTCTAAATATCAATTGGCTATCATTACTCATCAAGCTGGGCTTACACAGAAAGTTGATTATGAAATGAAAACTTTAATAGACTTTCACTATTTTAGATGGGAAAAAATTTAAACCGTAAGCGTAGGTAACCATAAAGTCGGTTAACGTAATGTCAGTTTTATGGCATTTATTCTTCTGACATTCTTAGGCATTCTAATTTTCTTAAAGGTAATAATCCTAGTGTTTTGAAACTTGATACATTTGTTCTTTGTCCAAAGAAAACATGAAACATGATACATGCATTTTTCAAACAATTTTACTTCTATTGATTCGCTATTTGTTTCTTCCTCTTTGTTTCTACACAAGCTTCTTTAGGGTTTGTATCCTTTTATTAGGTTTCGGTCACTTATATGCTCCTCTTACATCGTTACCTTGAAGATCCTGTTCCATTTTCTGTATCTTATCATTTTAGTATTTCGTTTTTTCTCTTCTGCATGTTTTATCCAGTCTCACTGGTGCCTCCGCAAAAGTTATTATTCATTCTCTGGTTCTCTTTTCCACATATTTCTTGTTAGCTTTAATTTTTCTGGTATGACCTGATTACAGGTTGCATTTTACCATTCTGCTTTGTTCTTTTTTCTTTATATCTAATTTTTGTTATTTCGTTTATTATTATCTTTGTTTCCAATGATCTTCACTGTCTATGTTTATCAGTGTTCGAGTTATATTTATCTTATTGTACCGTTTTTAAATAAAACGAGCGGTTCGAATTTATATAAATATATTTATTTATAACTTTACAGTTCGGTACTCTCTTATCAACTAACTTACTCCTAAGATCGTTACATATATATACCTAAGTGACTATGTTCTAGAAAGTTCCCACATCTCATTCGCGCACGTGACCGATTGTTCTCTTGCCTTCGAGGGATCTATCGATCGATGGTTCTCGATGCCTGAGATGCTTCGAGATGCAACCGTTAGGCGGGTCACGCTGAATGCATGTTCGTAACATTATTATTCAAGATCCTTCGTCTAGATTTTATCTGTAGCTTCTTCTTCTTGTTCTTCTTCTTTTTGTGTAGACATAATTCTGTCTCTTTTTCAATGTACCTCCAGTAAGTTATCTTTCCATCGTTTACGTGGTCTTCCTGCTGATCGTCTTCCTATTGGGGAACCGTCTCTTGCCATCTTGTCTCGACTCTATTTGTTGTCATTTGGCTTATATGATCGTTCCATTCTACTCTTCTATTTCTTACCCAGTCCTTGATGTTGGCCACCTTGCATCTACGTCGTATATCTGTCTTTGTAGCTCTGTATCATATTGTCTTACTTTCATTTTTTCTAAGAGTTTCTTATCTGCTGTTTCTAACATTCTTTTTGTCCTCTTTGTGTCAGGTCGTGATTCTACCGCGGATATCATTATTGGTCTGATGACTAGTTTGTAAATTCTGCCTTTCATTTCTTTTCCGGTACTTCTCCATATTGTTTCATTCAGGAATCTGCGACTTTGTTTGCTCTATTCACTTAATCTCTAGTTCTAGTTTCCGTCTTAGTAGATTTGCTTTTATAACCATGCATTTTGTCTTGTTTGGGGGAATTGACAGTAAATTTTTAGAGAGTTATATTAAATTGGTGCAGCATATTATTCTAAAGCATCTTCATTATTTATTATTCTTATTATTTAACCATTACTCTAAGAAAAATGTAATGGAAACTATTGAATACGAAGCAGCAGGAATTTAAGTAAAGTAGAAGGCAATAAGAAAACTTAATTCCTTTGAGATGTGGACGTATAGAAGGATTCTGAAGATCTCATGGGTGGATCAAGTTACAACCGTTGAAGCGGTAAAAAGAATAAAGAGAAACCAAGAAGTTAAAGAGACAATAAAATAGAAAAAACTGCAATATCTCGGACATATAATTCGTAAAGAAAAATACGTCGTTTCGATGCTCATAATCTATGGCAAACCCATAGTATATTTCGGATGAGCACTTTTCCGTACAGTCTGCCTTGCGTGTTGTACTGGCGATCTCGAACACTGGTGGCATGGAGTAATGTTTTTTTGCTGTAGAATCTGTGCCCTCCAGAATCCATGGACTGCGTTAAGTTTTTAGGATTTAGAGTTTCCTCTATTTGCTTGACGAAATATGTGTTGAATATTCAAAACATCTCTTCCTCCAATCCTTACCTCAAGGAGGGAGTGTAGTGGTCATCGTGATTTCGTGTATTGCCCGTCTCCAAAGATCTCTGTCTCTGGTCATTTCTTTTAACTAATGCATAGTTCTTTTGCATATTCCTGTAATTTGACCTATCTATCTTGTTATTGATCTTCCTCGTGATCTTTGGCCTTCTACCTTTCCTTGGATAAAAGTCTTTCCATGTTTTCAGTGTCTGCTCTCATAACATGTCTTAATGTATTTTAATTATTGTATATGGACTTTGCTGGATAGCCGTTTGCTGACTTTTAGCTTATTTAGAATTGAATTATTTATCCTTCCATCCACAGCATTCATAAGATTCTCCTTCAACAGATCATTTCAGTGGCATGTATGTTTATTCTCTCCGCTTGTCGCAAGGTCCAATATTTTCATCCGTATGTCAGTATTGGGAATATTAAGCAGTTGATTAATCTCAGTTCGTGAAATTTGAGAGTCCTTCCATATTTTGAACATTTTTCCTACGACGACGTTTGCTAGATTACGTTTTATTTCTTCCTGTAGTGACTCTGTGTTTGTGATCAATGCTCCCAGATATAAATATGAGCTCACAACCTTGAACTGGTCAATCCTGGTTATGTTTGGATAATTGTTATGTAGTCTATTCACTATCATGATCTTTGTCTGTGATATGTTAAACTGCAGAAATTTATCATTCGTTTTTAGCTAGTCGTATGAGAGTCTTTCTAACTCTTCTTGACTATTTGCAAGAAGGGCTGTATCATCTGCAAAACGTAGGTTATTTATTTTTCGGCCAATTATTGAGATGCCCTTATTCTATCCTTCAAGCGCTCTTCTCATAATATGATCCTCATATACAGGGTTGGACACTCAAAACATTTCACCCTGATAGTTGGCAATATTCATTGGATTTTGTGAAGATGATAAAAGAGGTCGATTTTTATTTTAAAGATGTTTTAACGATGTAGATATCTGTCAAGTGTCAACCCCTCTTCCAGTACCTCAACCCTTACATTTTATAGGGAATATACCATGTGTGACAAATTGTTAGACAGGTATTTTGCTGGAGAATTCAGACATCTATTTTTTTCGATAATTTTCGACTCTATTTTTGTAAAAAATATTAGTTTATTGATAGTGTTACATATTTTAAAAACTAAACGTAAAGTATATGTTTTGCTAGTGTCAGTTTCTGGTCATGTTAAAACTAAATTAAAACAAAATTCGCCACATTAATAGGCAACTTTATTTAATGTAATGTAAATAAAATCAACTAAATTTTAAATTAATAAATTCATAATTCTAAACAGTTTACTCATCAGCTCAGTGGCGGCTCGTGACATCTGCTATAGGGTGTGCTGCATGAACCACGGTCAATATAAAATAATAGAAATAGAATAACATACGAAAACAAAAACAATAAAATTAGCTTTAATACTAATTAATAGTAACTAATAACGACATGCTATAAAAATCTGATTAACTTACATTTATTGCATTTTTCTAAATTGGAAATTAATACGCCGGTCCTTTTTTGTCGCAAACTTTTCGATTACTTTATCGTTAAAGTTCGGTATTGAAGCGATGAACTTTTTTTCTATCGAGAGTGTGGAAAGGGCTGTTAATCTGTCTTCGCACATTGAATTTCTTAAAAATGTTTTGATCCGTTTTAAAGTTGAAAAACTACGTTCAGCTTCTGCTGTGGTCATTGGCGTAGTCACCAGAATTTGTATCAACTTTTTGGTTTCTGTTAATGTGTCCTCTAAATTATTAGAAATTATAAATTTTAGTAAAGGCACTGCACCTTTTAATGTTCTACACTCGATATTGGAATACAAAACTGACAGTTCTGTTCGCAAACGGTTTTTATCAAAGAAGTTATAAGCTGTACAAGTTAAATCCAATTCATTTTCAGGAAACTTATTATTATATTTTTCGAAATGTTCTGAAGATAAAAGTGTTGCGGCAACTAGATGATTTGTATATGCAAACCGTTCTTTTGCATTGTTTATAATAACATCACAAACTTCTAGACAGGCAATACGGTGATCCTGTTGGCTGTTATTTGGGCGTTTCCTTTTTTGGACACTAGGCGCCGCATTTAAATTTGAAGCTTGATGTATGATAGGGTCTATTTTATTTCGGACATTGTTAATACTTTGCTCAAAAACATGTATAGCTTTCTGTGCTTCGGTTGGGTCCATGTTCTTTTTTTGAAGATTATTGTACAAAACGTCAACATGTGGCATAATATAATGAAAAACAGTCAGCCAGAAAGTAAAATTTTGATCTTCCAGAATACGTCTAAGTCCTCTTGCTTCCTTGGAAGTAATAGCATTTGACTCTTCTTCTAGTTGCTCCATACACTCAATAATAAAGTCTCTATATTCGTAAACGACATTTACTGTACGAATATTGAAATTCCAGCGTGTAGGGATTGAACGAGGAATATTTTTTCCAACTATTTGATTTAAGACAGCTATTCTTTGAGGTGAATGACTAAAAAATCCAGGTATATCATGTAAATCTCCAAAAAATACGCGTACTTGGGAATTAATAGAACATGCTCTTGACATTATTAGATTCAATTGATGGGCGTAACAGTGCACAAAATGAGCAGTTTCATATTTTCTCTTAATTATTGTTTGCACTCCGCCATGTATCCCACTCATAACAGCTGCTCCGTCATAACTTTGTGCAATGAGCTTATTTTTGTTATTCTTTAATATTGGGTCTAAAACATTCAAAATTGTGTTAGCTAAGGTTTCAGCATCATGTTTTTCTGGAAGCAAAAAAGTCCAAAACCTTTCAACTGGAGCACCGTTTTTTACATAACGAAAAACAATGACCATTTGAAATTTCATAGAAACATCCGTTGTCTCATCAGCTATCACTGCTAAAAATGGGGCTTCATTGATTTCGTTTAAAATCTCCTCAGCGTATACTTCTAGCATGCAATCCAAAATATCATTTTGTATTGTTTTTGAGGTACCTTTGAAAATTGTCGCATTTGTAAGGTGTTCACTAAGTGTTTTATCAAGTTCAGCAGAAAAATTCACTAAACCACGAAAAATTCCAGGGTTATCTGATGTTTCAGATTCATCGTGTCCTCGTAAGGCGAGCTCAAAAGCCCCACAGAATTTTATACAGTCAATTATTTTTGACAAAACATACCTGTTTTTCGTCACCTCTTCATTGTGTTTTTGTATATTTATCCAATAAGCAGAGTCAAGTTGGGCCTGTATATTAAGTTTCCCAAATAATGCAAATCGCATTTCATTGTTCATATGAGTTTGCGTGTTTTCATGCTTCTTTATTTTTTCACTTAAATGCACTAGATCCCGCACTCCTGTCTCGCGCCACAATTTTTCCTCTTTATCTGCGCCGAATAATGCACACGGAAAACAGAAAAAAGCATTTTTTTCGGAACATCCACAAATCCACTGATTTCGTAGATACATGTCTTTATTAAATTTACGCGTATATGTTTTTCCACGGCTTTTACCGGACACTTCAATATTAAGATCAGGCATAGGACGGCCACGTTCTTTTATAATCAACTGTTGTTGATAGTGAAGTTTTTGAAATTTATTTACACCTAATTTAAATTGAAACTCCATTGTTTTAAACACGCTCGAACAAAACAAATTAAACAAAATTGTAACCTAAGAATTTCTAAACACGGCACAGATGCAACGGTCACGAATAACTGTCGTGAATTGCAGCTCGCAAACACATTTCCGAGGCCGTTAATCAGCCGATTGCCGAAGCACATCGGCTAAGATCGCCGTTTGCCTAATAAATGCATTTTACCGCTGCCAGTGTTTCGGTTGTTATCGACGCGGCTTCACTGGAGCAGCAAATACGTAAAAAGATTGCTTCACTGGAGCACCAAATACGTAAAAAAATTATACGGTTTCACTAGAGGAGTAAATACGTAAAAAAAATAATATTAATCATCGTTGTTGGTGAATTATTATTAACAGTTTATGTTTAATATGATAATATGGCAGATTTGAAATAAAACTATATTAATTATTCTTTAATAATTAAGATTTGCTATGGTTGTTTGGTTAGCTATTACTATTTGCGTAAATGTTCAAATGTTCGAAGGGTACATCAAAAATTATGTAGCCTTACCAATAGAGGGCATAGTTCTTTGCACTTCTTGAAGAAGGTCGTCCTTCTTTATTATTTCTATTCTCTTTATCTCTCTCCGTTTGTTGGGCGCTTTAATTTTGAGCTTCAATTAAGCTACGAGGAGAGTATGATCTGATCCACATAATGCCTCATGATATAATCTGACTGTTTGGATCTGATGATCTCCAGCGAATATTAGTCAGGATGTAGTTAATCTGATTTCTAGACCTATCTCTAGGACTTTTTCAAGAATTAAGTCGGTGTACATGGTGTTTGAATTGATTATTCATAATAGAATAGTTTGAGATAGGAAACTCGATTAAGCGACTCCTCTTTTGTTTCTCTTACCTATGCCAAACTTTCCCAGTACATTCTTTGAGTCGTCAATATGTGTAGTGTTGCAGTGTTGCCGACTATTGCTCTAAGGTCACCGCATATTAAGGTTAGCTCTTTATTTGGAATGTTGGTAATTGATGTTTCTAATTTTTCGGAGAATTCCTCGACTGTTATGTGGTCTGCTGTACTATTTGGCACATAAACTTGTATGATATTGAGTTTATGTGGTTTGCTTTCCAGTTTAAGGAGAAAACTATCCTATCACTTACAGCTTTGAATTCGACGACAGACTTTTGTAATCTTGGCGAGACCAGAATGGCAACACCTGTCTAGTTCTGGGTCTCACTCAGTGACGCACCCAGAATTTTCTTGTAGGGGGAATTTTGGTTGGGCACCGAATTTTTTTTTATGCTACCTCCATTTTGAGTCCTTAAAAAATTTGTGAATAACAGTGTCGGAATAGTGCCCTGGGGGTGTTTAACCCCCAAAACCCCCTGGGTGCGCCACTGGTCTCACAGCTAGAGATGTAAACATAATTGCCATTATGTGTTCTAAAATGGCCCTCTCCTAACCAATGCGTTTCAGCTAGTCGCAACATACTTTTCATTTACTATTGAAGCTCATTCCAAATTATGTTGGAATCATTTTGTGAGTTTGATTAAGAATTATTCATTTATTTTAATTAACGTAACCACGTAACCACAAATATGTGTTTAATTTTTTTTACTCAAGGAAGTCTGGTCTTTGTTCTAGTAGGTTGTTTACTTTTTGTGAGATAAGATAAAACGTGAAAACGTGATAATTTTTTTACAAAATTATAATGGGAATTAAAATATTTAATAAAACAAATATATTAATTATTATCGTCGATGTTAATACAGCAAAAATTATTAAATCATTTACTTTTTCTTGATTGTTTGGTCCACTGTAAAAATTTTCCGCTTTTCTATGAATTATTGAATTTTTTTATAGAATTTTGCCGAAATACTTTCATTTACATCTGTATTTTATTCTAAGATGGCACAAATATTTTGTTTTTTTTTTTAGGAAACATCTGCACGATGTTTTTGATAAATAAAATCTGTCATAAAGACCAGTACGTAATAACGAATTTACATGTGATCTTAATTACTAATATTTCTTAAAATTAGAAGGTTACTCTGTGGTTTCACTTATGTATAACAAAATAATTAACTACAGGTACTTTTACAGAAGTCAAAGAGACAAGAGTCAAAAGATTTCGTCTGCTCCAGTCTTCTAGGTAGTTCATCTTTGTCGAGGAGCTGAATTGTTTTAATATTCAAGTGTCTATGAAGTCATTTTTCATGATTTAATATCATCTTTTTCACATCTGGAGTAATAATAGTGTTTAGTTTCTATTATACTCCTGTAAAGTATGCATAATATTTACTTATGTACACAAACAATCTAGGCCTTTCTGGTCGTGTCGGAAGAGTTTGAGCGTGGTTCTTTCAAAAATCATATACAATCTTGAATATGTTGCATGTGTGAGCCCATTTCAAATAGGTAAATAGAAATAAGAATAAGACTTACTCACAATCAATTTATTCCACCACTAATGACCGGTTACGCATACTATAATTTGCTATGCATCTTCAGGTCAACAGTAAATGCTAAACTAAATGCTGAATTCACAATAACCCGTATTAGGGTGGTGTTTGGTACAGAATATACAGCAATTATACCAATATTATATGTATGATTATTAAATATGACTTTAAAAATTGATTAAATACACAAAGTAAAACAATCTAGTAAAATTAAAATTAAATAAATAAATAACTAATCAATATTACTTACATGCGAATACAAGGGTTATTATTTAATGTTTGAGTAAACATAGTTAAAACTATTATGGTAAATTGGTGACGGGTGATCATGGGTTTTAGAGAACTTTTTCAAAAACTTTCCCTTTATTTGTTAAATAGTTACAATATCCGGTCTCTGCATTCTGGTAGCCATTGGATACACAGGACAATAATTATTATCACATACACATGCGCACAGTCGCATTCACTCTCGCATCCACTGACACATGCATTCTACTGCACCAGTCCTAGGACTGCGTTCTCTTTTCCTTTTCTCCCCTGGCCGTGTTGACCGGTTGGCGAAATTTCGGACATTCCATCGAGCTCCCCGATGTCCTGTGACTTTGCAATTGATACATTTGACTATGCCCTGGTCGCTAGCCTGCCTAAGACGTTTAATAACGACGTCATTCCTGTCGCATAGATCTGTGCGTAGCTTGCCAAGTAGTTCATCAAAGAACTTGTCCTTCGCCTTAGTTAGCACTTCAACTCCCTTGCTCTCTCTGGGCCTGACCATGCTTGCCCAGCTCTTCTTTGGTCTATACACCGTGGTTTTAACTTCCTTACCTTCAGCAGCTCATTCCAGCAGCTTTCGGGTAAGGTCTGTCTCCAAGCACGTCGGAGTGACGAGCTCAACTCTCTTACTTCCTAACTCGTCCATCCTATACAAAAGTTTACGACTCATCGCCAAGAATCTGACCGCCTCAGGTACATTCGTTTTGTTAGGTACGAGCTTATGGATGTACCGTTCGGAGCAAAATTTTCTTCCATCACCATCAACAATGCTCACTGAATTGAACATTGTGCCAATTCCACCTTCTTCGTCCCCAACTACCGGAGTAACCAGGAGGTCTGGATACCTCTCTTTGAAGCGCCCCAGCACATTCTCATCAGATTGGTCGGGGGAAATATACACAACCGCATTGTTGTTAGAGTCAAGCGGGACACCCTCCATATCAGAAACCTTGGTAAACAAGACCTCCGGCCAATCCTCGCTGAGGAGATCCGTGATCTATTCAGGGGTTTTGCTTTGATTGAATTTCCTGTCGAAATTGAACGCTGCGTTCAATCCTCTAAGGGATACACCTGTACACCCGTGTTTTTTGTCACATATTTGATCATTGTGACATCGGTCTGTGTGCCGCTAGTCGTCTTGCACACTTTGGCCGACTTTCAGGGTATTTTGTCAACGCCGCTTTATACTGGGATTCCCTCTCCCTCCCCTCTTCCTCTACCTTTTTAATCTTTTCTTTTTTAGTTTTATTTTTCCTCGTTTAGATCCCACGAGTAGGGCCAAAAAAAAAATAGTCCGATAGGAAAGGTTGCAAACTAACCTTACCCTGCTAAGGTTAGTTTGCAACAGGGTGTTGCTTGGTACCCTGAGGAATTCCGTTCTCGACCACGTATCGTGTGGCCATTCAGTCGTCGGCACACTTTGACTTCTGGATTTTTTATCGCTGGTTTTCTCCGCCGGATTTTTAACCAAGTTTTCTCCTCTGCGAATAGGGGTCTGGAGGAAGGAAAAAAAGGAATCGGATGAGGGTGGAAGACATCGTAATTGGGAGTGATTGCGGTGCCTTTCATCGTCTGGAGGCGAATTCCGGCGGTCACCCGATGCGACGACGACAGACACTGTTTGAACTGATCTTGGTTTCGCTGGTCGTGGTCCCCTCACAATATTAGGGACCAAGACCAGTTACTCGGCCCTGCCACCAGCATCGAGGTAAATTACAGTTCCGGGAGGGAAAATTGGTACAACCTGAATTATCCAAATGCTTGTGTGGTTTGTAGAAACGATATAATCTTTACCAACTAGGTAAAATTACAAATTGGAGGCCAAGAGCAGATAAACGTAGTAGAGGAAGACCACCTACAAGTTGGGCTGACGACATCAAGCGTATCACCAAAAATTGGCAACAAAGTGCACAAAATCGCAAAGAATGGGGGAGTTTAAGGGAGGCATATGTCCAGCAGTGGACGTGATAAATGAAGGCTGAATGAGGACATGCTGGCAGAACGTTGGATATATCGGTAGCAGAAACATAATATCCACCACAAGAATATATAGGATTGGGCGGCTAAGCAAACGGAATATTCCACAAAAGGTACTTATACCAAACAACGGTAATTCTTGGCATTGTTGAAAGTTTTGGTTCACAATACATTCTGGTCTCAGAGCTCATACCATAAATCCATAATTAAGATAATAAACTATTCTGGCAACTATTAGGACTTCCGGTAAGTGTCTAAAATAAATATTTATTTGAAAATATATGAAAGGAAAGAAATTTAAGGACCACTCAAACAAAATTTTCGTCCTGTCTGTTGGACGTACAAAGAGAAAAAAGAGAAAAGGGAGATGAATGTCGGGGAATTGACGAACAATCCAATTTTGAGGCGGCCAAGGTCGAAACCATTAGGACTACAGTTTGATCCTTGGGGTAGGTTAGAGCAACTTTAATTTGAATATTTACTAGGAATTAGAATAATACATTTTTTTGAAACGGTTACACTCAAATGAAAGAATGTAAAACTATAATGTATTTCCATAAGTTGCTACTAAAGGACCAGAATACAGAATATGCACTTAAGAGTTTTTAGTCTGTTCATTTAAGGGGGGTGGGTAGGATATTTTTTGCGTTTTTAATATTTTTTAATTGTTAGTACTCTTTAAGATTATCCAGTTAAAATTTCAGAGTGATCGGAGCAAAATTAATGGAGTTATAGGCATTTAGGAGTGAGTGAGAGTAAGGTGAGGGATTGAGCTGAGTGAGTGAGTAAGGTAAGTGAGTGAGGTGACTGAGTGAGATTAGTGAGTGAGAATAGAGAGCACTCACATAGAAATTTGAATAAGTAGTGTCCAGTTCTCATAATTACATCTGCACTCGCGGTAGATAATCGAATTACTAAAGTGGATAAAATGGCTGCAGATGCAACAAAAAAGGTAGAGTTCAGCGAGAGCAGAATCAAAAACTAGTGAAACTCATAAACTTTTTTCATCTTGGATAATTCTTCTTCTTTTGGTGCCTATTCGTTACGGATGTTGGCTACTAGCATGGAAATTCTAACTTTATTGACCACAGCTCGAAATAGTCCTGAAGTGGTCAAGGAAAACCACTTTCGTAAGTTCTGGAGCCAAGATATTCTTCTTCTTCCTGGTCCCCTCTTTCTGTAGACCTTTCCCTGTAATATAAGTTGCAGCAGGTTATATCTTGGATAATTAGCTGTATATTCTTAATTTTTAATATTTTTCTACCAAAATTTCAGATAATACTCTTGAAATGTATTATTATGTACTAGTATTATAAATAAATTTGTATTAAACAATTAAAAAAAAATCTTAAAAATATTATGTTAAAATATTGCAAATAAACCCTTCCTCCCTTTAAAACATTAACCAGAAACATATTAATCTAATAGTTTTACGTAGTTGTAAATTAGTGCGAATTTTTGAAGCCGCACATATTGGATTTCACAACGAGTTCTCTCCCAAAGAACATTGAAATTATCGATACTATCTCCTAAATAAGTTATAATATTGATAACATCTAAATTTAATTTTGTTATAGGTCTTTATTCTTCTTTTATATCGAATCAGTGGCCAGAAGAAGTTATTGAAAAACTTAGGGAACATAAAACACTTTTAACTCTACTGACTGGAACATATTTAAAGGATGATACAACTAATTGTGTTTTATGCAATTTATTATTCACCGGAATACTTTTAGAAAAGAACTATGATATGACTAGTATTCAGTTATCATCTGAAGCTGAATATTTCTGTGAGATAATAGGTATGGCCACTACAAATGTCTGTGACGGTGTTATATATCCTCACGCAGTAAGTATAAGACTAGATATTTCTTAGTATTTGCAGGTATCTTTTTGATGTTCTAATTTCTTGTCTCGTTATAACAGTTAATATCATGGTAGTCCTAACTTCAGATTTATACATGCTAGTTTTCGTTTCTAAGCTTAGATGTTTGTTTTTTTTATATTGTATCGTCAAGGCGTTCTGTTATTATATTTGCTGGCTACTTACTGAATTCTTACTAGACATTATTGTCACTTGATAAGAAGATTCTAAAGTATTTAAATTTCATTATTTGTCCTACCCTCCCTTTTCTCCTTGTCCTGTGTCTAGGGAAAAGAAATGGAAGAGGAGAACGATTAAAACTATTTTTAGAAAAAGATTAATTTGCAATACTAAATACGTTCTTCAAACTACAACCAAGACGTTTGTATATTTGGCTCTCTCGCAAGATCAACCAGGAAACAGATTAAGGAATCAAATTGATTACATAATGGTCAACAAGGAATTCCGTAATGGATGCCTATCAGTTAAAAGTTACTCCGGGCTGACGTATCGTCAGATCATATTTCTGTTATTGGTAAATTTAGGTTTAGATTAAAAAAGGTTACAAAAAAGAATAGTAACAAAAAATGTGATATGAGAAGACTAAAAGATAAGTAAACAAAGGAGACAGTCGCACGGATTCTTTCAGAAATGCTAAATAACATGGTGCAAACATATGGTCCAGAAGCATAACTTTAGAATATATGTGAAACCTTTAACAAGCTAAGAGAAGAACATATTATAGAAAATAAAGAGAAGGGGTAAAGTTGGATGAATGACAATATACTGCAACTCATGGAAGAAAGAAGAAAATCAAAGAATAACAAAAGAATATACAAAAATATTCAGAGACAAATAAAAACCGAAATACGAAAGGCCAAAGAACAGGAAAACATCATCACAGGTAAAAATCAAGAAATATGCGTATGGGCCAAACACGTACAAGATCTCTTTGATGCTGAAGTGCTATGCTATGCTATGCTGAACTCAAAGCTATTTAACACCGACAGCACTCAACGACTAACACAGATAGAACGAATTTAAAACGGAACATACAATTTAATATATGTCTGTTTGAACTGCATTTGAAATAGTGGACCAATATAAAACTTGGACAAAAATAAATCAATACCTGGGTATAGACATTGTATAAAATATCGTTCAACTATCTGTCTCGCAACAATGTTGTTTGTGTAACAATGTTGCTTGTCTAAGGAAGTTTTTAATAGTTCAGGAAATGAAGCTCGAAAAGTTAAAACCTCGCAATTTTTTCGTCCTGCATGAATTGAGTTGAAATTTTAACAGAAGGTAGGTGATAGCCCAAGGATCAAAATCTATATCGAACCGAAGTGCGCTGAATGGTTTTAGGAGTGAAAACTACCCCTAATTGTCAAAAATTATAAAATAACATATTAAACCTGAATATGGATAAGATTTGGTTTGAATTAGTTAAATAATGATTATATTATACTTTTGAATAAAGTTCCATCATATTTCAACCCTTAAAAAGCAACCCTTGTTAGAGATTAATGTAAAAAATTACTAATTCTAAAAAAATGATTTCGCATTGGATCGATTTGGATAAAAATTTGGATTTAAGCTCAATTCACCCGCTGCTTTATAGTTTATGTCATGTAGACGAAACCTGATTGTTCTTAGGGGTGAAAACTAGCCCTAATTGTCAAAAATTATAAAATAACATATTAAACCTGAATATGGGTAAAATTTGGTTTGAATTAATTAAATAATGATAGTTTCGTGCTTTTGAATAAAGTTCCATCATATTTCAACCCTTAAAAAGCGACCCTTGTTAGAGATTAATGTAAAAAATTAGTAATGCGAAGAAAATGATTTCGCCTTGGAACGACTTGCATAAAAAATGGAATTAAGCTTAACTGACCCTCTGCTTTATAGTTTATGTCATGCCGGTGAACCCTGATTGTTCTTAGGGGTGAAAACTACCCCTAATTTTCAAAAATTGTAAAATAACATTACAAATCTTAAGATGACATGAATTTTGGTTTGATTAGTTAAAATGTGATTTTGTTTATACTTTAAAATAGAATATCACACATTTTCACCCTTAAAAATCAATTGTTTTATGATGGCTATAGGTAAAAACAATTTTTTGCCAAAATTTTGCAACTTTTCACTTTTTGAAAATCCCCTTTACAACATTGCAGTTGTAAAGGGTGCAGTTTATAAACTAAATTAATAGATAAAATTGGAAAAAAGTAGAAATTAAATACAAAAAAAATATTTATCAACATAAAAGGCACCATAATTTTCCTTATACATTTACATAAATAGTTGAAAATATTTACATTTAAAGGTAAAACAATTATAAGTATTAATTTTATCGTCCATCAACACTTACATCTTCACGTGGATCTATTCATCCACATCTCTCTCAATTATAGGGTGGACTAGTATTGCACCCTTTCACCTGAGCACCCCGAAACAAGTAAAAAAGTTTTTTTACAGCATATATAGCTAACTTTCTGCACCACATAAAACGCCGCATACCTTTTATTGCATTGGCAAAAAAAATTTTCAAATTCATCGGGTGCAGGTTGTTTGTTTCATGAGCGATACTGGGTAATAACAAACCATCTTTGGAATACCATCCCCAGCTGTATGCTCTGATAATTATCACATGCCAACCATAAACATATGAGCAAATGTTTTAGATTCTGTTGTATGGATTTTTCAAAATAAGAACTCTTTTAAAATTTCGAATGTATAACGCCCACAATACGTAATAAACCGGGTTTTTGTAGATAATTATGCTCCAAAATGTACTGTACTATACTAATGGATTTTTCCGAAAAAAAAAATTAATTGGTTTCTTAACGTATTTCCCTCACACTTTTATATAACGATAGAGTTGTTCCCCAAAACAGATATTAGTAGAGGTTTTAGAGCTACAAGAATCGTGAATTAAATCACTTCTCTTGGAACCCTTGTTTTTTAAATGGGGTGATTATAAAGGCTCGAAAAAAGATGGTGCTTGAAAGTACAATCGATGCTTTAAACGCTATATCACGCCAATATTCATTGTACAACAAATCCAAATAAAGGAAAATTTTAGTCATTAAAAAAGCTACAATATGAGTATATTTACTTTATTCTCTCACATATTCAGTATTTCGAAATTTAAAAAAAGAGAGGGTAAAATAAATAGGAAATTGTAAATCGATTCTCGCTTTAAAGCTGTACTTTTTCTAAAACAAAGTCATTTTAAATGGGTCAACTCTGGACACGTATTAACAATACATTACAAAGAGAATTGCAGAGGGTGAAGATCGATTTTAATTATGGTAGCGGTTAGGCGGTTGTTTTCCAATCGTATTTTTTCGTAAAAAAATTGAGTATTTGCCTATTTCATCATAAACTCACTCAATTTAGAGCTATAGTCTTTTTCTATGAAGATCTATTTATCTCTTTAAAAAAAGGTTGCGTGAGTTTCTTCCAAAAATGCATCATTTTCCCGAATTTGACTTTAAACTTTCAAATTTGGCATTTGAAGAAAACCTCAGAACATAGATAGACCGTAATTTCGGTTCTATTATATACAGCAAAAACATTTAAAAAATGAATTGTACTTTGTCTTTTTAAAACCTACAAATTTGTTCTCTACAATTTGTTTGAATAAAACGCACCATTTTCGAGTTAATTCGCGAAAAAATCGCATTAAAAACGTCGATTTTTTCGAGTGTTACTTCACTTGCGAATAACTTGAAAAATATCATTTACAAAAAAAAATGTATAGAACATTTTTTGTATAAAATCACTTTTTTAATCTAAATCTGTAGTTAGCTTCTGTTCAAAAATTTCAAGCGTTAAACCACACGCAGGACGAAAAAATTACGAGGGGAAATGCTCATTCCGGACTATAAAGTGATATTGACAGCATACTAAAACGTAAATTTATGTGTAGCATTACTTATGAGTTCAGAATCCATCAGCCGCAGAAAGTACTTTGGTTTTTATAATATAATTATATAGACAACCTTTGTTGGCCAACGTCACCACAAAATAGTCGAAATACATTGAATATCCTATGTGTCCGAATTTATTTCTTCAATCTGTATATTTAAACACGGAATAATACCAAATCATTGCTGAAGTCAATGGTGGAACGTTTATTGCTCTATCCAAAAAATAAACAAAATCAGTATCCTGCAATGATTTCTGGACCATCAGCTTAATGAGCCATTTAAAGTTATCTCTAAAAAGCATAGATCAAAGTATATATAGACTATGCGAAAAAAAATTAGCTGTACACAGTTTGGTTTTCGTAACGCAGTGGGTACGAGAGAGGCTCTCTTTAGCATACAAGTGCTATTTCAACATTGTAGAAATATTAATTGCGACATTAATTGAAACACGACAAGCTGATGGAGATATTAACAAATATTGGAACTGTGACCTGTGGACCTGTGATCTAAGAATTATTAGTAATCTTTACTGGAATCAAACATCGTCTATCCATACAGTAGAATCCGATGATATCACCCTTGTTGTTTAACATACTCTCTGAGGAAATCTTTCAAGAAGCAGTAGAAGATGTTGAAGCCGTTATTAGAATTAACGGAGAATGTATCAATAACATCAGATACGCGGATGGCACGGTGGTATTCGCTGACAGTTTTGAAGCCCTCTAGGATTTGATAAATAGAATCACAGAAGTCAGTTCGCTGTCCCAGTGGAGCATTGACATAACTGCAAATTTATCGAAAATTTATATCGTGATTGGGTCCAAATCTGGTTACCCCATTCATCAGATCACTGTCAGATGTGTTGTTCAGCTTTTAGCCACCAGGCAGCAGATGCGTCATATTTGAAAAATCAGCCGAGCTCGGAGAAACAATGACAGAATGTATAGTTGTGTTTCGATAGGTCGAGTGTGTGCTTGTACCTACGGTACTACACTGACGCAATTGTATTTTATGTTATTTTTGCTCTAAGGTTCTTCACAAATACGCGAAAACATTGTCGTAACTCTATTCTGTGTCATTTTTCATCTGGATTTCTCCTTATTGTGAGGCAACATTGACGTAATGTTGCCGTTTGAAATGTTTAAATAGGGTATCTGAAGAGAGAAACACAGTTTAAAGAGTATTGGTCATTAAGGTCCTTGCAAAGACAGCGAGATTTTTTAGCTTCTTGTATTCAGCCACTTGAGTTGAGCTACCGACGTATTTCTACATCAAAAACCACTCCTAGAAATACAAATTATGCATTTTTCATTACAGGCAAGGGAAAACAAGAACGGGTATATGAAACGTTTCTGATTAATACTTTTGGAATAACTAAAAGAGCTATTCGCTCTAAAATTAAAGCAGTATCAAGTAAAAAAATTATACCAGAAGATAAACGTGGGAAGCACGATAGTCACAAGAAAATAAGTGACAAAATTTTGGATCCTGTTCGTAGCCATATAAATTCAATTCCACGAATTGAGAGTCACTATCTTCGAAGTAATTCTTCGAGGCAATACATAGACGGTGGTTTAACTATTGCGGAACTTCACAGGAACTGAAAGGAACGAAAAGAAGCAAAAGAAGAAGAGTTAGTAACCTACGATTGTTATTCTCGTATTTTCAACAGTGAATTAAATATAGGGTTTTTTTTTATCTGGAAAAAAGATCTTTGTGACCAAAGCGAATCTTTTAAAAATGTCGGAGCAGAAGAAAAAGAGAATATGCAAACAAATATTGAAAGTCACTTAGAGGAAAAGGATCTAAGTCGTAAAGAAAAAACTAACGATAAACTAAACACAAAAAATTCTGATAACAATATACATCTGGCTACTTATGACTTACAAGCAATGTTACATGTACCAATAGGACAAAGTTCGGCATTTTTTACAAATCCCGCTTAAACTGTTATATTACAGTACTAGAAGTAAAGGCCATACATATATGCTAGACGAGCCATACAGTCTGTAGTCAATACCCCGAGGTATGAGCGGGAACACAAAGTGTATTAATACTCTACGCTTATGAAACGCACCTGGCGCATCATAAGGGCCTTCACATTTCACTCTTTTTCAACTTGTCTTGAGTGAAATGTCTTTAATCTTTCCTATCGGCCTCTCTTGGCTAACTCTTGTTTCTTCCGACCCCGAAAGGCTATTAGGTTTCCGAGGGCAGACGGGTCACTATATTTCCTTCTATTACACACTCTAGGAAGGCAACGGGAAACCACCTAGAGCCTAATTTTCCCAAGAAACACAATCATGAACACATTTTCTAAAGAAAGAAAAATAGGTACATGGAATGTAAGAAGCATGTACGAACCAGGAAAAATTCATAATACCATTAAAGAAATGAAGCGTCTAAATATAAGTATCCTTGGAATAAGGGAAATGAGATGGCCGGGGTCTGGAAAAGTAACTGTAGATGACCACATTGTATACTATTCAGGAGAAGACAGCTCAAAACACAAAAATGGTGTAGCAATAATTGTGTCGAAGGAAACAGATGAAGCTGTAAAAAACGTCGTCCTATTCTCAGACAGGATACTGATGATACAAATACAATCAACAACAATCAACGTGAACGTATTACAAGTATATGCACCCACACAAGACTATGAACAAGAAGAAATTGAAAAATTCTATCATGATTTAGAAAAAGTATTAGCACCTACAAAGAAACACGATCTCAATATTATCATGGGAGATTTTAATGCAAAGATTGGTGAAGGTGAACAGGAAGATGTCATAGGGAAATATGGTCTGGGAATACGAAATGAAAGAGGAGATATGTTGGCATCTTTTTGCGTAGAAAAGCAATTAGTAATAACGAACACAATTTTCAGACTTCCAAAACGTCGTCTTTACACCTGGAAATCACCAGCAGATACACCTGAACGAGTTTTTCGTAACCAAATAGACTTCATATGTATAAATAAGAGATACAGAAATTCAGTATTATCAGTAAAAACATATCCAGGGGCAGATGTACCAACAGATCACAATATTTTAGTAGGAAAAATAAGACTGAGATTAAAAAGAGTTGCAAGGACGAATAAGCAAACAGTTACTATTGATAGAGAAACGATGCTAAATGATACTGTAAAACAAGAAATAACTAGTATATTAGAACAAAAGATGAAGTTAACATCAAGCAAAGAAGAAAGTACTGAGGAAAACTGGACGAGAATTAAAGACATCTTAAAGACTGTTCAAGAAACAAAATTGAGTGCGCTAAAAGCAAGAAAAAAACAAGGGTGGATGACAGAAGAAATACTGAGACTTATGGATCAAAGAAGAGAAGTCAGAAATAAAGATAAAAACGAATACAAGAGGATCCACGCAATAATCAGGCAGAAGATAAGACACGCGAAAACACAATTTCATAGTAAAGAATGTAATGAAATTGAACAATATGAAAAGAAACACGATACATTTCATCTGCACAAGAAATTGAAAGAGGTCGCTGGAAACAAATGGAAACAAGTATCCCAAAGTTTAGAAGACAGAAACGGACACAGAATATTAGACATCAATGAAAAGTTAAAAGAATGGGAAAACTACATTTCTGAATTATTTGAAGATGAGAGATTAGAACACTATACACCGATTGCTATATCAGGTCCATCTATAACAGAAAGTGAGGTAAGACGTTCAATGCAAACGGCAAAAAATGGAAAAGCACTTGGCCCCGATGAAGTAAGTGCTGAAATACTAAAGTTTTTGGGAGAAAATGGAATTAAAGCTCTGTGTAATCTCTTTAACAGAATTTATGACACTGGGATATTACCAACTGATTGGTTAAAGTCGACATTTGTCACAATACCTAAGAAACATCGTCCAAAGACATGCGGTGATTATCGGACAATAAGTCTGATGAGTCACGTTTTGAAAATCTTTCTGCGAGTAATACACAGCAGAATTTATACGCTGTTAGAGGACAGAATTAGCAATACTCAATTTGGGTTTAGGAGTGGCTTGGGTACAAGAGAAGCCTTGTTTAGTATACAGGTGCTAGTACAGAGATGCAGAGATATAAATCAAAATGTGTATATTTGTGCAATCGATTTTGAAAAAGCTTTTGACAAAGTCCGACATAACAAAATGCTAGAAATATTGGAAACAGCTGGATTGGACGATAAAGATCTACGAATAATTACAAATCTATACTGGCATCAAGTGGCAAGAATAAAGGTTGAACAAGAACTGTCGGATGAAATAAATATAAAAAGAGGAGTGAGACAAGGCTGTATATTGTCGCCTTTACTTTTTAACTTATATTCGGAGGAAATATTTAAGGAAGCCTTAATGGAGACAACCGAAGGTATTATTGTGAATGGAGTAACCGTCAACAATATTAGATATGCCGACGATACCTTAGTCCTTGCCAATTGCGGAGAAGACCTTCAAAATCTAATGAACAAAATAAAACAGACTTGTGATCAGTATGGATTAAAACTCAACGTTAAGAAAACTAAATATATGATAGTTAGCAAACAAAATTATATACATGATGACGGTATAAAAGTCGGAGATGCCACACTGGACAGAGTAGAGAAACTCGTGTATCTCGGCAGTAATATCAATGAGAGCTGGGATCCAACCGCAGAAATTAAAAGCCGAATAGAACAAGCCCGAGCTGCCTTTGTAAAAATGAGAAACGTACTTTGCAGTCATGATCTTAGCATTGACCTTAGAGTTCGTATGATATCTTGCTACATCTTTCCTGTCCTGCTGTATGGAGTAGAAGCGTGGACCCTAACTGAGGCTATGCTTAAACGCTTGACAGCCTTTGAGATGTGGGTATACAGACGACTACTGAAAATAAGCTGGGTCGACAGAGTTAGAAATGAGGAGGTCCTTAGACGGCTGAACCAAACAACACAACTGGTCAATATAATAAAGAAACGCAAGCTGGAATACTTCGGTCATATTATGAGACACCCTGAAAAATATGATCTTTTACATCTGATCATTCAGGGAAAGATCCAAGGTAATCGTGGTCCTGGTAGAAGAAGATCATCATGGCTGAAAAATCTAAGGCAATGGTATGGAAAATCAACTACATGGTTATTTAGAGCTGCTGTCAATAAAGTCACGATAGCGAATATGGTAGCCAACATGATATCCAACGATCGATAACGGTCATGGAACTAGAAGAAGAAGAAGAAGAAGTAAAGGCGAAAAAAGGCTAAGTCTCCGAAACAGATAGCACTTGTGAAATTAATAAAGCTAGCTTTTGGAATGAAGTGATGGAGAATAGAGGGGCAATAGAAATCGGATCTTGCGTTTATTAATATCTAAAAGAATTGTCAATAAGCAGCCCAGAAGTTGATGTAATTATTTATTAGAATACCTGTGGGAGCCAACAAAAAAAATTCTAATCGCCATGTACCTGGTTGCTTTCAATAGTTTGGACATCACTTCTATTATTAACAAGTACCTCGTTCGCGGTCACACCCAAAATGAAGGTGATTCAGTCCACAGCATAATAGAAAAAGCAGTGAAGAGGGCAACTAAATCAGAGACTACATACATTCCTGAGCAATACGTTGAATTAATTAGGAATTCTAAGAAAACAGAAGCTCCTTTAACCGTTAAAGAAATGGATTTCACTGAGTTTTACGATATATAAGCACTGTACAATGAAATGAGACCAAATGCATGTAATCGTTTTATGGCCACTTCTGTAAGGCTCCAGCTTTCTACTCCATAGAGGACGACACTAAAGACGTAACATCTAAGAACTCTTACGCGTATATTGATACTTAAAGATGGGTTGCAAAGAATCTTCCTAAGTCTGTTAAAAGAGCTTCTGGCTTTTTTAATACGAGTTTTTTTTTAGTAGCTGTGATGCCAAGTATCCTTAATATTGCAGCCCAAATACCATATTTTTTCCATTCTTTCTAACGGTGTATCGTCTATTGTAATTTGGGCGTTTATGTTGGTGTTCTTTCCAATGATCATTATTTTTGTCTTCCTGCAATTTAGTTTTAGGCCGTATTTATATGTTTCTACAACGTTATCCATCATTCTTTGAAGCCCCTGCGCACTAGCTGCCAGCAAAAACTAATATTGTTTATAAGTTGGCCATTTATAGCAATTCCAATCTTCTGATTCGTCCAAGGACTCTCTAAAGATGTTTTCAGAGTATATGTTAAATATACCTAAGTTTCTACGGATATTGTTTCTTTAGAAAATAAAATCACTTCTGAAATTTCTTCTCTTGACGATAAAATATCTTCGTTTGAAGAAAAGATAGAATTATACAATAAAAATGTTCACCTTGTCATATGCATATGAAGAGGGTATACTACTAAATAGGAAGTAACAAAAGTTAAACAATTAAACAGTCAAACAACTTATCTTTACAGCCCCATAAGTCCATAGGAAAATTCCTCTTGGCACGGTTACATCAGTTTGTGGCTGTAAGGACAACCCAGGGGAGTCTAATTTAGTCAAACCAGGCACTGGTCTATCTGCTCCGAGAAATCGGTAACTCCATAACCGAGTGTTAACTATTCAATAAAGAGAATAACTATTCCTTGAGGGAATATTCTGAAGAGAATATCCTCAAGTGAAGTGACGGAATCTAAAAAGAATTATCAGATTTACTTACTATTTTATTTAATACGTGTAGCAGCATAGATTGACTGCACCAAAACATCAAAACATTAGGTTATGTCAACATGTCAAAATTTCCGAAGTTCATTTCGTAGACATGACAGGCTTGCGCCATGAAATGAACACTGCGCAGCAACACAGAAGGCTGTCCCACATTTGTAGAACCTTTTTATATTCCACCAAAAAAAGTTAGATAAAAAGGGAACCAAAAAAAACTTAATGATAAGATATGGAATAGATCGGGATTTAAGTTTGACTATATAATAAAAAATGACCTTCTGTTTCTTTGCAAGTAAATCAAGGAAATTTTATATTTAAATTATTTCGGAACTCAAAAATAAATCTCTAAAGAAATACTAAACTACAGTGATAAATTTGATTGTATGATAAAGAGATAATACGTATAAAATGATTTACTTACATGGAGTCCGCAGCACGCCAAAAAAAATCTTCCTTTTATGTGGAACTCTTATAGATTATTGATTTTATAAAATTTTACTTATTATTATTACTAAGATATGTATTTTATTTATGAATTAATTTATTCTTCCCCAAATTCTCTTCCTTGCTCAATTCCGTCACTTTGAAGGTGAAAAATTTCACCGGTTGACGTGGCTGCGTTGAGTTCTGACCAAAACTGAACGCTTCGCTTCCGCACAAAATCGAATATTCAACAGAAGGTGGAGAAAACAGGAACAGCAAATTCAAAAAAGAAGAGGATTTCGATAAATTACACTAGAGACAAAACACGAAGAGACAAAATATATATTAGAGCCATGACCGACTTTTGAAGGGAGTAAAGGTTCTATTCGTGCGGAAAATCGCCAAGAAATAACTACATTGTAGCATTTACAAGTTCATTGATTCTTTGGTGTATATTGAAATCCCCTCATATGTGTAATATATTGAAATCCCCTCATATATTTTAAAAAATCGAAGAGTATTTATTGAATTTTTAAGATAATTTGATTCTTTGGTGTATATTGAAATCCCTCGTTTATGTAAAATATTGAAATCTCCTCATATATGTTTGAAAAATCGAAGAGTATTTTTAATGCATTTCAGTTTCCGATTCGTACGTATTAAAACACCGAATTCTTTCAATTCATTTTAGCGTTGCCAAGTAATAAAAACCATTTTAGAGTTGTTTATTATTTTAAAGATGTGTACTCTCTCGGCATTTTCTTTTAATGTTTTATTCGAAGTCGCCTTATAATTTTTGTACGTCGTAGAAATGCAATCTTCTGCGTTTTAATTCCTGTCAAGTGTTTGTTATTCCAAGTTATATGAACGAATTCTTAAGATAATTTCGTCATTCTTACTTGAGTTGTTGTAGACTGAATTATGGATCCAACTCCAAATTTGTAGTTTTCTGTTTTTGGCCACTCTTTTGTGGAAATATGTAGCGGTGAAGAGTGGTTTTGTGGCGGTTGATAGCTGCAGCCGGGTCAAAGGTGTGTTCCAGTACCCCAACTTTCAACCTTAGATTTATATTCGTCCTAATTAAGAAGTCCAGTTTACAACTTAATGAGTGATTGTGACATCCAGGCAACTTTTATTGTTTGTTTAATTTTCAAGTAAAGACAGACATTTTTTTAGAAAAATAATTGCTTTCGTAACAATTTAAATTTTTGTTTTTTTTTTAATTGTAAATTTTAGGTTTTAACTTTAGCTGTTATTTATTTGTTTTCAGTTTTTAAAATTTAGTGTTAACATATGACATCTAGCTTTATTATTTTCGATATTTATTTGTTTTGTTTGTTTAAAAAAAAAGGTTAATCTCTATGCGGTAACATTTGTAAGTTTATGTAGTATCTCCAACTCCTGGAGTTTGTAAACGGATGACATGTAAGTTTTTTGTATTTTGCGACTATTGAGGTAATATTTTTGTATTGTCTTTTTTGAGTATTCTCGTATTCTCTGTATTTTGTAACTGTTTGTGGTAAGACACAATAAATGTTAAATTTTGTTTTCTTAACATTTTGTTTATTTTTTTAACTAACCCCTTTTTTGAGTTTTATTTCAAAAAGATATGTTTTTTTATGTTTAATAATTATTTCCCTAGTTACAACTTCAACTAGTGGTTGTAATAGATATAATTAGGCACCTCAAAGTGGCGCCCTATATTAAATTACTAGCGGTGTTTCCTGTTTCTTTTTGCTTTGTTTGTCCCAAGAGATTATGTTAGTACCCCTTTTGTTTCTTTTTTCTGTAATTGCTCCAATTCACCTCCCTTATCTTTTACTTATCCACGACCCCAGCTCTCCTAACAAACCCTGAGTGCCGTTCGCACAAGTAACGTTTATTTCGCTTGCTCTATCTTTACCCCCATAATCTTACCCTGAGGTAAGCAAAATATTTCGTTATAACATGAGACAGTTAGAATGAACTGAAAAACTTCTAATTCCACTCCTATTTCTTTCGAGCGAACGAAGGCCCAAATTTTTTACTTGACTTCCAGACGGGCTACGTGGGAACTTTTAGCACAGAGATAATTTCCCAGCACTACTTAACTCTACAACTGCCAGACCAAGACTGATCTCAACGGGATTGCTTATTATCGCAAATCGATGATCTTTTCTTGGTAAAATTTCTTTCGGCCGGCTTTAATAATTTCTACTTAGCTGGCGATTCGATGTTGATTTTCGGCATTTTTCAATGTAAAATAAACAATTGGATTATGTTTATTCTACTCGAAGATTTTCAAACGCAAATTAATTGTGTAATAGATTCAAAGATAAATATGAATTAAAAAGAAAGACAAGGATTGCTATGTAAATAAACATTTAGAGTATTGTTGGGTTTATTTATATTGTTCTAATTTATTTGTCTTTATTATAATTTATTGTCTATATTCTAATTTATTAAAACTCACGATAACTAATTACTAATTTATTAAATAGCTTATTAAATACAAATTTATTTGTTACGTTTCGTTACAAGTTAACCGCGTTTCCCGATCTTCTTATGACTAACTGCCAAATAAGAAATCTTTCATTTATATACACAACTGTTGTTATCTCGAAATTTCGGCGGCCTTCTACATTATAATGGAATAATCTCGTACTTTGGTGAAGGCGCTCGACTCGTTTTTCAACCTCGAGACGTGGATTACTCATAAAATTAGGGTCTAGATTATTCTGTAAACAACTAGTATCGAAGCTCAGGTAGATTTTGACCTACAAATTACGAGAATCAATAAAAAAGAATTAGTCATAAAATATTTACAGTTCTATATGCCATAACATATAAAATCGTAACATTGCCCCCTTCTTAAAAGATGGTTCCTCCTGGAACCTTGTCGGGACTGGAACTGGAACGACATGCTGATATCGGCAACTGGACCCTCTTTTACAACTTCCAGTTGTATAGAAATGACAAGGGACGGTTTTCTCTCCGCACCAGTAACTATGCGGATTGCAACAGACTAACACCTGGACTTCGGTGTCTTTAAAGATTTCCTCCACCATGTTTCGTATAACCCTCCAATCTAATTGGCGGCACTCCAACTTTGGCATGGCTAACTTTTGCACGTCGGACTCTAGTACGTGCTCTCTCAACTGAAGTAAGGCTTCCCATACATCTCGGTAGGTAGGTTGGTCACAGGCAGTGTCTTTTGTTACCAGGTAAAAAAGGTAACGTGATGTATCTTGAAGTTTCAAGGTTTTACCAGGAGCTGGCACTTGGCATTGAAGTTCTGTAACTCGACCAAACTTCCTTCGAAAGACGGATGCCAGCCCTGGTGCATCTTTGATACTGGCCGGGATGGTAAGGGCCAGTGAGTAGTCATCGGGAAGCGCGAGTAGATCTTGCCTTTTTTCAGTGGTAACACCATGTCTTGCTTTACCGGTACCTCCATAGGCACCCATGAATTCCTCAAACGTGAGGTCAGACACATCTTGGACTTGGTTTACTTCCACTTCTTCATCTACGTCGTGGTCACCCTCGAAAGACGCCAACCGGTTATTATGTACTATCATCGGCTTTCCTCTCGGAATCTTGCTTATTCGGTAAATAAAATCATTGATCTTCTCCATAATGAGGTATGGACCTTCCCAAAACTGCTGCAATTTGGGAGAACAACCTTTTCGCTTTTTGGGGTTATAAAGCCAGGCTTTATCGTTCTTCTTAAAACACCCCTTTTCGGCTTGTGTATCGTACCGTTTCTTCATTCGGTCACTAGCGATTTGGAGATGGGAACGGACCAACTCGTGTACATCGTCCATTCTTCTTCGTAATTCGATCACATAATCTTCACCTGCTACATCTTCTCCAGGTCGACACCCAAACTCTAGATCACAAGGTAGTCGCATCTCGCGTCCGAATAGGACTCTGGCTGGTGTCTGGCCTGTTGATTCATTAACAGCAGATCTGTAGGCCATTGTGAAGAACGGAAGATATTGGTCCCAGTATCGCTGATGATCGGACACCATCTTTGTCAAATACTTGCCAACTGTTCTATTCATTCGTTCTACCATACCATCCGATTGCGGATGATAAACCGTAGTTCTTGTTTTCTTCATACCTAGTCTATCACATATTCCTTGGAATAAATCGCTTTCGAAGTTCCTGCCTTGGTCACTATGGATCTCCAAAGGCACTCCAAATCGGCTGATATATTCTTGGATCAACTTATCTGCAACGGTGGCGGCCTTCTGGTCTGGAAGTGCGTAAATCTCGACCCACTTAGTGAAGTAATCCATTACTACCAACATGTACTTGCCTCCATTATCACTTTCTGGAAATGGCCCAGCAATGTCCAAAGCTATTCTTTCAAACGGGCTTCCAACATTATATTGTCTCATAGGAGCTCTCCTTTTTCGATAAGGCCCGTTACTCGTAGCACAACTAGTACATTTCTTACACCAGTCTTTTACATCGTCGGAACTGTTCATCCAATAAAACCGTTCCCGAATTCGCTGAAGGGTCTTTTTCACACCAAAATGCCCTCCTGATGGACTGTCGTGTAACTGACGAAGTACTTTGGCTATTCTGCTCTTTGGAATCACCAACTGTCTTCTCTTCTCTGAACCGTCATCATTTTCCAGGACTCGTTTGAGCAAGCCATCTTCCATGATAAATGAGTCCCACTGGGCCCAATACGTCTTAACTATTGAGCCTAGGTTCGATATTTCTTGCCAAGGTGGTCGACGGTTTTCCTCTTTCCATTTTCGGATTTTCTGTATAACTGGATCTCTCTCTTGTTCTTCCCTGATCTTGGTAGGCGTCCAGTCGTCGTGGACCACCGTCGTTCTTAGCACTGCTGCTTCCTTGGATTCCGTTTTGTTGCAGTGAAAACACTCTGCTGGGTATGGCCTTCTGGAAAGAGAGTCGGCGTTTCGGTGGCTAACTCCGGCCCGGTGCTCAATCTTAAAATCATATTCTTGGAGTCGTTCGATCCACCTGGCTATCTGACCCTCTGGATTCTTAAACTGCATCAACCACTTAAGGGCGGCATGGTCGGTTCGGATTAAAAACTTCCTTCCATAGAGGTATTGATAGAAGTGCTCTACTGATTTCACTACTGCCAGAAGTTCTCTTCTCGTGACGCAATAATTTCGCTCAGGTTTTGAGAGAACTTTACTAAAATATCCAAGGACTCTTTCCTGTCCTCCTTGAATCTGAGACAGCACTCCTCCAATTCCCACATTACTTGCATCTGTATCTAAGATGAACTCTCCTACATCTAGTCAGTCTACATCCCAGCGGTATTCTCTTGCTTCCTCTGTAAGTCGCGTTAATGGTTTAGCGATATCTGCAAACTTCTTAATAAACCTCCGGTAGTAAGTACACAGTCCCAGAAAACTTCTCACTTGATGTTTGTCAGTTGGTTTTGGCCATTCCTTAATGGAATCGATTTTTCCCTTATCCACGGCCACTCCTTCTTTACTGACTATATGACCCAGATAATTGACTTTACCTTGAAATAGCTGGTACTTCTTGGGGTTTAACATCAATTGGGCAGCTTTAAGTCGATTAAAAAACGTTTTCTAAATTCTTCAGATGGTCTTCAAATGTCTCCCCCAAGACGATTATGTCGTCTAGATAAACTAGGCATGTTTTCCAAGATAACCCTCTCAACACATTTTCCATAAGCCTCTCAAATGTCGCAGGAGCGTTACAAAGTCCAAATGGCATAACGTTGAATTGCCAGAATCCAGATCCTGTGGTGAAGGCTGTCTTTTCTTTATCTACCGGGTCCATTTCTACCTGCCAGTATCCAGACTTCAAGTCCAAAGTAGAAAATAATTTACTTCCAGCCAATGTGTCCAATGTGTCATCGATCCGAGGCAGAGGATAACTATCTTTCTTGGTAACGTTGTTCAGCAAACGGTAATCCACACAGAACCTCGTTGTTCCGTCTTTCTTCTTAACCAGGACCACCGGAGAGACCCATGGGCTCGTAGAAGGTTCTATCACCCCGTCTTTCTTCATTTCCTGAACAATCGTTTCAGCTTCCTCTCTTTTCGCCTGTGGTAATCGTCGAGCTGTTTGACGAATTGGCTTAGCATTACCAGTATCAATTTTATGCTTAACAACGGTAGTTCTTCCCGTCTTTCCTCCTTTCGGTACGAAAATATCACGATACTGCCGAAGAAATTTCCCTTAATTTCCTTTTCTCAATCTGATTCAGAGACTGTCCAGCAACTGCAACCATTTGATCAAATTTATCGTTGGAATTATCAGACGTTGTCGTCTGACGGATTATGGATGTGACAGGTACACAAGTTCCTACTTTTGTCTCTTTCTTGATGGTCACTGGGTAGTCATTGACATTAATAAGTCTCACAGGAATTTCTTTAGCCGAAGTCACTAATTCTTTTCCAATTATGATTCCACGGCCAACTTCGTCGTCATGATTCCGAGGCTCCATCATAACAGGTGTTCCTTCGTCCACAATTCCCTGTAGCCGCGCTACTATTATCGTTTCACTTCTCGCAGGCACGACTGTATCTTCTTTAACGGCTGCTTGCATAGTGTTGTCATCATGTGGATGGAGAAATACCTCCTCGTTACCAACTTTGATGACCTTATTCTTAAAATCCAATTGGAATCCATGCGTATTCATTACGTCCATTCCTAATATAACATCCTCTTCGATGTCAGCAACTATAACAGTATGGACGAACTTTTCTGCTCCAATTCCTAATTGTACCTGGATTTCTCCATGAATGTTGGCATTTTCACCTGTGGCGATCCGAAGTCGCAACCTCGTTGGTAACAGTTTCTTTCGGCTGTTTATAACTGTCGGGCGTATAATGGTTCTGGTCGCTCCAGTATCCACCAACAACGTATGCTTTTTACCATTTATTTCTCCATCTACATATACACTATCTTCACGACATTTCAAAGAAGCTATCAGTATGAGAGGGTCTTTGGAAAAGTTCTGGGTCGAAGCTGCCCCCTAAGGCCGACCCGTTCTAGTTTTCCTGATGGTGAGTTTCTTGATTTGTGTCGTACGTAGGATGCTTACATGAACTTCGTACGTGTCCTATTTCGCCACAATTCCAGCATCTTATGGTCTTCGTTTTCTTGTATGTCATGCTTTTCATCATATTAACGAGCTGGTCAAGTTTATCTTCATCTTCTTCCTCTTTTACAGTCCTAACTTTACTGTAACCGCCAGAGGCCTGCGTAGCTGACTCGTATTCGAGGGCGGCGGATAAGACATCAACCAGCGTCTTGTGACGAGCTAATCGTAGTGTTCTTTGCATCTCATGATCACGAAGACCATCAATAAACGTTTGAATGGCCAACTTTTCCATCATGTCTTCTGAAGCTGTTGGATAAGCATATCGCACTAATCTGGCGATATCTTCTTCATATTCTTGAAGAGCCTCATCTTTCTTTTGTCTTCGATTTTTGAGCTGCGACTGATATACATGCTCCAAGTGTTCGTGGCCATATCGCATATTTAACCTCTTCTTCAGTTGTTCGAAATCATCCGTCTCCTCTACGGCTATGGTCTGGAGCACATCTAGGGCATCTCCTCGAAGAGCGATAGTTAGGTTTACAGCCTTTTCTTTTTCAGACCATCCATTCGCTCTTGCAGCTGATTCGAACTGCTTCATGTAGTTGTTCCATGACGATTTTCCATTGAAAGTTGGGACTTTGACATGAACATAACCTCCGCTTCCTTCAAATTTCGGCCGTGTTTCCAACTTACATTTTGTCTCGTCTTCTTTTATCTCTACCGGATCTAAAGCTACCGTATTAATTGGTGGTAGCACTCTCGTGTTAGTTATCATGGTCTCTAACTGTTTGATTTTCTCTTCTACTTTTTCGAATGTTTTGGAAACTTCTTCAAATTTCTCATTATTCTTTTTCGAAGTTTCTTCCATCATTTGAGAAACATTTTCAAATTTCTCGTCGAATCTTTTTGACACATTTTCGAGTTTCTCGTCGTTTTGTCTAGCTACTTCTTTAATAATTTGAGACGTTTCATTGAATCTTTCATCATTTTTTTTTAGAACTCTCTTCGATCTTCATTAAAACTGCTTCTTCTGCTAATTGAAAATGGAATGTCTCTGGGTCATCTCCATTATTGTTAAGAACATTTTTTAGTCGTTCTTGGAGGATCTTCTTGGACCCGCTGCAGTCTTCATCGCGTTCTTCTAGTTGCTCACGCAACTGTTTCACTGAAAGTTCTACTAGCAGCATCTTTGGTCAGGCACACACGTACTTTTTAACTGTTCTTTCGTACAACGATCACTACTGAACTACGCGGATGTTCCCGACGAACAATACCTTTCAAAAGTTCAAAAGTCTTTTTCAAAAATCAAATTAAATTTATCTACAATTCCACTTCTGCACCACTGTTGGGTTTATTTATATTGTTCTAATTTATTTGTCTTTATTCTAATTTATTGTCTATATTCTAATTTATTAAAACTCACGATAACTAATTACTAATTTATTAAATAGCTTATTAAATACAAATTTATTTGTTACGTTTCGTTACAAGTTAACCGCGTTTCCCGATCTTCTTATGACTAACTGCCAAATAAGAAATCTTTCATTTATATACACAACTGTTGTTATCGCGAAATTTCGGCGGCCTTCTACATTATAATGGAATAATCTCGTACTTTGGTGAAGGCGCTCGACTCGTTTTTCAACCTCGAGACGTGGATTACTCATAAAATTAGGGTCTAGATTATTCTGTAAACAACTAGTATCGAAGCTCAGGTAGATTTTGACCTACAAATTACGAGAATCAATAAAAAAGAATTAGTCATAAAATATTTACAGTTCTATATGCCACAACATTTAAAATCGTAACAGTATCCCTTCTTGTTCGAAATTCTAAGCGTTCTCTTTTAAAGCGTTTCTCGATATTTTTAGTGAATAAAGGTATTATATATAGAAGAGTCTACGCTCCTCTTAAGTTAATGCATTACACTACTCTCCCAACCTGTTTCAAATAAGGTAATTAACGCGTTCTTAAGAAATTGAATTCTAAGTAACTTAACTTCAACTTAACTTGTGAGTCGACACAAATTTATTATTAATTAATCTAGGAAGTTAAACTACTCTATCTATGTCTCATGCATGTTGAATGGATTCAAGATCAGGAGATCCAGCTAACCAGACAACAACGGTAACTTGAGAGTCATGAAAAGACCTAGTAGTATTTTCTGCTGTATTAAGGTTGGAATTATCCTGTTTACAAATTGAGTTTTTTAGTTACTTAGGATATGGTATAGCAACTTGTTATAGAACATTGTAGATGTAGTTTTGAACAATTTTTTTTTTAAATAATGCTTTGATTGAGTCCCTTAAAAATGGAAAATTGTCTATAAGGGCGTTTACTCTTAACAGGCGTTAAATTCACGTATTTGAAAAAATATTGGATATAGTGAAATCTTTTTTAGTTTGTAAATAAAAATAGACGCTAAAGACAGATAAAAAGTGATAATGATTTATATATGATGTTGTTTTTAGGATGTTCTTAGTTATATATTTGACAACAAAAAGGAAGTTGATAGTAAGCAAATATGTAGTCTCATATTGAGATGCGACCAAGGCAACGACACGTTTAATTGGTCCATAGATATTCCCGATGGTACTCCGGCTGAAAAAGTTGTAAGTATTTGATACTTGTAATTATAATATCTCACTTTGAATACAATATAGCAGAGCAGATATTAAAATAAAATATTAAATAAATAAGTAAATCAAAACGCAACCTTCTTCGTAAATACATAAATATTATATAAATGGACTTTTTAAATTAATAGTGAGTAAATCAATTAAATACTTTATTTAATCATTGTTTTCTCCTAGAGTTGGCCAAACCATTTTTAGGTATAAGGGGGGGGGGAACCCGTCTTTATTGTCGTTTATTAAGTTATTAAATCTATTCAAATTAATATAGTTAACCCACGAACGTTAATCCCAAACGTATTTAAGACACATAGAATCAAACGGTAAATACGCATTCTTCTTCTTCTTTTTCCTTCTTGTATGTGGGCTTTAAAGCCTGTTTCTTCTTCAGTATTAGCCTAATAAATTGTTTGAATTATCGCACGATCTGATTCTTGGTCTGCCAATACTTCTTCGTTGATTTGGTGACTTA